>JARYHS010012519.1:193123499-193197561 GCA_031002005.1 Vandiemenella viatica
AGATACACAAATTTGAAATAAACTCGTAGTGGAAGAGGAGATAGAACATCGAAATATTTGAAAATGTGTTTCACTAAAAGGCTATTATTTTATCAAACAATTACTAATTTAAGTATGAGCTATAAATAATCTAATAAAGGTACGGAACTGTTGCAAAATTTCATTATGGTAAGCTCTATATTAAAAAAAAAAAATGAAAAATGTTACAGAAAGATTAAGGTGTTCAACTTAAGCTATAACAAGGATAGTTCAGAAAATTCCTGTCACATCAATTCAGAATTATGTAAGCGGTAATGGGTATTCTACATATATGTTTTAAGATAGCGAGCTGTTTAATTTTCTTTACGATAAAAGATTGTTGGAATTAGATGTTTAAATCTTTCTGTAATTATTTCTGCGGTTTCTAAATAGCACAGTGTCCAAGATAAAATGATTATAAAGTTGAATTATACCTTCCTCTGTCCCTCTGTGAACATGCTGCTGTTGTTGTTGTTGTTTCAGATCCTGAACCGTTCCTGGTTGCTGTGATCATCGTAACTACTATCTACGCGTTCTCGTGTCTGTGTTTGATGTATGGAGCCTACAAGGTATAGTTCAGTCATCAGTATGTGTTATTATTTTTCTGAATCAGCTATTCTCGCGCCGTTGGCTCAGTCGGTTGCGGCACTGTGATGGTGCCCGGCATTGACACGGGGTTAGCTGGTCCTAGTCCTGGTGGTGAATGAAAGTTTCATCATCAGGACTGGTACTAGGAGAGGTGGTGGTGCGCAATTCTTAATCCCCAGATAGTGCTGCAAAGTCCTGGGTTAAACCCTAAACCTCTCTGCTGTACGTATGGAGTGAAGGCATATGATACTGTTCTCATCCACAACACAAAAATCACACACTTACAATAACATTTAATTAACTTTGTCACACTGGGGAACACAAAATGAAACGACCCCTGCTACATCTCCTGATGTTACCACGGTGGGATACTGAACTCATAGAAGAAGTACCTATCTATTCAGTTTTCTTCGATATTCGTTGTCATTAAAATGTATTGGCCTTACTAACACAAGGGAATCCTCAGACATAGTAAGAATGGATTTAGGTCTCATAGATATATGTTGCAAGATATTTATTAGTCGTCTCTTCCAATGGGTCTTACCTCCTGAGATATATGCATTTGAAAAATCCCCATGCTAGTTAAATACTGGACACATTCAATGTAGGACAGCGTGGTCCAGCAGTGTGAGTTGAAAACAAACAAAAAGTTTAGCTAATCGGCTCAAGGGAGACTGGCCGCACTGCCACTTGGCGAAGCACTTTTACCAGTTTCTCCTAATACCACAGAGGAGGAGGAGAAAAAGAAGAGACTGCACTTTAAGATAACGTTATGCCCTCTGTGCTGTTTAGATTGTATTGCGGTAGACAATTTATGTATTTCTGTCGTAAATGTCGTACTAAAAGAGGTTCTTAAATAAAAAAATAAATGTTGACATCTCAGTTTCGTAGTCTGAGAGCTCAGGTTAAAAAAAAAAAAAAGTGCATTACTTGTTATTTTATTTTATTTGCATTTACATTCTTTCATTTCCTGAAATAATGATTTAAACGAAAAAATAATATATATACAACTGTCGATCTTTTTTTAGCAAATCGTTGTGTTCATTTTTTGTCAATAAATACATTTTTAATGCTTTTTCTTAATCAGTATGCTTCTTTATTTTTATTTCTTCATCACTTTCATAATTATATTGCATGAAATAATAAAATACGCAATATACAGAAAACTGTTTCTTTTTAAACCAATCCACTATGTTAAATATTATTTCACGTTATAAAGGTGTAAAAATGACGCAGAAATAAAATAAAAAAAGCATCTACGTTAGTTAATACACTAAAAAGAATTACTTTAATCATAAATAAAGTAAAACATAATAGGTTGGATGTAGTCTTCTCGGGAGACTAGCCGAGTAATCAAGGTATTTCCACATGATATTTCGGCGATCTGAAACTCCGTCGCCATTTTCTGGTGAACTTCACCAGAAGATGGCGACGGAGTTTCAGATCACCGAAATATCATGTGGAATCACCTTGATTACTCGGCTAGTCTCCCCAGAAGACTACATATATTCTCAACGCCGTAAAAGACTTCGTTCCAGAAACATAATAGGTTGTTTACAAAAAACAAAACAAAAACTGTCTTCTATTTATCAGTTCATGAGATACAAAATGGAAATGATGATGATGACATAAAATAAAAAAGCACAATTATTTTGAATACACATCGAACAATATACTTGGCCAGCAATGTAAATATTGCTGGAAAAAATGGCAGTCTATCGTAAGTAATGTGTTTCTTTTAAAACATCATTTCGTTTAAAACATTATTTCTCGAAGTAATAATACGTAAATTAATATTGAATAAAATAAAAGCCAATTTATATGATTCCTTTAAAAAAATTAGTTGTGAACGACCTTGAAATTTAGCACACAATTGATATCTCACCAGCTGGACACCACTGACCCACATTAATCTGGACACTGTATGTAATATTTAACAGCCATCAGGATTTTTCAAATGCGAATATCTCAGATATACATACGAACGAAGTTTTTCTCGGAATTGACAATTAATATATTCTCGGACGACTAGCAAAACGAACAAGGCGTTTACATACGATATTTCGGCGATCGAAAACCTTTTCGCCATCTTCTGGTAAACATATTGTTCAGTCGGTTAGTCACCCGGAAGCATTATATTATCTCAGATATATTTGAAGAAGCGACTGCACCACGGACATATGAGGGGAATAACTTTTTTTTTTTTTACTGCTTAACGTCTATTAACAGCCAGGTCTTTAGAGACGGGAAAGGATGGGGGGCAAGGAATGGGAAGGAATTCGGCCATGGCCTTTTGTAGGAAGCATCCCGGCATTTGCCTGGAGTGATTTGGGAAACCATGGAAAAACCAAATCTGGATGCCCGGTGGGGATTCGAAAAGCCGTCCTCCCGAATGCGAGGCCAGAACGCTAACCGTTACACCACCAAGCTCGGTGGGGAATACCCTTCAATATATTTACCAGAGATCGAAATGCATTCTTATCATGTTTGGCGTCTCCTTGCTATGTGAAAATGCAAAATGCTGGGCGCGTTTCTGATTGCATTGTCTTGGATATCCTGGAAAAATGAAATATTTCGTGACTGGAAGTTCTTATTCGTGTCAGTTGTTCACTTTTTAAAATGTTTTTAAGAACTTGATATTTATGTAAGTTCACTGGCCTACATTGAGACGCACCCTAAAGCAGAAACAACAGCCTATGTTGAAGGCAGAATGCTCTACATCCATTTATTAATTGCTAATGACGCATGCACTCTTCCGTATTCTATAACTGATTCTGCCGATGCGATTTTTTATATTTTTTTATCTGTTTCAAAACTTTTGAAAATAATTCTGAGCGTTATATCTGGGTCTTTATGCTTATATAATCAAATTATTTATCGTTATACTTCAGACCACGGGAGGACTCTGTAAGCAGTTTACCTCAAACGGTAAATCATAAATCATGAAATGCAAAAGAAGTTGCAAATGAAAATTTATGGTCGATGGCAATTAATTCAATTACTACATTATTTTTAAAAGAGCCACAATAACCAGAAGCACTGTTGTGCTCATACCTTATAAGTAACTGAAATGCCTCTGATTGAGAAAGTGTTTTTGTTATAATGTCAACGAAAGAGGTTACTTTCGATGAAATTCCCCTTTTCAGTGTTTCCAAAGATCCGAATTCCGTGGAGTGACCGAGAAATACCAAAGCATCAGAATGAAAGTTTCTTTGCTTGTAATGTAAAAGGCGTTCGATGTCTTTTAATATCCTTTTCTAACCTTATACCAGGTATGACCAGATTCAATGCCCCTGCATAAAGCGACGCTATTGATCATTTTCTCCAGAATATTAGCTGTTACAATATGGGTTGTGATAATAAAACATTGTAGTGCTTTGCGACAGGAAGTGCTTCGAATGAGAACTTTGTATTTAAACTAAAAGAAGGTTGAGAACATTTCGTGACTGGAAATCTGACCTCGTTTCTCGCAGGCCTTAATGCCAGCAGCGGTTAAAGAAAATTGCGTGAACAACGCCACTGCGCATTTACCGCCGCTAAATTTAACACTTATCGTTTCAAGTGCTGCTATCGATCTCGTTTCACTCTCGCAGTTAAGCTCTGTGCGACATTTATTACTAGCCAAGAACGTAATTAGTTCGAACGCTGCTGGGCAGGATTTAACTAAACATTATCCTAGATCAGTGTTTCTCAGCCTCTGGTCCGCTAAGATTAGCGATGGAAAATTTAAAAAAAAATATATATCGATAAATATCTTGTCGATATTTGTAAACAGTATCGATATATATCGACAAAAATATCAATATTTCGATATATCGGTTATTTTTTTTTTTTGTCGAAAGTCAGTAAATATTTTAAAATATTCCCAATATATAAAAAAATTAATGCATGCAGAAATTACGGAAATTTTTATTAATTTATCTATTTTTACAATCTATCCAACCAGTATTTGTCAGATGTAAACTTCAAAAGAGCTCTCTGTTTTATATGTTCCCTCGCCAATCTACTCCTGTAGTCCGGTGCTGTAAAGTTTACTGCAGAAGCCACTCTTTCGGACTACACAAATGAGGCTTGGCATGTCAGGTATTTTGTCAACGCATTAACTGCTATTTATCAACGAAAAAACTTGATGAAGACTAAAGCTGTTAATTAACGTCAACCCTCAACGTCGCAACGCGGATGCTTAGTCAATACACTTCAATTATACAAATAACCTAACTGTTAAAATTCCGATATGTTAAAAAAAAAAAAAAAATCACGTTAACGTAAACTTGTCAAGATTTAACAGCTTTTTTTAACTTCTTAACTGTTGGTGAAAGCTGTTCAATTACGACGAAATCACTTTTTTAAAGATACTTTCAGAATATCAGATTTGTACGTATATTTATCCAACATACTGATTTGTAACTTATTAAATTGAGTACTGAATAGCGTTCATCAAAAAAATATCGAAATGCTACTTAAAAATGAAACGCGAAATAAAATCTCAATTTTTGATATATCGAGAATAAAAATATCGACGCTAAATATCGATTATTTTATGAAAAACATCGATATTTAAATACATCGATATATTTTGCCCAAACCTAGCAGGTTGAATATTATAAATCTAGATACCACATTCGTATGGTATAAGGCTATGAGCGTGTATAAACTATAAGCCCAATTTTTTAAAAGCCACAAATATTTCAATGACCAGGCAAAAATCTGGCATTTTCAGGATGAGGATAGGACAGAATGATTCCCTCAATAGTCTTTTCATTTCTAGTTGGCATCAAAAAGAATGCCATTCGTCTAAGGATAATTTTAATGACTGGTTTCTGAGAGTCTTATAGTAGATGTGAGGGGTCGCGGTACGTGGTACGTTTGCAACAGAAATAAAAAGTCTATCATCTGGTGTCTTTTATTTTATTTTTTACGTATAGAATGGTGGTATAGGATAGCATCCAGTCTACAGTAACATTATTGGTTACTGCATATTAAGAGTGGTCAATATATGATTAATTTTTAATAACTCACTTCCTGTTCCATAACTGTGTTTCCGTAGGAATTCAGAAGATGTCCACGTCCGCAACATTGTTTTTTACAATTTATCTATCCTAGAGTTGAAAAAGGTTGAGAACTGCTGTACTAGAAGATTCATAAGTTCCTCCAGGATTTCGGATAGATATAGCAAAAACGGTGGGATCTATAGATATATAATCTCTCAATATTTCTGAGGCTTCCTACATGAGATCAGGGATGAGCTACATTCGAAAGGACCAGACTAAAGTAATTCAAATTTGAGAGGTACGTTCCATACAAAAGACATTTCAAAGATTCACCACGTCCCGTCGCAGATACACAGTCCTACAATTGGATGATTTAATTTTTACAGACATGGATGAAAGAATGTATCGTCCAAATAAGTCCAACATTTGTCTACAGTCTGGTTATGTAAGCTTCTTCACGATAAGAATTTTTGAACCGAAAACAAGTGTGTGTTCTAAAATATCCACCCTACTCTCTGAAAGGAATAAGGTTATTTTATCTTCCTGAAACTAAAACAACCATTGTGACAACGTTTCCCTTTGAGACATTTGAGAACATATGTCTGAAAGATATCTCTGTGAAAGATCAATAGAAGATGTGCAGAAATTGTTCCAGTCTTTATAAAAGCTTACCAATCTCTGTACTGACGCAGGACTATTGTACATTGAATATTACATAGGTTTTTTGAACTCTAGTCTGTGACCATGTAGTATCATTATAATAGTGTCTTACTATCTAAACAAGGGACTCAGGATTACCGACTACCGCTCTTACTCGTGAAGTTATTAAAGAAAAATAGTTAATCTAATATTTACTATGAAATTTTAGTCACACACTATTTATCGGCCAACAGATCTCATGACAAATTGAAATTTGATTCATCATTTCTGTCTGGATGGAAATATTTTAGTTATAAAAACCTGGTGCTGAACTAATTATGAGTTGAAGATTTCTCAAGATCCCCCCCTCCCCCCATATTCGGTAGAGCAATCAAGCCAAATTTAGATTCTTTGGTTTAAAAATTTCTTTTCGGTATAAGATCCTGTGAAACCACTTGAAATTTATTCACATAATGTTTATATGTGAACGCTTTAGGTTTCATATTAGAGTATGGTGCCTTAAATCAGGGCAATGGTCTGTGTTCTGTATAGCTCGCGGTTTGGACATTTCCCTGCAATGGTTTTCTTTATCTTCTCTGATGAAATGTGAACAGTTTATAAGCTATTTATCAGTAATTTATACCTTACGAATGTAGAGCATTTCTTTCAAACTTTTTTTAAACGAATCTGCTAAAGTGTAAAAAAATTTATGCCTAACTATCATAAATGAGTATTAATTGACTTAAGACCTTACATTGCTAGATGATCTTAATAAAAAATTACACTAATCATGTTTATGTAAACTATACAAAGGGGAAAAAACATCCTGAAAATAACATGAAACCATTACAACTGTTCCACTTTCTGTTCATTCCACTCTCCTGGAATAGGTTTTACGGACAATTGTGTCAATTAAATCATTCGCATTACATGTCTAGATTGAAATAAGTTACTCATCTGAAACTATTTAAATTAATTAAATTGAAAACAATCTTTACTGAAAGAAATCTGTCATATGTTAAATGGAGATTCTGAATCTAAGTCATGAAAAACTTTACTACTTCTTGCAAGAGGTAAGAAAAACTAACACACATATATTTGCTTACGGCTTTATGCCTTGTTTAGGTCATTATAGGAGGGAAAGGAATGGTGGCTACGAGCAGGAAGAAAATTCGGCTATGGCCTTTTGACTGAACCATCCCACTATTCGACTGAAACGATTTGGGGAAATCATGGAAAATCCAGATATTTATCTAAGTGCTGCCACACGATGTTGGTCTGATACTAAGATAACAGGTCTTTCTGCCTCAACTTACTAAGCTGATGATGAAACATTCTGAACCAAAACAGATTTTGATCTTCCAGTTCTTGACTACAAAAAGATTGCATGCAGACTTGCATTAAACTAATGTAAAACTAGTTATGAGTTATCCAACATCCAGAGGAATTACACACATGCTGTTATTAAGTAAACTGCATATGTGTGCAAATCAAAATTTTCTTGACATAGAGCTTCTATAAAAGTTTGATGTGGAAAACCTGTTGATATTGTTCACAAACAAATAATATTAGCAAGAAATAGTTATAAGTTATTTACTTATCATCCCGAAACCATTGTCACGTTCTAGCGATTAACGCATACTTGTTAGTACATTTTGAGCAGGGTTGTATCATAATAAGGAAAGTCTCGTGAGATTATGCTTTCTTTAATAACGATAAACATTTTAGGTTCATGAAGCACTATTCTCATCTCAATCGAGAGTTTGCAGGTTCCCTAGAAGCAGTATCGATCTAGTAAAAGTCGATATGTTTTTAGCCTCCTACTAGCCAGATACTTACCAAGAAATACGACAGCACGGGTTATATGGAGAAATAAACACCGTGATTTCATGTCTTCGTGTTCTTCATGTCTGCGTTATTTGTGTTTTTCAGAGGTAAACACTATGTACACACCGAGCGTGGTGGCCTTGCATTCAGGGCGATGGCAATGGCCAAATTCCTTGCCCCTAGTTCTTCCCGCCTCTAATAACCTCGATGTCGACGAGGAATAAAACCAAAAGAAAAGAAAAGAAAAATCTACTATGTACATAGTGTAACAAACATAGTTTATAGAATATCAAGAATGACAGTATACGGGTAATGGTTGCATTTCTTTTGTTATATTCAATTCGAAATCAAGGGTAACTAGCAGTGTGTGGACAGGGAGATTGAAAATCTTAAAAAGCTGAAGATTAAATGGGTGGGAAACGAACGGGAGCTGATTAACAGATCAGTTCAAATGTTATAAGAAGAATGTATAGCTTAATTAATTGATTAGACTTAATTGTGATGGATCAGTGGTGGATCTACGAATTTTCCGAGCCGGGGAAAATATTTTTGAGATTGCTGCCCCCATCGTCGGCGTCTGGGACAGTAGTAGAGGGGGGAAAAAGATGAAGAGAAGAAAATAAGCCACCACCATTTATCATTTACCGCCGCATCGAACATAATTTTGTCGCTACTCAAAAATTGTCCCCCCCCCTCCCCTCTCCATAGATCCGGCACTGTGATGGCTCATAATAGACCAACGATAACTGTACAGTACGTGAAAATGAAAATAATATCAGACGGACACAATTCACGTTTACCTTTATAATGTTTATTTTCATTGTGAACAGGTTTCTCACTTTGGTTATAATAATCTGGAGACAGGATTTTTTAGCTGCCCATTCCGTCCCTACCGAGCCACCTCACCTAACCCGGTAATCCGACCGGCTACAGGGGACCTACAGTTTAAGGTGGAATCAGTACCACAGAAGCGTTCTGACGTAGTTCACATTACACAGTAAGCTATGCCAGAGGCGAAAGTCGGGTTATGGTTTTGAAAATCTCCACCGTGACAGGGATTCGAAGCGGGGTCCTTTCGATCTCCAGTCATACTCCTTAACCACTGAGTTATCAGACTACTCACGTTTGCAACAGAAATGTAACTTATGAATAATTCAAAAAATTACTTATATAGTTACTTTCGTACATCATTTATGCTGTTATGTTTCAAAACGTCGCCGTAACAATAAAACGCAGTACCCAATCATTTATTTTCTTTTTATCGTTTATTTAATCGAGAAACTGCAACCATTATTCATCCTGTTTCAAACTATGCCCTTTATATCTAACTGCATTTCCTTATTTCACCACCAGTTTTTTTTTAAAAAAAAACGAGCATGGTGGTTGAGCGGTTAACGCTCTGGCATCGTATTCTGGAGGACGCCGGTTCGAATCCCCGTTCGGGCATCCAGATTTGGATTTTACATGGTTCCTCAAATCACTCCAGGCGAATGCCGGGATGCTTCCTTCAAAAGGCCATGGCCGAATTCCTTCCCGTTCCTTGTCCCCAGTCCCATCCCACCTCTAATGGCCTCGACGTCGAAGAGGCTTTAAAAACAAAAATAAACAAAAAACATGTGTATATTTCGAACTCATACTGCATGTTGCAGTCTAACGTATGTAGCATTACATTGACGTGAATGGTGTTATTACATGAAGGAAGTCTTACTTGAGTCGTGGAGCGATGTCGCTGCTTGAAAGAGGAGCGGGACACTGCCCAAGAGTGAGTGGCAGCTGGAAATACGAGACTCTAAGCAGCAGCCAATCAGCGCTCAAATTCAGCCTCTTGCTTCACCACAACCCAGCGGATTGAATAAAACAAACATCAGAGAACGCTGACGGGAAGTATAAGTTTCATGACGTGCTGAAACTGCCGTCACCTATTCTACAGCCGAACTATTGTCATTAATGTTGCCTTCCCACAGTTACTCTATTATGGCATGTACACTCATTCTCATTTTAAGCTCGTCCCATTTTATTAGATACAACAAAAAAAATGAAGAGAAAAAAAGCGATACAAATATTTCTGTAGTTCAATGCTTCGGCCCCGAAAGACCCACGTTGATTCGTAATTTTTTTTATCTTTTGGCTAGGGACATTCCAGTTTTACATTGACAAAATGCATCGCTACGATGAGTTAAGTCACAATCAATAATTATTGTTGGCTGAGTTGAGAAAAAAAATTAGTGTAAATAGTCATCGCTGAATTACAAAGACTGAAAAAGTTCTGGTAGCGAAAGGAAAGCGTATCTTTAAATGAATATAAAATCACTAAAACCACAATAAGATCAAAAACTGGAAGAATAACTGCATTTGTGTAAGTCTCACAGATTTATCTTTTACTATCATTAAGATACAATATCAAACTATAATCTCTGTTCAATCACTTGTTAGGAAACTTAATATTGTTTTAAGACACCCTGCCGTTCTCACTTACAACTCTTCTGATACCACGTTTCTTACTCTCACTATTTGCTTGCTAATTAAAAATTCTTTCACCCAGTAAGATATATTCTGATTAACACCGATGATTTTAACCTTATTAATCACCATTCTACTATTTACTCTGTCAACGTACTGGAGGATCCAGCGATACATTATTAACTTGGCCTTCCTCGTATATTTCAACTGAAATAGCTTGCACAACACTCAGTAACTGAGATTCTCACTCCTAAATCCATTTACGGAATCTGTTATTGCTTTCCCACTGCTTATATAGCAGGATTTCTTAAGGAATACGAGTTGGGTATTCCGACGATGGAACTGACGACCGCCTCTAATGACGTTGAATCCAAACCCCTGAGCATCCTAACATCTTCATATTAACGAAGCAGAGTGAAGCTTTGCCAGAGGTGCGAGTCTTAGGCCCGTAAAAAATTCCAGCCGAGACCAGACTCAAACTGGAGACATTCCATAACCACGCGCCTTAACCAACTCTCAACCAAATGGTGATACGTTCTCTTACTAGGCTAGGATTAGATTAGTGATAATAGAGACGGTAGTTGCGGTCATAAAGGCGGCCTGTGCGCATCCAGTGGCTAGCCAGATAGAGAAGCGAACGTTCGGAAAACCTTCATAAGAAAATAAAATATGTTTAGCAATACCTCGTCTTATATTTGAGCTATACTAGGAGTGATTTTTGTATTCAACGTGGTGAAATATAATTTTCAACATATTTATTTTACAAACAGCTTTGTTTTTAAATTCTCTTAACCAACAAACTAAAGAAAATTAACCTTTTGCCAACCAAGTTCTGAGCGCATAATTTGGAATACTAATAAACTGAAAAAGAAATGAATGGGGATACTTTGCAGAGTTATGGCCAGATGAGTTTCGCAAGTTGAAATCGCGGCGGCGTTCTATAAAGGTCACAGTGGGGCATCACACGAAGAGGCCAAAGTGAGTATATAAATCTTCGAAAAGATCAAGGGGGAAAATATCTTAAGATCACAATCCTCATACCAACCTAGTTCATTGCTGGCCGCAGCAACTGGTGTTTGGAGTTGCATCGTAAAGCGCCTGCAGATATGCATCCAACCGAGCATACCACAGCGTTTTACTACCGCGTGCAGTGACGCTATGGTTACTATCTGAAGCCAAACATTCGGTATTTTTATTATTCACCATTATTTCAAACAGCCCTGTTAAAAATGAAAAATAAAAATGTATTCAAACTTTATCAATACAAAGCTTTCATATTTCGTTGATGTACCTTGTTATTATTACTAGCTGTTGCCCGCAATTTCATTCGCGTGGAGTCTTGAAGAACGGATGTCTCTCTCAAGCCAATTATGTCACAGTCATCGCCAGCGTGAAAAAAATACTAATATGATGTCACTCATACTCTGAAATTACGATAAAAATTTCTACTGACAGAAACAACCAGCAGACCGACCAGAAATATGTGTACTAATTGTGGATATTTAAATTTATCAGCTTCCGACATTAAAAAGAAACATACATTGTTTTACCCTCGGGACTGTGTATAAGCGGTACGTTATTTGAAAACTCATCAAAAACTGAGCAATAGTTTTTGCACGAATCGCGTTCAATTAGAAGAGGATACTAATTTATGAACACTTTTATATTATATTGACTCCAAAATGAAACATTCCCTACTTTAACTCCGTACCATGGGCTATACACCGACCCCATCAAAATCCGAGAGGTAGATTTTTCGTGAATCCCGTTCATTAAAACAGACAGAATCGCGGTCAACAAAACATAAGGTCCTTCTCGCCGTCGAACTAAGTACGGTCTAGACACCGAGTCAGTGGAAGAGCAATTTCGCCCTCCTACCCAGGGCAGCCAGATTGTATAGTTGGATACAAAGTGTGTTTAATTTGATTATCTTATGTATCCTATTTGTATAGCAGATTATCTTGATTAATTGGATACAGAAATAACAATTTAAAAGGAAACAACGTTCTAGAAAATTTTTAAAAGACGATTAAAGATATAAAGTATGTAGGATAACAACGGAAACTCGGAAAGGTGTATGATATATATAATATGTGTGTGTTTGTGAGAGTATATACGAGTATAATATAACGATTTATATCATGGGCGCCGGCAGAATTACTTTAAGAGGGATGCATCTGTTATTTTTTTAATACACATTCTATTTACACTTATTAACTAAGGATGTGGAATTTATTGACAAGGTATTGAACAGATCTGGACAACAAGCTAGGTGCCTTAAGTTATTATTCAAACAGTGAATTTAATAATAAATTTTTTGTTTCTTATTCTTTCTCTCTGTATTCTCTTTCATAGCAGGGGGGTGCTAGTGCACCCCCCCCTTCCGGCGCCCATGATTTATATATTTTCCCTTGCGGCTAGATTGATCTCCTGATATTTTAACAATCAATACAAATAATTTAGTTTTATACCTATTCAATAGGCTATAAGTAAAAAAAAAATCAATTTGTTATATCTAAAAAAATTGTTGGTTTGTATAATAAGATTTGATTTTGTATAGTTTCAAGGAGCCAGCTGTATAAAATGAGTTGACTCGACTGGCCGCGTTGTTCCTACCTGATATTCGGGAGGACAGGGGTCGAATCCCATCCGGACATCCTGGCTGCGGTTTTCCGCAGTCCCTCCAGGCGAATGCTGGGATAGTTCCTTTTAAAGGCCACGGCCGACTTCTTTCCCATTCCCTCCCCTGGAGTAGTTCGGCCGAAAAGGGTCCCCAAGTCCCTCCAGCAACCCGCCCACCAGGCTTTGCGGATAAAGTATTCCCTGAATTTGTGGAGAGGAGGGAGGGGGGGGGGGGGTGGACCTTCTTCGGGAGGTTTTTTTTTGCCTATGGGGGAGGATCTCTTCCGGAACATCTGACGCCTGTAATCCTGATTTCGGTTTTCCATGGTTTCCCGAAATCACTCCAGCCGAATGCCGGGATGGTTTCTTTAAAAGGCCATGGTCGAACTCCTTCGCGTTCCATATCCCAATTCCCTTTTTTTTTTGCAGATTAGGTTTCTTGTAACCCTACACCAGCACACCTCCACAAAATAAGATTTTTTTTTTATCTGCTTAACGTCTCTCTTAACAGCGAGGTCTTTAGAGGCGGGAAAGGATGGGGGGGGGGCAAGGAATGGGAAGGAATTCGGCCATGGCCTTTTGAAGGAAGCATCCCTGCATTTGCCTGGAGTGATTTGGGAAACCATGGAAAACCCAAATCTGGATGCCCGGACGGGGATTCGAACCGCCGTCCTCCTGAATGCGAGGCCAGAACGACCGAAAAAAAAAAGTAGGGAAACTGTTTTAAGTATAAATAATATATCATCATTTTTTTGGACACATAATCTGTAGACTTTTTTTTCCTTTCAGCTCGTAAGGAGTTCAATTAATATCCTAAAAAAAACTAACGATTATTGTACTGCTGTTTCTACGGTTAAGCCTGTTAATTTAAATTTTAGTGCTGAATGGCTGTATAGAGCCATGTGTTCGTAATGTTTTACCTACTACTGTGCTATTTCCCTGACTGTCCTTTGGGTCTGTTGCAGTGCAATGTGATTCTGATGTACCCGTTCATGGCCCTCGACATGTGTCGGTTGGTAGCCATGTCTGTGCTCTTCGTAATGGCCATGCTCATTGTGAAGAAGAACGTCTATAACCTGGGTCTGCTCATCGGATGGAGCGTCGGTGGAGGCTTCATTCTATGTGAGTAGCAATTTCCTTCCACTTCAGGAGATCACCTATCCCTGATTAAGTTGCGGGGAAAGTAAACTTCAACTACAGCTTCATCATCATCATTATTAGACCTTTCCACTTCCACGGGGCGTCCGGTAATAGCCAATTTATTATGAAGAGCGTTATGAAATATGACGTAAATATTTTCTTACGCGATGGCCTTAAAACGTTTATCTACACATCTCCATCAAATTCACACTTAATGTGTTATTTTTGCTGCACTCGTCAATAGATTTTAAAACCAAAGTAAATTGAAAATCGAATAAGTCAAAAACATTTTAATCGTATTAATCAGACGGTGAGATTGAAAAATAATTAATACTGTTCGAAAGCATGTAGAATATTTCAATCAATCATCTGATAAAAGTTGACATTAGTGGGGAAATCCTGCACACGTGAAAGTATACCATATATGTGTGAAACTGATTGTTTAAAATTCGTTATTTTTACGAAACCAATGCACTGACAAATCAAAAATTTCCATTTTAATATCCTTTTCTTTGGATAATTCTTCCCGAATCGTAATTGCACACGCTACTGTATATTACTCTGGTCATCACACAAGAATATTTATCTCCAATCAACTGGTGACGCCCAGAAAACTGTATAAAACTTTAATAAATATTACTGTACCTCAGTGACTGATTGCTACACGAGTTATGAGAATATCATGCAATTAATGAGATGACATGCTTTTCGATGTTCCCTTTTTACTTCGAAACAGCAGTGTACGAAAACAACTAGATATGACAGTAACAGACAGACTTTCAGCACCTGTACCAGGCCTCGTATTATATGTTGGCACAAATGTTATGCCGGAAACACACTTGATGAAGTTTATACACACACACCAAATGGTGTAATTTACGTGCGATGGGGGGCGCATACTCTGGTGGCAATAACCCTACACACCCATTTTACCCCTTTCTTCGACCCACCTACTTACACCCTTTGCGAATTTTAAATTCTTTAAGAGGTTCTGGTACTCCCTAAATTCCTTTCTTAAAATATGACGTGATCTTAATCTTTAAAATGATATCTCGTTTATCAATTTCTATTTGGTATGAAGGGCGATAACAAACAAAACAAAACAAAAACACCTTTTAGAAATAATATATATGCTTCGGAAGAACTAAAAAGGATGGCGAATGCGGGTAACATGATGACACTGGATGAAGCAGAAAAGGATCTGGTGGAAAAAAATACAGTCTGGAATGAGTGTGAAAACAGTACGACAATTATGATGCCAGAAACATTAGTTCATCAATGAATGTAAACACAAGATATAAACGTAAATGGATGATGTTGACTACCTTAAAAAATAACAGCTAATAGTAGAAGAGAGAATAAGCTGACAATAAGAAAAGATTAACTATTCTGCCTCCTTATTAAGAATATTAAGAAAAACGCTGAAGGGATTGAAAATTGAAATTTGTATATCGCAAAAGTAGATGGGGGAAGAATTAAAACTCAAATTATATAAGATAATTAAATTAAAAAATTAAAAAATTAAAAGCGGTAATTAGATGACTAAGGGAATTTAATTAAGGAGAGCAGCTTAATTTGTTTGTGGAAATTACTGTAGAACCCAGTCAGTAAACGATAGGTTTTTATTCATTTCTTGTATCCAGGACATAACATTACAAGTTGAAACAAAACAAATAAAATTAATTAATAATAAGCTTATGGACTATAGAACACAATTAAATGGAATGTGACCAGAATTCCGCAATCCTGATGGCCTCCTCATTTGCCCTAAAAAGGTCGATAGTGCAGGTTTCAGGTAGATTCCTGCATATCAGATGTTGTGGGTCCTGCAGCTCACCACATTCAAATATTTCGTTTTCAACGACATGATAAAGGAGATGGATTTGGAGTCATTGCAGGACAAAAGGAATGTGAAGTGAGTGCTTGGAGCGTATATATTAGCGATGAATTCTGGATGGATGTTGGTAGAAGAACTTAGAAGTTCCACGTGGAAAGGAAGAGATGACTATGATCAAATAATGTGTATGAGAGCTCTTAGGTATTTACGTTTCGTGATGTTATTTTCCTATGTGTGTTACAGTGTACCTGTTCTACCTGTGGGTGTGTACGTTGAGCATGTGCCAGATAGTCCGCGAGCTGCAGAGTGGCAGAGAAGGCGAGCCGGCACTACGCAAGCAACATCTTCACCACGCCTCCAGCGTGGGCGTCACAGACTCGTACGGAGCCGTCGTCGGCAGACCGCCCGCCATCTTCTACTAGACACATACTGTACGGTGTAGTTTACAGGGCCGGCGCTAGGATTCTCAGGCCCCGGGTAAGCGTCCTTAGCAGTGACGTAACTGGTTGGGACCAGTGGCAAATTCATCGGATGGGGCCCTCACTCTGGTCAAATAGGCGATCTTATTTTTAGCTCTATCACTGCCCGCCCGGGTGGATTTTTGGGCCGGCGGGACCCCCTCCGGCCGGTCATTGGGGCGGGCCCGGGGAACATTTGACCCGCTTACCCCCTCCCCCCCTAACGCCGGCCCTGGTAGCTTGCCACAAAAAGATGTTGCTTTAGGAGTGATTTTATGTCAACAGTATGACTCTGAGCTGTAAACACAGAAGACTGTTTCTGAAATTAATTCAGTATCTGGTGAAATGAAGTGACGCAATCTCTTATTCGAAAATAAAATTAACTGAACAGACTTTGTAACCTATTCTGAGAATGTAGATATAAGTGCTTTGGTTATGTTTTTTGAGATATGACCAAATAATGTATACATTGTTTTCGTTATAACTTTCGTATATGTTCAAACAACATTCCGCACATCTGCGGAACAAATGAGAAAATTGCGGCACAAACTCGATGCATCAACACTATATGTCCACCTGTTGTGTAAGCCATGTGTGTCATAATTCTCATATCATTAGTCAGTATTCAATAAGATCTCTTTGTAACTCACATAATACAACTAAAGCAATTAATTCATTCTGCTATTTTTACAATAAATGACTCCTTAAAAAGTAGGTTTTTCATTTTTTTCGCAAGCCTACTCGCTAACCACAAATGTTCATACAAAAAGGCTACGGTAGTATCATCACACTTCATTCCTTTTCTTTTTTTTTTAACCGAATAGTTACACACATGTATAGCGTAAAATCATGAAATGGGGAAAAGTTACCACAGATCAGGCAAAATCAAAATTTCTTTTCTTCTTGTGATGTCATGACCTTCGTTCCAATACTATCTTATTAACGTTGTTAGTTGCAGATGCGAAACTGTTGAAAAATATGTAACAAAATTACTGTAGTTATAAGAGAAACCCGTGTCTCAAAAAACTATTTGTTTATAGAATCTGAAGTTCAAATACAGCCGTAGATACATACATGCCGCGCTAATTACTGTTTTTAGTCCGCTATGTAGCCACCTAGGCGAATGATACAGCTGTCTCCAATTCTGTTTTAAGTATTTCACACGGAGAGAGTAATACGAAACGGGCAAACAAAAAGTTTTAACGTTTAGGAGAGAGGGGCTAAAACCTAGTACGCTCGTTCGGCATGATTAACCATGTTTTATAAGGCCAGTCGTCAACAAGACGTTAAATCTTACAAAAAGATTTTATTTTGTCCCCAACCCTATTAGCTTCGACAGTAGAAAAGTCGCATCGCTTACATACAATTACCGCAGGACGCTACCAAGAAATAAGAGGGAATTATTTACTGTACCAGAATGTGGACCTGAAACTTGCGTGCACAACATTATACATTAATGGCCCCCCCCTTTTTTTTTTTTACAAAAAAGTAAATAAATCGTAAGTACACTAATATTAAATAAAAATAGTAACCGCAGCATGAAATTAAGCCAAACCATTACCAGTACTCAAAACAAATGTTGATGAGATCCTCCTGATGGAAGAGTACTTACAAGGAGAAGCCGCCAATTGCAAATTAAGATTCGATTCATACTGTGTATTATAAAAGCTCATGGTCAGAGGTGTAAAGTTGCAAAGCAGTAAGGGGGGTGAGTTTTTTATTTAAATGTGTATACAGATAAATACCGGCAATTAGTTTCAACAATAATGCATATAAGATTTTTAAATGCATTTTGTTGTAGAAAAACAGACAGCGTCTCATTTCAACTATCCCGTCCCCTGGTGTGGGAATGAACATCTATCATTCCATTGTAAAGGACGAGTAACGATACTTCTCTTTTATACCTGCCGCAGCAGATAATTCTATTTTGAAAATATAACTTTGTAAACAACATAATGAAGTTCGAAAGCGTCGGGTGTTTTTTTCTTTTACAACAAACGGTATTTAAAAAACTTATATGCATCATTGTTGAAAGTGATTGCCGGGAATTATCTGCATACACATTTGAATAGATTAAAAAACTTGCCAGCAGCGAGATTAGATCCGGCGACGACGTGCTTACGAGGAATAGAGCTTGCTCCCTGTAAGGCCGGCATTACACTGTAAAAGATCTTTTATAAAAGTTTTTTATCATATTTATTTTATAAAAGATATTTTATCAGGTCCATTGCACTATATAAAATTTTTCATCATAGTTCTCTGAAATTAATGATGTAAACTTGTATGCTTGTGCAGCCGTAGCACGTGCAGCTGATACTCTCGCCACCCCCTTATTAAAAAAAAAACCGACACTCCTTTTAATAAATAATTATTGTAATTAATGTAACCCATAGAGCTACAACTTTTTTTTTGGTTCGTAACCCAAATTTTGAAACTGATTTGAGGCCGCGCCTCTTAGTTGAAGTGTAAGATATCATACATAAAAAACAAGGACAAATTTCTAAAATTACTTAATCATAAGAAATTACCAATATTAGTGTATTGTTCGCATGTTATGAAAGAAATATTAGAGTACTGAGCTCGGCGTGATAGCACTAACTTTTCGATATTTGTAATCACCAATATTAAGTTGCAGGGTGCCACTGCCTACAATCTGTTTTTCCTGGCTAATAAATTTCCGACTACGTACGCTGAATCCTCTTTTGGTTACACATGATCATGGAAATGCAATTAATAATGTCAATGACCCAGCCTGGAAAGCAGGAGTCGGCAGTTGGTCTTAGACGCCCCCCCATGATCTCAACACCCAGCGGTGGGTAATACCGCCTCCGTTGGGAGCCACTGATCTGGATGAATGTTAGGACAGTCCACAGTTTTCACCTAAAAAATTTACACTTTCCTCACAAATTGAAACATGCAAAAAACACACTATATACGCCACAAGTAGTTGAAAATAGAGCTCTGAAGAAGACCCTCCATCACGGCAACTAATTTCATACCGCTGCCCTTCTCGAACTAATATTGAAGGAACGGTTCCGCGAGCTTGCATCAAAATTCTAATAGCATGTTCATCAGTGTAAAAATCCGTTGGTTATAATGGACTACACACCATACCACTGATGCTTCTCAGTAAGAAAAACGCCGATACGAAGATATGCTAGACGAGAAGACATGGCACATCCACCATCAATAGGAGGAAATGTCAACCAGCAACTGCTGCCTGTTTACAGTAAGGCAGTGAAGTCATGTGCAACAGAAGCCATTAAAATAGGAGAAGCTAATGGCCATGACAGACGCGGAACCAAAATTCAAATTTCGCGGATTTCAACATTTGACGGTGAGCTGTTAATGACGACTTCTGCGCGATTGCCGAATTCGCAACGTGGAAATGTACAGTTGGGGTCTGAGGAACTCTGTTTCCCGTCCATCGAATTTGGTTTGTAACCTCCATACATAACTTTCTTTTTATATTTTTCAGAAGCTCAGTTGAGCTCGTAAAAGCGAAATAAAACTAGAACAAATAAGGTTTCATACGATGCCCTGTCTTCCCGAACTGTGTTTACCTGATGACATTTGCTTTATATGTTGTTTGCGTTGGGAATACGAGGCTACAAGCGGGAACCACTGCTGCATGTGCCTACGAAGTTATCGTTTCTTTTACCGTTACAGATCTTATGTCATTACTGCAGTTATAAATAGCAATCTTGATGAGCGAATGACGAAATACTGACGGTTCACGTTGAAATAGCCAACTGCGAACACACGAAATGATTGTTAGAAGATTTCAAATAATTGGAAAGTGTTATTATCGCGAACTGTTAACAACTTAACAAAGTTATTTTTTCGAACACAGAGGATACACTTACAGTAAAGACATTTTTCGCGGGCATGAAACTTTTCTTCCGGGAAGAGTTAGTGAACACGAGGGTTTCAAGACCACAAATCAAATTAAATAGTTTTGTTGTGAGTCCGTAAACCACTTAGCGATGAATATTATTAGTTTTAATCTCACTTAGCAGCACTTGGGATTTAAGGGTTTGGGAGAGACTATATACTAGCCGTTTCCAACCAAATGTCAAGTTCTCTTTCACGTGATGCACCCTGTTAGCACGGACGAGGCTCTGGCGACTGAAAGATTCCTGGTGTAAGGAGTCACCCGCTGCTTGCCAACGGCTTCCGAAAGGAAGGCGGAAGAACGGGGAGCGGTTCAGGGCATCCTCTTGCCCTTGGGGTTAGAAACTGCCCCTAAAGACGGATGAATCAGAAATGATCAACAGCATGAGGATGCAGTAGGCAACCACTGCATTAAAGACCCAAAGAGTATCCCGAGGACATGTAATCCTCTCAAATTCATGATTGCTTCTTCCTGGGTAAAATATCCCGGAGGTAAAACAGTCCACCAATCGGATCTCCGGGTGGGGACTGCTCAGGGAGAAATCATCAGAATGGATAGAAACATTCGACGAGTCGGAGCGTGGAATGTTAGAAGTCTGAATAGGACAGGTAGGTTAGAAAACTTAAAAAGGGAGATGGAACAACTAAAGTTAGATCTTGTTGGGATTAGTGAGATTAAATGGAAGGACGCACAGGATTTCTGGTCTGGGGGACACAGGATAATTAGTATACAAGCTGTCAATGGAGTCACTGGTGAAGGATTTGTAATGAACAATAGAGTAGGGAAACAGGTGAGTTATTATGAACAGTTTAGTTACAGGATTATTTTGATGAGGTTAGAAACTAAGCCCATCCTAACCACATTAGTACAAGTGTATATGCCAACATCACAGGAAGATGATGAAGATACAGAGAAAATTTACACCAAAATTGAAGAATTAAACCAATATGTGAAGGGGGAGGAAAATCTAATAATCATGGGTGATTGGAATGCAATAGTGGGAGAAGGAAAAGAGGGGAATACTGTAGGATCTTTTAGTCTAGGTTGTTAGAATTTTGTGAAAGATATATGCTAGTTTTCACAAACCCACTGTTTAAGAACACACAAATGGAAACTTCCCAGGGGGTACAGGCAGATATCAGCTAGATTATATCATGGTCAAACAGAGATTCAGGAATCAAGTTCTAGACTGTAAAGTGTATCCAGGAGCAGACAGACTCTGACCATAATATGATAGTAATGAAGTTCAGGCTGATATTCAAGTGAATAAGGAAGCAGTATAAGCAGAACAGATTGGAAGTGAATAAACTGAAACAATCTAGCACACGAGAAAAATTTGCAGAAATGGTAGACTTAGGTCTAAGAAGTAATTCTGAAAGGAGCTCAACCGAGGACGAATGGAATGCATTAAAGATCGAAATAATGAAAGCTGGTAAAGAAACATTACGCTTTAGGGAACAAGCTGCCCGAAAAACCTTGGATCACAGAAGAAATTTTGGAGCTGATGGATCAGAGGAGAAGGTAAAAAAAGCTAAGGATGGAGCAGCAAGAGAGCAATACAGGCAATTTAAAAATCAAATAAACAGTAAATGCAAAAAAGCAAAAGAAAAATGGCTAGAAGAAAAGTGTGAAGAAGTATAAAAGGAAATGGTTGTAGGTAAAGTAGATGTTTAGAAAGATCAAACAGAATTTTGGAGAAATGAAGAAAAGAGGTATGAACATTAAAGCTGCCGAAGGGAAACCTCTTTTAAGCTCAGAAGATAGAGCTAACCGATGGAAGGAATACATTGAGAAACTGTATAATGGGGACGAGTTGAGCAATAGTGTAATTGAAAATGAAGGCGATGTTGACGTTGATGACTTAGGAGATCCTGTTTTGTGGACAGAATTTAATAAGGCTCTGAATGACTTGAAAGCAAATTAGGCAGTTGGAATTGATGAGATCCCTGCAGAACTTCTACAACGGTGTAGTCTATTCCCGTTAATATTCAACTTGTATGTAGAAGCAATAAAATCAAAGACAAATTTCCATGTTGCATAAGTGTTCAGGGAGAAAAAAATCAGTATGCTATGATTTGCTGATGACATTATCCTGTTAGCAGAAAGGGCTGAGGATATTGAGAAATTACTGAATGGCATGAACAAAATACTGAAGGAAGATTTTGGACTGAATATAAATCAAAGCAAGACCAAAGTGATGAAATGATACCAATATTAGTAGATTAAATATAAAAATAGGATTGGATGCAATAGGAGAAGTGAATTCTGTTCTTTGAGAATCAAATTACAACCAATGGCTGAAGCAGGAATCAGTTTCTGTTGTCACTGCACTGGTATTTGTATGGAGGCTCTCACACGGGGTGATCGGTTAGTAACCAGTGATTGGTAACCATGATTGGTTCCAAGTGACACTGTATGCCAGTTGTCGCACTGCTAGTTATGGCGTGTCCATAAACTATATGATTCCGACTGGAGGGGGGGAGGGCGGTTGGCAGGAAAGCTATGCTGAGCTACATGGGGGGAAGGGGGGTTTCCAAGTAAAGCCATGTAGCTTCTTATTCATATTACGTGTCACAGTTAAAATAACGTACAGAGTACACAACAGCATGTGAATATTTATGTCTTTGGTAGAAATATGAAAGAGCCGCAGGTTGACCAATTTCAACCACCATATCTCCCACAACCCTATAGCTACCAACATCTAACCACCATTGCACACTATGGAAAACTCGATACTACTACCACACACACAGGGCCGGCGCTAGGAATTTTGGGCCGGGGGTAAAATGGGCGGATTCATGGTATCATGGCGTGAGGACCCCTACAGTCGGTGATCGGGGCCCCCCATCAACCGGCAGGACCGGGTACTTTTGACCTGCTTACCCCCCCCCCCCCTTAAACGCCGGCCCTGCGTGACACACAAACTCCAATGGTCTCCGCTATGTAGTTGTGGCAGCAGTGACATATATGGAGAAACATGTCTTTGGTCGAAATACGAAAAAATCCTGGGTCGGCCACTTTCAACCACCAAATCTAACACACTACCACAGTTATCGAATTTCGGCCAACGTTGACTCGGTGCTACTACCACATACAAACACCAGTGGTCTGCACTAGATTCTTCTTCTTCTTAAGTCGCCTTCTCCAAACTGCAGCATGGAAAGCCTCTTCAGACGTGCAATTGAACTATCTCCGAATGTCTTTCAGCCACAATGATGAGCTGCAGTACCTCTCATAACATGTCCTAGATATTGCATTTTCCTTTGCTTTATAGTGAACAGCAATTCTTTTTGTTTCCCCATTCGATGAAGTACTTCTTCCTTTGAGACTTTCAGCACCCAACATATGCGTAAGAGATGACGATACAAATACATTTCAAAAGATTCA
Organism: Vandiemenella viatica; assembly: GCA_031002005.1. Classification (NCBI taxonomy): domain Eukaryota; kingdom Metazoa; phylum Arthropoda; class Insecta; order Orthoptera; family Morabidae; genus Vandiemenella; species Vandiemenella viatica. The sequence continues at coordinate 193,147,362 of JARYHS010012519.1, forward strand.
ATCTTTTTCTCTAGGTCCAGCTTTCACAGCCATAAAGAAAAATGGAGACCACGTAGCAGCGAATCATTCACATTTTCAATTGCAGACTGAGATCTGATCTTATGAAAAATTTGTTCATGCTAATAAATTGTCTCCTTGCCTGATCTATTCTTGATTTGATTTCTTTCTTGCAGTCACCCTGTTCGTCCCCCACCGTACCTAAATATTTGAAGGAGGATACTTGCTTGATCTTATTGCCTTTTATTGATATGGTTGCCTGGATTTTTCTCTTAGAGAAGACTACAATGTTTGTCTTGGAAGGGTTGGCAAGCAGACCTAACTCTTCACTGCACTGAACTAAATTGTCTATTATGTGTTGGAGTGTAGGTAAATCACTGGCTATTACAACAGTGTCATCTGCATACCTAAAATTATTGATCACTTTTTCGTTTATAGTGATCCCACTGTTTTCGTTCTCCAACACTTCCCTGAAAATTACCTCTAAATAAATGTTGAACAAGAGAGGTGATAGTACACAGCCCTGGCGAACACCATTCCTGATTGCAGTCGCTTCTGATGTTCCTTACTCAATTTTGACATCTGCAGTCTGATTCCAATACAGCATGCTGACAATGCGTAAATCGTTTTGGTCAATACCAGTCGATTTCAAAATCTTTATCATCTTTTAGTGCCTCACGCAGTCGAAGGCTTTTTTATAGTCTACGAAACAGGCATATACAACAACATTCATGTCCCTGCACCTCTGCATTAATACATTTAAGGAAAAAGAGTGCTTCAAGCCCATTTAGGAAGCCAAACTTGGTCTCACCCATATGAGATTCACACTTCTTGCAAATATGGGTGTGTATGATTCGCAGAAATATTTTCGGCACATGCGACATCAGACTGATAGTCATCTCATTGTGAGGAGTTGGTCTTCTTCGGCAGTGGTATGAAAGTTCTCAGCCAGTCATAAGGTATTATCAGGGTCTTCGGCGGTTTAATTACAGTAGTAATTAATTACATAGTCCACCATAAGACTCAGTTTAAGATTTTGTTTATTTTCAAAACAACGTCAGCGATATTGTTCACATGCAAAGATACAATATCCTGAGATACTACTGACCATGGAGGAAGGAATTATATGGAGGAGAAGTGACGTTAAATCGGTGAAGCAATCACTTAACTCTCCCGCATGGTGGCAGCCCCGGCAGCGACCATATGGCGCTTCCCAACAATTAAGGTGTTCCCATTGTGGTAGATGCAGTGATTATTTCATTTAGTATTGTGTATAAGTGTTTAAAAATACCAGCTTGTGTTGCGTACGGTTTCACAAATAGGCCAGACAGGAATGAACCTGGAATATCATTTCATAAGTAAGTTGAATTGTAATTATCGTTGTTGAAGTGAGCGGTAGACACCGCAAACTTTGCAGCACGTCTATAAATATTTAGTCATAGCTCTCAATGGGATGACTTTGTTCTCAAATTTTTCTTGGTGTAGTGTAGAAAATCAGCAAACCTTGCTATTTTGCACATAATAGACTAGCATTATTATTTAACGAGTGTTTAAAATGAGATTTAAAGGGGCATGTTTTACTTCGCGATTCAGTGAATTTACTATTACGATTTCTTTCGTCACGTTGCTGATTATACTGACAATGGATGATGAAATTAACTGTTAAGTGAGAAGCTGTGAGTTTTATTAATTTTTTAAATAGCTATTTCAGGCCATTAACTTAGGTTATTTTTAAAGCTTCATATAAGACTTGTTTCTGTTTGTAAATACGTCTATACCTATTTTTGTATATCCCTCAAACTAAGCAAGATATCGAAAACATTTATTCCTTATTATCGAGTTTTTTCGTCGTGTTACATAAGAATCCATCATTAAATTTGACTTTTGCGAAATTTTTCTTCTGCATTTCAACTCAAGACACCCCACTTTTGAGACAGTATATCTCGAGAACTAGGTGAAATATCGAAAAATTTTACTCTTTATTTTTTATTTGTCTCGTCTTTTTAAATAAAAATTCATCATAAAATTTGACTTTGAATAATTTTTTCTTCTGAATTTCAACCAAAACCATTTCACATTTGAGACAGAATATCTCGAAAACTAAGCAGGATATCAAAAAAATTTATTCTTCATTTTTTTATTTGTCTCATCGAGTTACATAATAATCCATCACCAGATTGCGGCGTCACGTTTATCCTAGAGTCCCCTTGAGGTGTTTGTACATATTCCCAGTGTTTGTTGGGAAGCGGTCAAGCCCCCACCACTCCGGCCATGCCCCCCCCCCCACTCCTCCGCCGGCCTGCTTCACTCCCATGCGTGGTAAAGGTCTCTTGCGTCGTCTCCATATTATTCCTTCCTCCATGCTACTGACGCAGTTCCAAAGTGAATCTGTTTCAACTAACTGTAAACTAACTATACAACTAAACTCTGTCCTTCTGCAGATTTCTTTATATAGGCTCTATCGAAATTTCTGGAATTCTTCAAAAGCGTCCGCCCGATATTTCTCGAACATTAACAATTACTCAAACAATTAAACATATTAAAAACAATCAAATAATACATAATCGCTTATCATTACAAAATTGTCATAAATGGAAATTAAAGATACTTTAACACTTGGAATTACATACATTTAAGAAATTCTCTTGCACAATTCGGTTCTTAAACATATTAAATGGCCTTTAAATAATTTCCTTTCATAAAATAAAGTCTATATCCACCGATTTACAAGAAATTGCACAACAGACATACCAGATCATATTTGAGCAAACACTTAACTCACTACAAATACTTTATAAAATACAATTCTATGTAAAATTCAGGTATGAGGGCTGTTACAGTATCTTTCCTGATGCATAAATAACGTTGAACAATGATGTTAGGAGGCTGAGACCATTTGAATCCTGCTCAGCTATAACTTTCATAATTTCAGAGCAAACTCCATCAGGACCTGTAGCTTTACCATTCTTCTGAATTTTAATGGCATGTACTACTTCACTCTTTGTGATTTCTGGACTGACTTCATTGATTCTTTCGTCTGGTGGAGTAGGATCATCTCTGCCGTCTGCAAAAAGAAGTTCGATATATTCCTTCCATCTTTTAAGTTTTCCTTCAACTCCCAGGATAATTTCATTGTTTGCATTCCTCAGTATTTGTCCACGCCACTTCTTTTGTATATTACTCAGCTCTTTTGCCTTTTTATATAAGTTGAAGTGATCGTGTTTCAATTTCTTTACATTTGCTAGACATCCAGGTTTCCCTTGCTTCTCTGCATTTGCTGGGTATGTCTTTGTGCAGGTTTTTGTATTTTATGTGATCCTTGGTTTTATATTTCCTTCTTTCATTCATAAGTTCCAGTATTTCATCAGTCATCCAGAGCTGCCTTTTGTTGTTAGTAATGTATCCAATGTTATTTTCCTGGACTTGAGTAATGCTATCTTTTATGAAGTTCCAGGTAGAGTCTTCTTCTATAGGACAAGTATCTACTGTAACTTTCATCTTTTCCTCCAGAGCAGTGCCAACATTAGTTCTCACCTCAGGAATTTCTAATCTTCTTACATCTTGATGTCCTTTCTTGCATTTCTAAAGCACTGCATTTTAAAGTCCGGGTTGTGGTCACTATTAACACCAGCACCAGGAAAGGTTTTCACGGATTTTACATATTAGCTCCTGTTTCACCAGAATAAAATCGATCTGATTTCTTACTGCATTTTGTGGACTATCGGCAGGTGACGTCCATGTATATAGCCTCCTAGGATGAAGTTTGAAAAATTTATTAGAAATAAAAACTTCATGTTCTATACAAAACTGTACTAGTCTGTCTCCTCTTGTGTTGCGTTCGCCAAGGCCATAGCTCCCTACAGTATTACCTTCAGCACCATTGCCAATTTTTTAGTTAAAATCACCCATGACCAATGTAATCTCTCCTTTTTTTGTAAGTTTCATTGCTTCATCCAAGGTGTTATAGAAGGATTCTATTTCTTCATCATCTTTGTCTGCTGTTGGTGAATGAAACTGAATAATGTTCATAGCTCCATGTGACGTTTGCAACCTTAAAAACATTACACGATCATCAAGTGGAACAAAATCAAGGACTGCTTTTGTTATCATCGATGACAATCACGACAAACCAATATCTATGGTTGGTATCAGTTCCACCAGACGTATAGGGATCCTTCCTTCATAGTGTGAATCCCAGATCCAGGCCATCTTACTTCACTAGTCCAAGGATGTCAATATTCAACCTGTCTCTGCCTCCACATCTGCAAGCTTCCCACTCATATATAAACTGCGTAGATTCCATGTGGCAATTCGAATTTTGTCATGTACTTTCATCTTTCCAATCATAGCATTGTTCAAGGTTCACTAGCTCTGTTTAAACAAAAAGAGCAGTTATATCCATTTTGAGTGTAGTATCCGTTTGTTTTATTTACATTTAGACTGATTTCCTAGGTTAATCTCATATCGATTATTTTTATATATTTTTGTATTTAATTTGAAACATTTTTGTTTCTTAAATACTACCGGATTACTTTCACGCACAAAAGCACTTTCAAAGCGTCAATGAAATATTGTTGAATGCTGTGAATATATTTAGAGATAGTTAGTTTTACATTAATTTATTTACAGACACAAAGTACAACAATTTTAAAGAACTTTTTGCTTTAAATGAAATGAAGGTTACTGTTCGCAAATAAAATTTTACTTATTTGGCCATTATGCAGCCTACTTTTTCAATGCGAATTTGCCGAACATTTGAGAATAATCTTTCACAAGGTACGCTTGTAGTCGTTATAAACAAAGAGAAGCGGAGTGGGATGTCAGATTCGAAAGAACTTGCTCCCCAGTGGCACTGCTCCGTCCTGTGATGAGCGTTTGGGATCTGAGAACGACACAAATGAACTAGCTCTTTCCACACCGATCGATTGGGATCGGAGAACGACGCGAAGTTACTAGCTCTTCCCGCGCCAAGTGCTTGGGATCGGAGAATGACGCGAATGAACTAGCTCTTCCTGCGCCGAGCACTTGGGATCGGAGAACGATGCGAACGAACTAGCTCTTCCCGCGCCGAGCACTTGGGATCGGAGAACGATGTGAACGAACTAGCTCTTTCCGCGCTGAGCACTTGGAATCTGAGAACGATGCGAACAAACTAGCTCTTTCCGCACTGGGAGCTGGAATCTGAGAACGTCGTGAACGAACTAGCTTATTTATTTATCAATCTTGTTTCACAGATCCCTGCTGAGCAAGGACCTCTGGGATGTGAAAAATGTCATGGTTAATGCACATACATACAAGTCACAATCATAGTAAAATCAATTATACGTTCCAAAGACAAAGAATAACAATAAACATTAATTTTTACAACCAAGTTTTGCAAAAGTCATACTGAATACAATTAATTAATTTGTTCAAATTGGAGTTGGCAATAAGAAAATCTCTCAGCGTTTCTTTAAATATAGCTTTATTATCTGCAGACTGTTTTATACTCTTGGGAAGTTTATTAAACAGATGTATCCCAGACTAAATCCTCTTTGTACTAATGACACAGATGTTTGTGTATTGTGCAAGTTATTTCTGTTTCTTGTATTGAAATTGTGTAGCTGTGAATTAGAAGTAAACTGGTTAAAATGATGTATGGCAAAGCACATGAGATCTTCTCGAGCTTCGGGATTTATTTTTTCAGAGCAGATTGGTTAAACAATGAACGGTGTGGAACTAAGAATAAACATGGTTTGGGCGAGAGTGGCAAAGCCGAAACAGACTTATTGTTGGCGCACACTCAATTGAAGTTAAGTCCAATCGAGACTGACACACCACTGTCATTACCGCCTCCAAGAAGAACTATCGTTCGTTTTTAGTGAGTGACTGCTCACTCGCTCTTTCAAAAGAACTGTTCTAAGGAACTGGTTTACTCGCAAACGACCCATCTGTAGCTAGTTGGTTTTTCCTGCTACAACTAATGATTTCATTTATTAGCAAGGTTCACTGCCAAAAATATTGTAAATATAGCGAAAATATGCATCACTAGGTTTTAGGTAAAATATGCAGCAACTGGTGAAAATGGACTAAATATGCAAATGCATATAATCCGGTTTCTAATTACTATAGTCCTTGTTTGAGTAATTCTGGTGGTGCACTATGTAAACCATTTCGTGATTCTTACCACGCAGGCTACACAGTATTAATATCTTTAAGTGTACTATCAATATATCTTATCACTCAACTCATAAAGAAATGTTATTCCGAACTAATTTGATTAATTTTTCGTCAAACATATGGATAATGTATGCAATCTTCCCTTCTTATCTGTGCCGATACGTATGGCACGTAGGGTGTATGTAGATGTGAACCAGGCTTACCAACTCTCTGATGGTGCATGCCGAGATAGTTTGGAAACTACATCGGCAAGCACTTTCCACACACTTTCTGGCACTGTCTTCAACATTCCGAACCAAAAATTTCTTCATCTTCCAATCCCATATTTGCCAATAGGCTCGAAACACTGCTATAGGCACCCTCTTATGCCTACCATTACTTGTGCAGATTAGACGCACACTATATTCAGATATATAAACATCTTTAACCCTTTAACTGGTACAGTTTGCCCAGCCGAGCCCTCGCTGAGTGCTGCTTTGTTTAGGCCTAAGCTGTTTACCTGCCCTGGAATGCCGCGTTCGACCGGACCGCTGTGTACTGAATATGTCTGGAGCGTTGTGTGTGATGTTCTTCTGCTGATGCTTTGCAATTTGAAACCACAGATACAAAATAAATGCTGTTAATATAACATCCAAAGTTTGTCAATTTAAAAGTTTCTCCAAAAGTGAATGTCTGCATAAGAAAACATGCGGGTACTTCATATACTAAATAGCAACTGAAATGTTTTTAATTTGTGAGCGTAGTAATTTATATGGAGAGAACCTTTCCGAATACCTTTCACAAATTCTGCATATATTTTCCAGCCATCTTTTTGACCCGGGGTTTTTAATTTTTTTTTTTGTATTTCGTATAGTTTTAGAGGCGTATAAATGTAATATAATTATTACTCTGCAGTTACCCATGATTAGTAATTCTTTTTGTGTGATAAGCCTTGAAAAATGGTACAACACACAGTGATACATTGCATGTTCTGCATTGGTTTCTCGACGCACTTTCTGTTTTAGAACATACAGCGCATTTACGCATTGGCATGCTCTTTGAATTTGCAATATGAATGAAATTTGGAAAATATCTCCCAGCAAATCCTTGACGATATTCTTTATCAGAGCGTCTTGCATTGCTAGGTTCGTTCTGTTCTGTGGTATATGCTTCAACGAGTTGTCTAAGGGGGGCGTCTATAAATTACTTGAGGTGAAATGGGGGGATAGGGGGTCAACGGAAATCTCGTGTGAGATTTTTGAACTGTAGAGCTAAAAAAAGTCTAAAAATGACATGAAAGTCAATGTATTTTCTCGAAAAGTGCAGCTTTGGAAGGTTGAGACCTAAAAAAAAGTCTCAAAAAGTTGCGAGGGTCATTTCTAGGGAAAAGTGGGGGGGGGGGGGGGTCACGGACCTGATCTTACAAGACGGGAGGGGGCGGTCCGGAAATCCTGAAAAACACCTCACGTAATTTAAATTTATGGATGCCCCCTTACCTGAGACAGATGAAACTTTGCAATTGGCATTTTTCAGCCGGTTACTACTCTGTGAAGAGCGTGAGCATTTAAAATGCAGTGTTCAAGAATGTGGAAAAATAACTTTTTAAACCTCTTCATAGTGAAAATATAGTGTGAATTGATTCTAGAGTATCTGTTGGTCTCATCAACAATAGATATCCATTTGATATTCTGTTAGAAATATCAGAAAAAATGACAAACTGCTGGAATGTTAACCTAATCCACACTTGTGTCCTGCAGCTTAATCGTCAAGCACATGTGGTCAAAAGCGTCATTAAAGCATTCTCTTTTTCCAAACATTTCGCCCTCATTATCTGTAGCTTCAAATTCTGTAGATTTTTCACATCTGGTGGAGACAAATGGTCATTTTCCACTAGCTCAGTGGTTCCCAATTACTGTTACGCGTACCTCCAGGGGTACGTGAGGCTGCTCCCGGGGGTACGCGAGGTTCTCTCTTGACTGAGGTATTCAATAAGACAATTGAAAAAAAAACAATTACGCAAACATTACTACTACCGCCAAAATATATTTTAAGACAGTCAAATGGTGTGTGTGTGAATTACATTTCCGTAAAGCTGTGGCTGTGCGAAGCACTAGACTGGAATGAACGCAGAGGCAAATGTAGCTGTAAGGGGGTACGCGAGGTTCAGCTCTTTCTTGAAGTGGTACTCGGGAAAAACTATTTGGAACCACTGCACTAGCTGATGTACACAGCTTAGGAATATTATGCCGAGATTCTATCGAAGGGTCATCGCTGTCATCCATATCAAAGAGATCATATTCAGTGTCGCTTCTAGTAAGAATCTCCACGATTTCTTCCACTGTACAAACACGACGGCGTGCCATTTTCTCAGCAAAAACTAAAAGGAAAAGAGCAACATAAATTAGATCGCAGCTGCCAACGCTGAAGGGCCAAATGAGGAAAACAACTAACCACCCTGGCTGGAAATATGGCTTCATGAATAGGCCGCTAAGAGGCTAGCGTGTTAACGCGTGCAGAGCACACAGGGACCCGAGCGCCCGACGGGTATACGCGTCCAGAACACAGACAAGAGTGGTAAGGCGGCACGTGTATACACATCTGGAGCACCTGGGTGCAGTAGTAGCCAGGTGCGTTAACACGTCTACAGCAGTCAAAGGGTTAAGTTCTGGGTCCACTGTGGAAACATTCTCCTTGAATTCCTTGGAATCTCTTTAACACAAATAGCCTTTCTTGAAATATACCTCTGTTCACAATGACCACTTACACAGTCCATCCATATCAAATCCACAATGGTATGTCTACTTTGATAGCTGCAACCAATATCACACAAAATGTAAAACCCCTACAGCCTAGCCATCAAAGACCGAAGAATCGTTTTTTCCAACAACCTGACAAGTCCTTATCTATGCTAATATTATAAATGTGAAAGTAGCTCTGCTTATGTTTTCACAGCTGAACTAATGAATCGATCTTTATGAAATTTAACTACTTTGGATGCATAACACAATTTCAAATGAAAATATTTGTAATTAGGCCTGTATGAAGCTGGACAATTGATGAAAATTAACCAGTATTCTAGCCCTAAGAGCAAAACTCTACAGTAGTGTGAGGAATATGCGATTGAGGCAATACACATGTGGTTTGCTAGCCGAGGTGAGTAGCTACTGTGGACCAGGACTTTACTAACATGATCTGAAAATGTTCTCTAAGTAATTATTACATGGAGATCTATTCAGTGTAGGTTTTAAAAACACTATCATTAAGTTGCCACAGGATACAATTTATGGAATTAAAGCCTGGTGAAACTAACAAAAATAGATATCCTGTTAGTGTTTGCTGATGCAGAATGACTTTTGAGACAGTAACACAGATGTAGCAAGGGAAATAGCAACTACCAAACACAATAAACTTCAAGAATTATTGTGTGAACAGTAGTAGCTTGCTAAATTCCACATTTTCAACTTAGCATTAGTTTAACTTGAAGGTACTTAATCCATGGCTATAAACCAACAATTATTTCACCAGTCTTGTTTGTGTGTTAAAGACATTTCAGGTTGATAAGAACAACAAAATATTTTTCATATTTATTATCTGAAGTTTAGAAACAGAACAATAAAACTCTTCAGTAAAGTCTCTGTGGTGGACCCATTGTAGACTTCACATGAAGTGATCGCACATTCTGCCAATGCTTCTTCAGGAGAGATACCAGAAAATTAATTGACAAATGTACATTTTGAACTAGCTCATCTTCAGTCATTCCGACATGTCCTACAGCGACAGACAGACACAATACCTGTAAAAAAAAAAAAGGAGCAAGTCAATAAAGATTTAATTTTAACATGGAAAGACCTGCAAAAGTCAAACTTCAATCTTTATACTCTGAATTGCAACCAATATTTAAAAAAGTTATTAAACATAGGCAATTTCAAAACAATCAAACTTATTAGCTGAAAGTGCACAAAATTTCTGTTGTTGGCACAAATGCGATCCTGCACAAAAAAATACTTGTACAAGATGTCGAGTTGGCCTCTTTAATCTCTGCACCCTATAGAAACAAAACAGTCACATGACTGAATGTGGGGTTCTAAGTGCAGTTAAATTTCCATAGTACCTCATTTTTCAGCAACCACAAAGAGACATGGATCTAAACTATGTAAATAACACACAGTATACTTCAGTTGTAAAGAGCAGCAAAAACCAGATCAAGCATTAATATATTACACTGATACAACTTTAATTATATAGCCTTCTGTGAAGTACAACATGTAGAGCAACAGGATATTTATAAAAAAATACAAATCTACCACCAACACAACCAGTAAAACTTAACATATGAGATGTGGAACATTTATAACTATTAGTAAATATATCTTTTATTTGTTACAATGGTTTAGTTTTTATTTACCTTTATTCCTTATGAAAAATTTCAAAGTATTTTGCCAACAGCGATAATAGAAGTTCTGCATTGAGGACACACGTCTATGTAATTTCTAATTCTAAATACCAAACACCTTAGTGTACAAGCAATGATAGTCTAATTTAGTTTTTAACATCAACTTGGCTTGCATCTGCAATTGATCTGACCAGAAATCCTATAGTCCAACCCCCGTTCAAAACATGAGACTGGCAACATCATAAAATGGGGAGCTGTAAGTGGAGGCCAAAGTACAATATCAACTATGTGCCACATGGTGAACTAGCCTATAGCTTTAAAACGAGTATACCAAAATGCAAAAAAGGGTAGTTTACACGCAAGGAGATTGTGTTTTTTTTTTTTTTTGATATAACAGAAAACATGATGCTTGGCAGAAGCATATACCAATAAAGTATAACCTCTTAGAACATATTAGCAAGTCAATTCTGGCTGCCCAAAGATTCCAAAATTGAGGGCCTGTATTGAATTTTTTTCCAATGAAATATTCACAAGCACACCTTCAGTAAAGTATATTGGGGGGGATCTGGGAAAATCTCAAGGGCAGAGGTGGTCAACAGAAATGTCATCTTTTCAATTGCTTGAATATACATTCTCATAGTTCGAGTGAACATAAATTACCTTAAATGTGTGAAGAAATATTTTTCACTGGAAATAACATGGATGCACAAACTGGGAGCCTTCAGATCGCCAAACCCAACTCGCTACAACCAGACTGTTGCCTTAAGTGGCTGAACATTACTGGAATATATACCTCAGCTGAAAATACTTTTCCAATAGTGCTCAAAAAGTACTAGCATGCAGAACCTTAACATATTTATGAAAATTATTCTTTCTAATAATCTTTCAATTCTCACAAATCTGAAAGTGCTATTACAGGATGATCTTAGACCACTGTTTTAAAAACACTATGGAGTGTTTACCTAACCCTTTACAGTACTGTTATGGGTGGTTCCCAACTACTGTTTGAAGCTGATTAAAACTGGGTGGCTGGATGCTGTGAACGTTCACAGGACCTTTTCAACCGATTGAATTCAAAAGGTTGTAGAAAACTATTAACTGAGAAAATACAAGTTACATCTGCTATTTACTAGCACCACTTCCTTGCAAAAGAAAAACTTAAAGGAACAGGAATCACCCCCTCTATAGTCTGGAAAGAAAAACTATGATTTAACAAAGAAAATTATGGATGCAGTACCTTTTTCATTTGGAATTTGATTGTGGCCTTAACTTCATCTATTTTGGCCATCATAGGTTCCTGATGAGAAAGCAAACCAGGAAATTTGCCAGCTTTGTTCAGTCCTGGCCCAAGAAGACGTGGGATTTGTTTGATTAAAGCTTCACTTGCCAAAAAGGCGTCATATTTCTTAGCTGTAATGAAAAAAATATTATATATATACTAAAACTGATGCCTGGTAATAATCATAAATTCCCATAAAATTTAAAACTAGTCCATTATGAAGACTTTTTGCATTAATAATTCAGTCAATAAAGCAGTGAGTTATGTTTCTCAAAGTATGAAACCTGATTCTGATCACTGAATTTGTGGCAAACAGTTCAGTATCTCATTATATATCGTCGTACTAATTAGCAACCTTGTAACTCCAGTTTTTTTTCAATAATATACATCTTAGTACCAACTTGAAGAAAAATACAAAATTCTACCCATTTCAGCAATCCTCATAATTCCAAAACATTTAAGAATCAAGTAAAGCTGATTTTTTTTAATTGCTGAAGTCTAAATAATCTCAAAAATTAAGTATTACAATCATCATTATTTCTACTAATAAGTTTGTAGTGTACTAGTAAAGTGTTGAAAATATAAAGTAAATATTGGTCTGGAGTTAAAGAGATTTTCTACTAGGTTGATTTGTTAGTTTGGCGAAAGAGTTGAGAGGTTTTCTACATTGTACAAAATGTTAATGTAGTCTTAATACTTTTACTGAGATTATAAACCGTTTTCAAATCTATTCATATCACAGAAGAAATTTTGAAGCTACACAAAACATTTCACTTATTAACAAAAAATATTGTTTTTCATTAATTTTCCATTCTAGCTTCAGAACACACAAACTAAATGACCTTTATAATAGAGATACGGGGCAAAAATTTTAATATGGTTAACTTCTATTTTTAATTATTTATACTTTACAGAGTCAGGAGGAAAGACAAGTAGAAATGGCTGTAGAAGCAGCTTTTTCCATAGAAATGGCTCTAGACCAAAATGTTACTGTAAAAACGGCCTCAGAACAAGATATCACCGTGGGAACTTCTGTACTTAATGCTGGAACATTATTGAAAGTGAACAAATCAAATCAAATGAAAATCTGGCAAAGGAAACTTATTTAAATCTAAGTGAAGAGGAAAGAATTTTGAATAATTTGGACCTGGATATAAGTACAAATAACTCAGAATTATTAAATTTAGAGATCATTGAAAACATTTTTGAGGTGTCATGTGAACTGGGAAATGAAGGAGCAACATCCTGAAGTGAGGTTAGTGACTATTTTAGTGATCTTCAACTGGAGGAGCAGCCTAGCAAAAGAACACGCAAGAAGAGGCATAATGTAAAACCAGCAACTTGGAAAAGTAATGAGTTGAAAACGGCTAGAAAATTCGGAAAAGCTTATTACGGTAAGAGAAAGTCTCGTGATATAAACTGGATATATGATATACAAAAGGAAAGAGCAAAATGGAGCCACAGTGCTCATGTGAAAGGAAAGATAAAAGTTTGTTACAATGTGCAACTGTAACAGATAAAGACAGAAGACAACTTTACTGTTTTGGGGCTATAAGTGGCAAGGTAAAAAGCTGTTTGTATTGACGAAGGAAAGGACTATGAAAAGGCCCAGAGATCGAAAGGAGAGCTAAAGAAAAAAGTAAATATTCATACCAGTATTTTTTAAAATAAAAAAACCCTGTAAAATGTGTGTTTGTAAAACAGTTTAAGCATTTTATCCATTGGTGAATAGACTGCACTAAGCTGGCAAAATAAACTTTAAGATTCAATAGCAAGTGATACAGATAATATAGTTGCCGAAGATGGTACTATAACAGTGCCTACCACAAAAAAACTTAGAAAGGCAAAGGAGGCTGAATCTCTTCAAGAGTTTTTTTTTAATGCATTGCCTAAAGTTGAATCACGTGATTTTCGGAAATTATCTACCAGATTTTATCTTGAGCCACATTGGAAGTTCAAAAGGCAATTGTATTACTTCTACAAAGGGGATTGGCGCGAAGAGAAAGATGCAACCCCACTCTATCTACGTTTTCACAGTTGTTTCAAGATCAGAATCCAAGCCCATTTCAGCCTAAGAAGATATCTGTGGATCTTTTAAAAATGGCAATTATAGTGAAACTGATTATGAAGCTCACATTATAAGAAAAAGTGAAACACGAATGGAAAAGGAGTCGGATAAGACAAATCCAAAATACCTTACTTTTACTATGGATTTACAAGCAGTCCCTTAAATCAATTGTTTCAAAGTCTATTACAAAATGAAACTTTTAGTTCATAATTTTACAATTTATACAACCTAAGCACCAAAGCTGGCTACTGTTTTCTTTGGAATGAAACAGAGGGCAGTTTGACATCAAATGCTTTTCAAGTGTTTTATCAAGTTTTGTGCTTTCATTGCTTCCTATACCAGAAGACTATCAAAAACCTGTACTATACAGTGATGGATGTTCTTATCAGAATAGAAATACACGTTTCCAACGGCTTGTTGCACATATCTATCAATGTGGTTTTAGAATAAAAGTACATGGAAGTAGGACACACGCAGGTGGAGCCTAATTCTGTACATTCTGACAATGAGCAGAGGCTAAAAAAAATCAATATTTCTGCGAACTACATTTTAGTATGCACAGAATCACAAAGTCTGTCCCACATTAAGTAGACTATCTTGACCATTCTTTTTTCAGAACATTTGACAACTACCTGTATTGCAAAAGTATACAACCTGTGTAAGGAACAAGACCGATACCGGGGCTGAAGTATCGCCTTGGTGCCTTAACTTACTCTCTTGTAGACTCACAGTTCTCAGTAATACTTGCTTAAATTTGATTTGATTTGACCATGTAGCCAGGATGACTCCAACTAAATGCCTAGGTCGCCACAATATTTGATACCCCCAAATAGAGAAAAGGGTTCAAGCAAACTACTGAAGCACACAAGTTCACTGTTAGTAAAATCCAAAGTTTTATTCTTCAAAGTCAAAAGTTCAAAATGGCATTTACAGTTGAGCAGGCATATCGAACACTCGATCCAAAAGTTACAGATTGTGGAGAGAAATCTAACCGACCGAAACCCCTTTAGTAAATTTACAAGTTCTTAACAGTCATTGAAGTTATGATTTAACACGACACGATCCTTCATGGTTGAACTAGCCAGCGTGGCGAGTTACAACCAGCGCGACGAAAGACAGACCGAAACCGACGCCAGGCAGGAACAGACAGACCGGAACAGACCAGTGACAGACACGGACAGCCACAGACCGGCTCTTTTATCGAAACCACGAGAACCAGTGACGTCAGCAACTGTATCACATCTTTTTCCTCCGCGTAGCTCAAAGAGTACGAAATTTATTTGACGATCCCGACTATTAAAAATGTTCAAACTTCAACAGTATCCGGACTTATCCACTAGAAGTCCGACGGCAGTCTCTTGAGAAATTTAGAGTAATTAATTTTAGAGTTTTAGCTGTTTAAGACTCCGCGTAGTGATACATTCAAATTTGGGTAAAATCCCTAAGTGTTCTAGAACTTTTTACGCGCGTGCACAACAATCCGCGACAATCTACTTTACAAAAACTTAATTTCCGGACAAATGCTTAAACTTTTGATGAAAACCCATATATGTATGAAATCGTCTTGATTAGGGCTATCTGCTGATGTAAAATTTAAATTGATATCTCTTTTAATAAAAAAGCTTATTTTTTTTCTTAATTAAAATCACTAATTAAACTTTGCCAAATTATTTCATTTTATTACCAAAATATCGGGGATAGTGCTGACTACAGCTGGTGATAAAAGTTCGGTTGTAGCTTTACTGGATTTAAAGATACTGCGAATCTTAGAATTTCACTATTCTGATCGCGTGCTTCAAAACTTGAACAAACGGGAATAACTCTTAAACTAAACGTTTCCCGATATGATAATTACACATTAAAATGATTATTATGACGAATTGCAACTGTGAGCAAGATTACAGGGAAATTACTTAAAGTTGAAAACTGTACTTCACAAAATTTCTAAGTCCCGCCTAAGCAAAACTAGAATTTGCCAAAATTCCAAGATCCTTACACCTGGAAGGTGTTTGGGTGTCAAGTGTTGATGTAAAAGCCTACCGATATCTTCCAGAAGCTAAAATTCAATATAAGTTGAGCTTCACTGATGATTTGACAGATCTACCAACACGAAAGAACAAAAATGTGACACCTGTGTCTTCTGGGGCTCTTCCTGATTTGTACAAGAGCAGAATCAGAAGTTCGATGATCTGCAAGATCTTAAATCTTGTTTTAGAATATGATTACCACACATTTTATGACAATATACCCTTTGATTTTATTTTTTGAATCATGAAATCAAGTACAGTGTAATGTGTAGAATAATGTTCTGAAAAATAAAAAGTGTTTTTCTTTAACATACCTAGCACTTAAGTACGATATTACATTATAAGAAAACCTCATATCTCCAATGTATTTTGATCTAAAACCTCTAACTCCATAAATTAATTCAATTCCTGTAAAATGTGGAAAAATGCAATTTTTATAACATCAATGAACATTTAAAAACTACTTGCATGAAAAAAAAAAACATATGGTGGGGACACTGATAGAAATAAAAAATCGGTTCGCTTTCTCATTTGTGTAAAGTTTGTCATTTGGGAGTTACGAGGTATGCTACTTAGTACGACGATATGGTAGTTAATAGTTGTGGGATCTTTTGTTCAGGTCTTCAATAACCAAGATGGGAGTTGAACAACAATTCCTAAATATTTGTAATTGCATTTACTCACTTAATGGTTAAATTATTACTTTCTAAAATTGAACCAACAGTGAACACTAACCCAGTTTCTTCACGAGTTTCTTGTTCTTGTTTAATTTCTTCAGTGCCTCCACATCCATATACGGCACACCATTTGCTTTTGCTTCATCACAATGTTGCTGATCACCTAAAATACATACTTGCATCTTTGGCCTAGGAATGTGCTTCAACCTATAAACCAAAAAGTTCTTAGAATGCAAAAGAAATATGAGACTAAACTACACTGCTAAAAGGAATTCAGAAAACATTTTTCAACAGCAAATATTCAGTTAATACATGCAATAAACATCATGTAACTTAAACATATACTACATATTAATTTAAAGTTAGGTGCTTAGTGAATGATTAGACATATTTGAAATAATCCATTCTAATCCACACTATCACAAAATTTAACAGTTAAGCAATGATTTGTGATTAGTCAAATGCAGCCGCAGGATATACAAGTTAAAGTGTCAAACACCACATTTAAGTGATGGGTACTTAGAATAAGCCATATCCAGAAACACCGCTTCTCACATCTCTACTAATAAACTTTTAATATAGCTTTGCAGTTTTGTACACAAACCACCACTGAATTATAAAGAACAAGTAAAACTTCATGAAACTTGGATCAGCACGTTGTTTCTGTACAGTGACCTCTACAAAAGTTAATTGGTGAAAATCACTATAACAGCATAGCTTAGGGAGCATCCATAAACCATGTAGCTCCATTTTAGCCTCCTGTGAACAACCCCTGCCCATGTAGCCTAACGTGGCTTTTGCCCATTGATTGCATAAAAAAAATTTCTCATCAGACTTGTAAATTACACACCAAATTAAATGACAAAATAAATACTCAAATGCTGTTTTGTGTTCTCTACCTTCTTTGACTGGACAAAAAGAATAAATGAATTGCTGTGCATGTTGCTCAGAAACCCCCCCTCCCCAACCACATAGCCCAGCAATAGCTTTCCACCAAACCCCCCCTCTCCTCAACAGAGCGACGTAGTTTAGGGACGCTCCCTTACAGCAATGACTAGTGATACAGGCAACAGTCCAACCAATACTTAAGAAGTTTGCATCAGAATCAATATTGGCAATTGCACCCTTCATGTAAATACATATTAAAAAAGATTATGCTACTGAATGAACCCAATGTGGCAACAGTTATGTTTTAGACCAGTGTTTCCCAACCTTTTTTGGGTCATGTCCCCCTTTTAACATTTTTTTTTCTGCCCCAATACATAATTTTTAATTAAAAAAATTATTTGTTATTAAAGAAATTCATATAGGATGGTTTTTGAAAGAAAACACTAATATTGTCATAAAAAACAGTAAGTAAAATTAAAAAACATAATGAAATAATAAAATCCAAATTCAAAAGATTTTTAATAAAGATTTATTACGGCAATTTAGTGTGATCCTTGCGCTTGATGCTTGCTTCATAGAGATTTTATATTAGGCTACAATTTAGTAAGCTTTAATCTCAAGTCTCCACATTGTGTTATATCCAGTCGATTTTTTTTTTTTTTTTTTTATCAGTAAATCATTTACTGCACTAAATCCAGATTCGGCTAAATATGAACATGGAAAAGGTAATAGAAGTTTTCTTGCACATTCTGTTGCATTTTGGTATTTGATTTTAGTTTCTTCACAAAGCCTGCATTGCACCTATATCTAGCATTGCATTTAAATAAACCCGAAAAGAAGCTGTTAAGTCGTATCACGTCAATTTCTAAATTGCCCCCCTAAAAAAAAAACCAAACTACCCCACGTTGGGAACTGTTTTAGACAGTCACAATTGACCTGGAACCCGATACTCTTTCTTGCTTCTAGCTATGCACTTCATCAACATCATTAGATGCAGGAACATTCTGGGAACAAGGAATGAGAGTGGCATTTGCCCATGGCCTTTTTAAGAAAACATGTGGGCTTTGACCTGGAATGAATTGGGGAAAGCTTGCAAAAATCAAATCTGGATGTCCGGATGGGGATTCAAACACAAATCTTGCCAAATGTGAGGCAAGAGCATTATTACTCAACGACCATGCTCTGTATTAATACTTGTAATTGATAGTGATGTTGTTGCTTCTTGGTTGGCTATTTACTTCCGCGAGCGGTTTCGGAAGATAGGAGCTCAGGTGAGACTGTCTAAGGTTACTGGAAGTAGTTTCAAGAAGAAAATGGAATTCGGTTTCAGACTAGGGAACTCGGGGAGGAAAATATCTGGCAGACACACTAAATAAATTACATGAGAAAGTAGCAGCTCACGAAGACAGACTTACTTCACAAAAAACATTCTATAAGGTAGGCATGAGGTGCTCATCCGCTAGTGGAACCCCTATGGTGGCAAGTCCTATGTCCAGGCCTGCGTCTGCGAACACCTGCCGTAGAAAACGTCTCAAGCGAAGCTAAGTTTTGTAGGAGAAATATCTCCCCGAGGGGTTAATCAGTATTACCCTCTTTCCCTTGACGTCCATACCCTAACCTCCGGACGGTAACGACTACAATTCCCTGGAACCGAGTCCTAGTCCTATTCCACTTACATCCAAAGACGGCGCTGGTTCACCAGAGACTACGTCCTATTCTTGCATCTAGGCCGGATGCTGGGAGTCGAACTACTGACGGCCGAGACTGCACTAGCCTGCGGCGTCCTACATTTCTGCTCACTGTCTTGCTGGCCCTACTCTGCCTTCCGATGGTCCAGCCACCCTCCTTTATACTTCCTAATGACGACATTATTTGTGTCCTCTGAACCTTCTAGAACCTTCTGTGGTGTATCCTACCAGCTTGGTGACGTTTGGTTGCCATGCGTCTCACGTAGGCCCTGGAACTCTCCATAGCGTTGGTAACTTCGCCCCGACCTTGTTATCTTGTGTTCTGGAGACTTTCTAGTCGTTGCCTCACTAATGGCTCTTTCCTATACTTGCAGCTTCTCAAGCAACTGAATATTCCTAACTATTTTGTGCTTATTTCACGACATTCGTGACACATTCGCGACAATGTTACTGGGTGCAAACTTAAGCATTGTCAAGATAAATGGTTACATTATTAGCAGACCAGTATCAGCGTGATAAAGGGGGTGGTGGCAATTATTATTTTTGTTCTGATCCCAGAAGACAACTGAAGAATATTCACAAAACAGAAGAAGATCATGTTGCTGAAAATCGAGTTGATTCAGAAGAGCAGAATAAATATCTTTCAGATTTAGGAAAGTATAGTTACATAAGATTAAATGTTTGCTGGAGCTATTGCTATTACAGTGGCCAAAGCTACAATCAATATCGCAATTTTTTGAAAATTAGTTGCTGTAGAGGAAAATGAGAAAGCACTCAACAACTAATCACCACATTTCAATTCAACCAATTTTAATGACATTAGTACATTTAAATCGGTAACATTTTAACCCTTCCACATGAAAAGAATGTTTCAAAACTAGAGAAAAAAACCTATCTTAAAGTTAAACCACTTTGAAAACTATCTCATTCCAGTCACTATACAAATGCTTTAAAATTATACAATCAGAAATTTAACTGATCGTTTTGATTATTATTTTGCAACTTCTGGTTGTGATGAAACTATTAGGGTAAATCCATAAAAAAATCTCAGACCATGTTGCTCATCATTTGTTTATCTCAATTTTTTTTAACCAGTTACTCCCCAATATTAAGTGAGCTCAAAACCATGTTTAAATTTTTTTTAGACTTACTTTTTTTTGTCAGCCGTTTCAAGTTTGCATCTGAACCGATTTTTAGCTGAATATAAGTTTTGCGTAAATGTTTATAACTCTTAATTCTGAAGATATCAAGACAAAATAAAACCAAAATGTTCAGAATAAAATGCTCTAGATTTTTTAATTAACAATTTTACCTAAATTGTATGGAGAGTGGAGAAAAAAAATATATAACTTCCAAGTTTAAATTAACTGAAAACAAGAACTTCACAGCTGTAAAAATCACTAAAAGGAACTCACCTTCAATATTTTTTTTTTTTGTAGATTTATTACAGGTAAACCTGCTGTAAAGATAAGAAGCTTGAGAAGTTTGTCCTTTCT
Organism: Vandiemenella viatica; assembly: GCA_031002005.1. Taxonomy (NCBI): domain Eukaryota; kingdom Metazoa; phylum Arthropoda; class Insecta; order Orthoptera; family Morabidae; genus Vandiemenella; species Vandiemenella viatica. The sequence continues at coordinate 193,168,013 of JARYHS010012519.1, forward strand.
TTAATATAAATTTAAAAAAAACGTAAACGACAAACTTTTTCAAAATTTGAAGAAAAGTATCTAAAAAAGACCAAGTTAAAAAATTATGAAATTATATAAGAACGAAGTCTTTCTTGGCGTTGAGAATGTATGAAATGCTCTTGGGTGACTAGCAGAGTCAAGAATGAGTTGTCATAAGATATTTCAGCAACTAAATTCATTGTTGCCATCTTCTGGTGAAGTGCCGGATGCAGAGAGAAGTGCAGCCTTCCGCATTGGCTGTTGCGTAGAAGAGGTACCTGTTGCCCTTGTTGGCAACATCTGCCCCTAGTGTTTTTGATGAGAATTGATTACTATAATTTTGGCAGTTGACATTTCTAGTTGCTTCTACTGAGTAATATTACCAATTTGCCGGATGCAGCTGAAAGGCTCAGTCCTTATAGCCTGCCAGGTGACCCAGTGCACGCGAGTGTTGAGCGCATCCGTGATTGACGTAGGCACTGCCCGGCCGCCGGGGTGGTGGGGGGGGGGGGGGTGCTGGTAGTGCTTAGCGTGTGCTCAGTTAAGTCAGGCACGTCACGTCCTACGATCCTCGGTAGCGCCGCTGACGCACCGCTTCGATGACCGGCGTCCAAGCATCTCGAATGACGAGGTTTGAGGCAAGACAAATTCCAATTCCGTGAGAATTCTGTCCCTGAACTTTAGTGTGCACCAGTACTCTGGTGCTTTCAAAATCGAAGCTGTGGCCCTGTTCGAGGCTGTGTTCTGCCACCGCTGACTTTTCCATTTGCCCTAGACGTACATGCCGGGCATGTTCTAAACATCTTTGGTTGATACACAGTATTGTCGGCCCCATGTACCTTTTTCTGCATTCAAAGGAGACAGTATACCCAAGGTCATCCTTGGGGGATCGCAAAATGTTTTTCAGTTTCGGCACTGGTAGGAAGATGGTTTTAATCTCACCTTTTGCTAGAACCTGTCCTATCCTCGACGTTGTGGCACCAGAGTACGTCAGGAAGGCTAGACGATCCGGTGGTGAGCCTTTCTGCTGCATCCGGCACTTCACCAGAAGACGACGACAATGAATTTAGTTGCCGAAATATCGTGTGACAACACATTCTTGACTTGGCTAGTCACCCGAGAGCATTTCATACATTATGAAATTAATTCACAAAGCACATCTTCTTGGTATAAACATTTTTTAAAAGACAGACTCAACTGGTTCCAGAGTTATATGGAATCAAAGCTTTCAGAAAAACTATGCAAAAAGCGCACATTGAACGGTAATGCGAAGGATGAACATGCTTTTCCTTTAAAAGAAACTAATTAAAAATCAATACACATTGCATAAAAATGCATTAACATGAAAAAAGAAGATGGTATATGTTTAAATGGTAAAATAAATTAATATAAATTTATAGTTATTTATACTAAAATAAATAAATGATCTAAATAATAAATTTTAATGGCCTGTAAGCAATATTCAATTTATTACTTGTTGGTTGAAGTTTTCATACAAAAGCTTTCACGTCTTCATCTGCAGGTGTAAAAAGGCTGCATGTTCAGACTTGAACAACCCCCTCCACAAACTAGTGTTGCAATGACAACAAATCTTCTCGGGTTTGCAGCCGGATTTTATTAAAAAGCGACAAGCTTTCGGCAACTAGCTCAGATCATCAGGTCAATTACATATAGGCGATCTTGCCGTTACGAATACCAGGTGTTTACTGATGCCACTTAGCAACCTCATGGCACTCCAGTTCCGTTTCACTGTGATTGGTAGTTAAGCAACGCGGAGCGTGATTGGACACTTGGATGAGTGACCGCCGCTTATGACCAATCACAGTGAAGCGGAACTACGAGTGTCGTGAGGTTGCTAAGCGACACCAGTAAACACCTGGTATTCATAACGGCAAGATCATCGTTACCTAATTGACCTGATAATGGCTGCTGAGCTAGTTGCCGAAAGCTCGTCACTTTTCAATAAAATCCAGCTGCAAACCTGAGAAGATTCGATGTCATTCGCCAGGAAAGCCTACACTCACATAGTGTTGCAATGACTAACAAAAAGATTTGAGGTTTGCTTGACTGAAGGGTACAAGAGGGTATCATCGATTCAATCCTCACTCGTTTTCACTAACGCAACATCCTTTACAAACAAAGACTATTGCGTGGATCAGTGGTCACTGGGTATCGTAAATTATGAACTTTCATGCTAAGGCCTAATTGGGTAAATGAACTGCCAAGCGTTTGTTAATGTTGGTAAAATTAAAATATTAAAAACACATCGCATTTTAGTGCATCAGTCTGTATGTGTTTTATTTTCATCTAAATGCGACTAATTATTTATGCTTAGTAAGACTGGCTACATCAAAGTTATGATAACGTTCAGTGTGTTCCCTAATGTTTTTAACTGTTAACTGAAGAAGTATGTTTCTTAGTGAATAAGTAAGTTTCAAACTTTATTTACCATTATACATACTGTGCATACGACAGTTTTTCTGAAAACTTTGATTCCATATAACTCTGGAACCAGTTGAGTCTCAGTCACAAAATTTTTTTACAAATGTTTATACCATGAAGATGTGCTTTTCGAATTCATTTCATAATTTTTGACTCAGTCCTTTTTGAGATACTCTTCTTCAAATATTGAAAAAGTTCTGTTTTGGTATTGTTTTACATTTATATAAAAAAGGACAAACTTCTCAAGCTTCATATTTTTATAGCAAGCTTAACCATAATAAATCTACAAAAGAAAAAAAAATGAAGGTAAGTCTTTCTTCCTTTTAGTGATTTTACAGCTCTGAAGTTATTGTTTTAAGTTAATTGAAACTTGGAAGTTATATATTTTCTTTCTCCACTCCCCTTACAATTTAGGTAAAACTATGTTATAACAAAAAATCTAGAGCATTTTATTCTGAAAATTTTGGCTTTCATTTTGTCTTGATATCTTCAGAATTAACAGAGTTATAAACATTTACCCAAAACTTGTTTTCTGATAAAAATCTGTTCAGAAGCGAACTTAAAATGGCCGCAAAAAAAAAGGAAATTCCTAAAAAAAAATTTAACACAGTTTTGAGCTGACTTAGTATTTGGTACTGGTAAAAAAAATTAAGAAAAACAAAAATGTTCAGCAACATTTTTTTATCTGGGTGTTTTTAATGGATTGACCAGTTAGTTTAATACAAGTTTCTGATTATCTTTAGAAAAAAAACTCAATACCTCAAATGACTTCAACAAGGAAACTCCAGGCGAAATTCAAGATTTAAAAGTACAAATTTATCTGACTGTTTTGAATCATTACGTGAGCACTCATGCAAACTGATTGACATCCACTGAGTCAATCACACATAGTACAGCATGTGATTGGCTCAGGGGGACAGTGAAATAGCACAAACACAGAATACAAGGACTTAGAGAATGGAGAGAATAACAAGGAAGGCAAATGAAACTAAGACTGTGGAAGATCCAGGGAGGTAGACAAGGCATTTACAGAAAAGGAGCAGACCAATGTTGCAATTGACACAACATGGGAGCTTTGTTTACTCAAGATACTCAGTCTTTACCGAGCTGAATAGCCTTGGTAATTTTTTAGTGATCACGGCTCTAGTGCAATTACCAGGACTCAAAGAATTGTCGTTCCGGTCTGAAAATTGTAGCACATGTTCATTGGGTGATATTTAATATATGTTGCTCTTAGAGGTGTAAAATATATAGACAACTCAAAAACTTCACTCAAACAGTGCCATAATGCTATACCGCAAGCAACTGGGAGTAGTGTTATAGTGAAGTATAATAAACATGCACACGTTCTTTGAACAATATTTGGGAATATGCTGCACAAAAAAAGATTAGCTTTGGTGCTGAACACCATCTGCCACCCACAATTTTGTGAATTGCAGAGTATATAGGCCCTATGTAGATATCAAAAGAATAAGGAAAAAATTACACTGGAAAAAAAAACTTTGGACCATAAGCGAACATTGGTTGCCTCATTTACGTAAACACACGCGATGTCCAACAATAATAGATATTACACTGTCAAGAAACATCCAGCATGTTATGTCAGAGGGATTAATATCCTATGGCATTTATCAAAGAAGGTTGTGGCAATATTACCGTAGCTTATATTTAGGTTGAAAGTGCGGCAATATCCTTGTTTCAGCATTAGGTTGAAGGAATTTAGGGTTACTGTGCAAAGTACGGCCAGTAGAAAAAACTGTTAATTTTGGTTGAAAATACGGCTAACTGCTTCTTTGGCACTTATTCTTTAAGGAAAAGTGTACCCGAAAGCCGTAAAATATGTAACAAAGGTGTAATCCGCGCCGAAACATACGGTTACGCACATTAATGCCTAAGCGTTAATAGACATCTTGAGCCGCCTGTGACGTATTTATAGTCACAATTTGGCGTGACAGTTGTTTTCTTGACTCAGAATCCATTAAACACCATGGAATATTAGTAGTCATTCTGGTCCAGGCTGCCATTCAACCTAAAAAGGAAACGGTTACGCATATTACCGTATTAGCGGCAATAGACGTCGCGTTCCGTCTGTGACGTCATTATAGTCAGAATTCGGCATGGCGGTCACCTTATTCGCTCAAAATTCACTATAAACCATGGAATATTAGTCGTAATTCTGGTCCAGGCTGCATTTCAACCTAACCACAACGTCCACTAACACAGCTCATTGAAAATCAACATGTGTACAGCGTGAGGAAGAGCACATTCGCGACAAAGATGGCTGCTACACATCGGCTAATACCGTACGTAACCCGACGATTTTCACTATATTACTTCTTTCATACCTGTTTTATCGGCTTCGCATACACTTTTTCTTGAATAGATATGTCTAAGGAATGCGTTAATCACAGTTTCATCGAGAAATGACAGTTTTTTTCTACTGGCCGTACTTTGCACAGCACCCGAATTTAGTTTTTATAGTTGACATGCAGCCTATAACAAAATGGCGTTTGGTTCTTGCTGTTAAAGCATAATTGGCTAGAAATTTGGATTTATTAAACATTTAAGATAGCAAGATTTTCAAGCAGAATCATTAGTGGCGCCTGAGGATAGGTTGGAATGTAGCCTGAGCCAAAATGAACATAGACGCTTCCTTTTGTAGCTTAATGGACTTGCAAGTTTGTTTTTGAAGTTAAGTTGGTTTGGCTTTTGTCGTTGGTCATTGATGCATTTTGTTGCACTTAATATTAGCATCACTGGAAGTCACACATGACAACAAATGGAGCCCTTTGATCGCTTAGTGTGTAATGTTACAGCAGTTTTTTTATTACTATTTTGCGTTAAGTTCGTGCATTATACAAAATCTTGATAGGTGTAATAGAAACATATTACTAAATAATATACTTGAAACGAGTGTTATTAGGCATACACATCGCTATATGCCTTCTCTCAGTCACTCGTCACCTTACGTTACAGCACTTGGTATCATAAATGATTTTCAAAGGAATTTTAGACAATTTTGATCCATTCTCAGTCAGTATTCAGGGATGTGACAAAAGCACCTCAGTGTTTGGTTCGTGCAGAAAAATGTCATTTTGATACGATGAATATTGAAACGTGTGATTTTTATAATAGTCCTCAAAAGATATTTTTAATAGAAAATGAGCAAATAATCACTAAATGCTGAGGCATAATGCATGGAAGTAGATAAGTTCAATAGTGTGCTCACCTTCGCCAGGCTTGAAGAATATGATTATGTGCTTACCCTAAGAACTTACTAAAGGCAAGTAAAAATTGAACAGACACTTTAGGAATTGTGCCCTTGGTTTGAAATTTCCCCACACATGTACCTTAGAAAAAAAGTTAAATTAAAGCAATGTTCTTTAGACGTGATGCCACACAAAAGTTACACTACTGTACAGGTACAGCAGTATTTCCCAACCTGTGGTCCGTGGATCCCCAGACAAAATGAAAATAATTACAAAAACATAAATGGAGGCATGAGACCACATGAACTCTTGTCACAATGTGTGTGATGCAAATGAGTTCTAGAATAATTTTCAATTATTGTTAATACTATTAAGGGATCTATGGCTATTCTCAAAGGGGTCTGACACTTTGTTACAGCACAAGACAAAAGGAATTCAGTTTCCATTGGTAACTTAAGCTCACGTGATTTATTGCCGTAATAGACCATAAAGGAAAAAAATTACAGCACAAGACAAGGAATTTTTTTTTTAGTGACAACTTTAACTCGCTTGATTTCAGGTGGCAATATACTGTTACGGCGGTTAGGCTCTAATGCACCCTGGACCAAAATGAAAAATCGCGTTCTTTGTAATAACACAAGATGCGATGGATATAGATTTCATTGAAAATTTAAGCTTGCTTATGAATTTAAAGTGGCAATATACCGACATGTATAGATTGAAGTGTTAAAATAATCATGAGAGATTTCACATTCATCACTGCAGACAGTAACTTTTGCCATAATGTGATTTCAAATGGAGTCTAGTGCTGTTAACGTTGAACCCTATTGAAACTTTCACATATCATTAAATCTAAGGTATGTTCCCTATTGCTTTTCTCAAAAGGTATATCCTCAGCAACAGTAGAAATTTCAAACCAAGGGCACAATTTCTTCCTTCACTTGTTTTCCTCCATCATCCTGCATTCTTTGAACATACAATTACATCCTTAAGTTTCTTGTGTACAATCTGATGCCAACCACCTGTGGCTACCTTTATGCAAAATTAAACTACTGAGAAACAAACTAGTGACAGGAACAAGATATTCTCTAGATGCCATCCCACACAACTGTCTACAACTTACCTTCAGAACCAATGATCATTTATATAACGGTAGCAAGCTACCTCCCCAATTTTTTTAAGACCCTGGGTGAAGGTCCGCCAGGTTAAGCCCAGCTCCCTGACATAACATGAGTTGCCTTTACTAAAAAAATATCAATAATTTACTCTCTTATATAAAATAAAGTTTCCTCACTAGGGTGGAAGTGCAGGAATTCTAGTTCGGATACTCTGCAATGAAACAAGTTTACAAAGAATTACTGGAGACTAAGATTTTCAATACCTATAGGAAAAAAGGTACCAACATTTTGGAATTTGAATTGTTTCAAGGTACTCTTCGCATTTGCCCATTCACATTTCAAGTAAAAATTTGGTACAATTTAAATTAAAAATGCGAAAATATAAGTGCATATCTCCATGGCTAATTTATCATTCCAATATATCCTACTTACAGAAATTTTTTGGGGATTCTAATATATTCGAGACATTGAAATTTTAGGCCTATAAGTTTGATGGTCTACTCATGTATATCTCAGCGGGACAAATGGAAAGTAAAGAATAAAATGAAATTTATATCTCACTTGGTTCTCGAGATATTGAATGTCAAATTTGAGGTGTCTTGGTTTAAAAGTGGGGGAACTGCACCAATTTGGTAACCTTTCAGAAACTGGTATTAACCTTTTGAAATTTACAACAGTCACTTCGACAACACGTCCTCTTCACGTTTTATAATTATACATTGCAGGAAAGTTGCCAGGAATTTAATTAAAAATGCCAAAGTATGAAAGGCTGAGCAACTGCTAAATGATATCAGCACTGCAAAAATAACAAAAATTGTTGGTATAGGAATCATTTCAACCTAAACAGTTTCGTTTTCTCATAGAAATAGTGATTAGGTTGAAATACTGCCCATCCATGCCGTATTTGTTAACTGAAGCAATCGATTATCTCTGGTTGCTCATTGCTATGCAAGATGGCGGGCATCACTGTATTACAACTCGGATAAATATTGCCTGTTTGTCAATTTTGTGCGACTTTTTAGAACAGGGTAGAGCTGAAAAAGCATGAAAACATTACAACAAAGAATTAAATCAACATTTTAAGAGACTGTCACCGATATTTCAACTTTGGCGGCGTCTAACGGTTGTCGGTCGCCGTCATATTTTGGAATTTTTAATTAAATTCCTGGCAACTTTTCCGTATAATCGCAAAATGTGAAGAGGACATGTTGACAAAGCGACTGATGTAAATTTCAACAGGTTAGTACCAGTTTCTGGAAGGTTGCCAAAGTGGTGCAGATCCCAAAAATGGCTTGGAAAAATTTCGCCAACACAATATTTAATGACGAATTCTTCTGTGCCTCTATGTAACAAATCTAAAGTAAAGAATACCATTTCTTAATACCTCTTAGTTCTCGAGATATCATATCTCAAAAGTTGAGGAGTCTAGGTTGAAATGTTGCCTGGACCAGAAAACTTGGGTTTTATCTAACAGGCAATACCGCTCACTTGCACAGTTAACGTTACGTGATCATGACGTCACTATGACATATTCAGACTCCGCGTAAAGTCATGTACGTAAAAAAATAATGGGTTAAAATGTGAATCGTGGTATCGTTAACTAGAACAAACCCCATCAGCATAATTCTATATTACAATACCACTGCAAAGAAATGAGGGTTGTTTCGCGTGGGGAGAAATAGTAGAAAAATAAAGGATTAAAATGTGAATGGTGGTATTGTTATCTATAATATAACCAGTGTTTTCCTTGCACTCCCGTTACTGATAATTCTAAGCAGTGGTACCGTAATGTAGAATTACGCGGATGGGATATATTTTACAAAACAATCCCACGATTCACATTTGCGATGAATTATATATTTCTCTGCTTCCATGACAATTCTCCCATGTTTTTCAGAAATTTTGAATATTTTTTTCCAGTGGTATTGCAATATAGAATTACGTGGATGGGATATATTCTAGAAAACGATACCGCGTTTCACTTTTTGCGATAAAGTGTTGTGCCTTATATTTCTCAAAAATTTCTCCCCGCCCGAAAAACCCCTGCTTTCCGTGCATTCCCGTTGGTGACACGTTTTTCCGCAGATGACTGTACGCTGAGTACGAATATGTCACGATCTTGTCGCGAAGCAAGCGGTATTGCCTGTTAGATAAAACCCGAAAACTTCACCGATATCAAGGAACTAGGCCTACATGGTGAACATGCAAAATAGGAGTTTTGTTTTCTTCCTAGCTGTGGTGGCTAGGGGATTACTGGAGATTGTGAATCAGCTAGGAAATGGCGCCATAATACTGCAGTGGTCAAACGCAAGACTCTGCTAAAAATACTTGAAGTCGAGGGTATATTACAACCTAACTTCCTGAAAATAATGGTTCAGGATGTATTACAACAGAATTACAGCTTGAAAGTAATTCATCTAGCGAACGACCAGAGTAGTATTACGATGTCAATACTGAATGTTTTTGCAGCGGAATCGCAATCTCCAATAGACCCATGGTCAAATTTAAATATGGTCTGGAGCAGGAGAAAACTGTCACCAAATGAACAAGGAACTATACTTTTAACAGATTCTTAACAGTGGATATGTCGAGAACAAAGTGTGATAAAAAATTTTGATTCCAATTTGTCTTGTCCTGATGTAAAAGAACCAATCACAAAATTAATAAATTTGAGAGGCTCGGATATCATAGTACTGCCAATTTTTTTTTATTATAATTAAGTTAATATGGTTTTCAAGCAATTTTGGAAATGTGCGCTGGTAGAAGCATCCAGATGCAGCTGATGGGAATATACACCATTAAATGACAAACTTTAAATCATGTACTAACTGTGAAGCAACTTCACTATCAATTCATTAAACTAGATTTTTTTGGAAACAGGTAATTACCTACATGTACCGAGTGACCTTTAACAATGAATACCAACCTGCACAAACCGTATGAGGAAAAAAAGGTAAAATTCAAAAATGAAACGTTCATAGTCATTTAAATTTGCAAAAATAAAGGCAGCTCAAAGTCAGGTAAAAACATACTTCACTGTGCCTGAAAAACGCTTGTCTTTCTGGGGATCATAATTCTTTAGGCCAATTTGTATCTCCACAGTTTCAACAAACTTCCTTTCCTTTTCCTTAGAATTCTTCAGCACACCACTCACACACTCGTACAATGTATCCCGAGATACTTTGGAACTGAAACAAGATTTCAAACGGAAAAATAATAATCAGTAGAAAATACATTCTTATAAACACAGCTTTAAAAACACATTACACATTGAAAACAATATGTAAACAAGATAATTATATACAACTTGGATGTATTACTATTCACTTAAACTTACCTCATGGCAACGTGTTCCCCGCAACACCCCCACGAACATCAATAGAGGAAAAGGAAGTGAACAAACCAAAATCAAGGAACATAGACTGCACAAAATCTTCAGAAAGATAGAACAAATCAAGGATTCACAACCAAAAATATCGATTACAAAGATAAGGTACCGAAAGAATTGCATAATTCCTTGGAGGTTCCTCCATGGGTAATTCATGTCTTAAACTAGTATAAATCAAGTTTAAAAATAAATAAATAAAAATAAAAGTTTATATTCTCGAATTTTTATTTATTGCGAAGAATTCCTGCCAGGAAGAAGATACTCAGCTGAAATCATCTGTCTTAAATGGGTCATGAAGCACCAAAGAGTCAGAAACAGGAATTTGTTTTCACTTCCGATGAAATCAAAATCAAGAGTCACAACTGGAAATCCTTAAAGAATTTGGCTTACACCAAAAGCTCTTTCAGATCGGCGTTAAAAATACTAAATCAATTCAGAGGCGAATTATCTGAGAAAGCAAATGAAAAATAATAATAAACCATTGATAGAACACTTTTTATGAAACCAAGCTGACAGTAGATAAAGCAATAATTTTATTTAAATAATATTCAAAATTGGCACACATTACCGCCATAAATATAGTTAAACACCCAACTAACAAAAACAAAAAACCAAAAAAATTTCTTGTATAAGCAAAGGATTAAAACGAATATAGCGTTCGACATGTAGATAGACTCTCTTCCATGTTGTTTTATTGCGCATTGGAGTCATGCGAGCGTGGAATAAGGAATGCCAAACAAATATCAAGAATGGCAGAAATAAAAAACTTAAATGCCTAGCATTTGCAGACGATCTTGCGCTACTCGCCTATAAACTAAACTGCAAACTGAAAAACTTCAAACAATTGCAAAAAAGTCAAGCTAAAGATATCGTATAAAATGACCGAAATGATGCCAACCATCTAAGATGAAATTCCAAACATCCAAATGAACAATAAGAGAAAATTTAAAAATGTAAATAAGTCAAATATTTGGGAGAAACTATAACCTGGAATTCAAATGAGAAAGCATCCGTAGACAACAGAGCAACTAAATTTAAACAAGCGCAACGAATCACCTGGTATTTTATTTATTTGTCGTAGGGCTAAGCAACTAATATAAATATATACAATGAGAAGAACGTTGGCAACTTTCACAAACTGATGTCCAGTTCTTCCAACCACTTCATGAAGAAAGTTGTTGCTCTGAAAACATCTTCAAACGGTCCATCATACTTCCTCAGAGGGCATTCTTTGATGATATGCTCCACACTCTGGGAAGGTGCACCGCAGTCACATGCCGGAGAACCCTTAAGATCCCACTTATACAGCATGGCGTTGCAATTCGCATGGCCTATTCTTAGGCGTTTTCATTTGACCCATTGATCTCTATTAGGTGGAATCCCGGAAGTCTGGTTGTGGGATCTTTAAAATCTGATGTTTCACAGATGTGGAGTTCCAGCTTTGTCGCCATTTTTCCTTGCCATCCTGGATTTCTGGATTTAAGAACAGTGGGGGGGGGGGGGTAAGTCATTTAGGACCTCGTGGATTTGGAGATGCTGTGGATGGTAAGGATGGTATAATTTTATCCACCCACGTGCCGTTGCTTCTTGGCGTCTTACCTCTGGAGGTGTTATTTTGCTGATTAGGTGTAACCAGCGGACTGGGGTGGATTTAAGGATACCAGTTATTACTCTCATACACTCACTCATTCATATGGACGTCGATTTTTCTAGTGTGAGCACTATGTTACCACACTGGACCACAGTTCTCAGCGACAGGGTAAACCATGGTGAGAGCGGTTGTTCTAAGTGTATCCGCATCAGCTCCCCACGAAATACCAGCTAGCTTCTTAATGATGTTGTTTCGTGTTTTAAGTTTCTGACTTATGTATTCCATGTGTATTTTGAATGTTAACGAACGGTCTAAGATGATGACAAGATATTTAACACGGAACTTATGTTTCACTCCCTGATGGCAAAATTCACTTTGAGCTGCTGGTGTGCTATTCTATTGCTCAAGTGGAATACGCATACCTCTGTTTTCATTGGGTTTGTCAAAGTCTCCACTTCATATAATACGCATTCAAGGTTTCTAAGTCGTTAGAGAGAGTGCTTTAACCTTTTTCTAATGTGGCAATTTGGACGGCGATAGCTAAGATCTCAGCATAGCAAAATTTATTGCCGGTTGTTTCGGGCATGTCACTGATGTACAAGTTGAAGAGCAATAGAGCTAGTACTGACCATTGAGGTAATCCATTTTTTATTGTAAAATATCGGTTGGTCAGCATATTCTTCATGAGTGATGTTAGTATCCTGCAGGGTATATGTTTTTTTAAGATTAAGTAGCAGTCCATCCAGCCAAACTGTATCATATGCCGCTGTTAAATCGACAAAAGCTACTGATGTCTTTACCTTCTTCTGAAATCCAGCCTCAATATATAATGTCAGTGCTAATACTTGCTAACAACAGCTCCGTTGTAGTCTGAAACCTGCCTGGTGTGTTGGTGTTACGTTATTTATTATTTCTTGAATACGGTTAAGGATGATGCGTTCTAGAGCTTATTTCAAGCACTTAGTAGAGCAATGGATCGATAGGTTGAAGCTTCATCTGCTGGTTTGCCTAGTTTGAGGATCGCCAAGGTGTGAGCCAAATTGAACTGTGGGAGGATGATCCCAGCGTCCAGGATATCGCTGAAAAAGTTCTTGAGCCAAGTTCTTCCCTGCTTGCCGAGATAACTTATAAATTCTAGGAAAACACCATTTAATCCTGCAACCTTTCTCATTTTTAGCATTTTGATGGCTTTCTCAATTTCTTTGTGACTGAATGGATTAGAAGGTAGGGAAGGAAGGGTGGGTTATTTTTAAGGTTTTTATCCATATCAATCATCTCTATCCCCATCTGTTTCTTCATGGCAGGATCTATTGGGACTTTGTCAGCTCTTGTTTTGATGTGCAATGCCTTTCCAGTTGGTATAATTCCTGACTCCACTTTGCATGTGTTTGAGGCTGCACCCAGTTTTCTAAGGAGAGTCCATGTATTTCTACTGGAGTGATTAAAGCACATTTGAGAAGTAAGCTCTTTCCATTTCTGTTTCCTCCAATCATTCAGTTGTTCTAATATTCTTTTTCCTGTTTCAGAATCACCAGTTTTTTTTATAATTATCATACAAAAAATTGCGTAGATTTGTTCCAGCATGGACTGTATTGTTTCCTGTACTCTCGAGGGATGTTTCGTCTAGCTGCAGCAATAATAATACCTACAAATCTCTTGTAGTTTTTCGCTTTTGGGGGTATCCATTGCAGGTTACTATCTACCTCGGAGCTATAATGGTTCCAGTTTGCACTCTTTAAATTCCACCTTGTTTTATGAATCGATCTGATAAGAAATCACCTGATCAACATATAAGAATAAATCTCTTTTAACCAAAACCAAACTCAAACAATAATAATCCGCTGTTAAATCTCAAGCAATTTTTGTTAGTGAAATATTCAGGGCAGCATTTAGGATCTGTAGGGCCGTAGGATATACATGTGTGCGGGCCCTTTAGGATCTGTATCTTCCTAGACTAAAAATTGTGGTGGGCGCCTCCTTATGTATATAAAGGTAATAATGTATAATGGATAATGTAATAATAGTAAAAATATACGAGGATAACTTACTGAATAATCCAAAATTCTAAACGTGTTTCTGCATCGTTTCTGAAACGAGTGAACGAGGATAGCAAGTCATGTTCGCCCTTTAGTTATTTGACTGATGAGCGATAGATAAATTGATGCCTAACGTAGTTTTGCAACCAAACACCATCAAAAGACCGCGCAATTACAAACACAAACTGATTGAGATAAAAAAAAAGATAAAAGATGATTAAACCACCAAAGCACGCAATAGAAAACGATTAAAAACACGATAGTGATTATTCACATATGAATGTGAATAGGAAGCCAGCGCTATACTATATACTTCTTACGCCACACCAAGCGATCGACATTCCTGAATGCTGAAATAAAGTTTTAAAAGAAATAAAAAGTTACTGAAAGCAACAAATTAAATGAAAACATATTGAAAAACAGATTTATGATTGAATTCTAAATATACGTATTTCAATTGCAAACGAATGTAATAATGTTTTTACACATACTTACTTTCAAAAAACATTAAAACTTGGACCTCCCACCGCTACTCGTATACAAAATGAATTTATCTAACCTAACTTTCCCGACACGAAGGCAAGGGAATTTTAGTCCTTATTGCAGTGAAGACAGTGACTTCAATGTACATTCATACGTCCCTACCACAATATAAAGAAGCCTTATGTTAATAGGGTTAGAAGCCATAATCACTGAACTACAAAGTTGTTACTTTCAGTGCTAAAACCGTTTCGGAAATAGGTTATTTTATTTGAACATTTTTTTCAAATGTTGCAGGCCCCAAGGCTTTAGCCTAGGTAGCCTATGGCTAAATTCGGCCCTGGAATCATTATTCAAGTTAAAATTAAAATCAACAACTGATAAGCTACAAAGAGAAGACAGGAGTCTCATAAGAACAATCAATAACAAGAAACACCAGAGAGACGGACAAATGGAGATTGTTACTTAACGAAGTGGTATACCGGGAAAGTGAGACAATAATAGACACAATAGGAAAAAGGCGAGATGCCTTTTTCTGTCACATCTCAAGATTACCAGAAACCAGGATAATAAAATAGTTATTCAACTACTTTTGACAAATTAAAACAAAAACAATTGGTTCAACGAAGTCCAAGAGGACTTAGGAAAGTTAGGTACAACAATGCAACAAATTGAAAATAGAGGAGAGAAAAAGATTCTGAGGATCAGAAACACAAGACTTAAAATAAAAAAAATTGAACGAAAACAATACACCATAACTGACAAAGAACGGGTCAAAAAGATTGAAAAAGTTTTGGGAGCAGAACAGGTAGCATAAGAACAAATTTTCAACCAACACAGTGCATATGGACTGATTCAAGTGCTGAAATGTGGGTGTAAAATATGTAATAATAATAATAATAATAAAAATAAACATTAAAAAGGGTTAGAGCATTAAAAGTGAAAAAAACTGGGATCCATCAATATAATACCAAATATATATTTTAAATACATAATAATCTAGGAAGTGCAGTCTGTAAAAGAGTGTAAAATGTAAATATTTATTTTAAAAATTTTTATCAGTCAGAAACAAAAATTTTTTGCCCCATCTAAATGACTGAGATCCATCATACCACGCAATACACCAAAGTCGCGTCTATCCCACCTAAACTGTTGCATATAGTTTTATGTAGAAGCTAAAATACGGATCAGTTTACTGTGTTTCGCCGGAGCAAGGCACATCCTTGTCAGAAGTATTAGTCAGTTTGAGGAGCTTTAAAAATTTTTTGGAAGAGGTCGAAACTCGAACATCGGAACTTACGATGCTAAGCAAGAAAACTACCCACTTCAATTAAGTAAACAAAACGGGTGTATCCTACCAAAATGAATTATCACAGAACAATAGCCTAGTCTACAATAACAACTGCATTTTAACACCATACAGCTAACGGATATATTGACAGCCTTAAAACAAATATATTGTGTAGGAGAAGTTTTCAAGTAAAAATGTATTTCATTTTTCCTGAATATAACCTCCTGGGAAATTCTTGATTCTGTGAACATAAAAAAGTAAATGTATACACTGTCACAATGTAATCTTATGTAATAGCGGTTTTCCTACTACGCGAATGTGAGGAATGGAAGAGTTTGCTATGCCGACGTGCAGGCCCGATGGGAACTTACTTGGCTGTCGGCTTTCTTGGCGTCACCGCTTCGGCGTCCGTCCTGGCCTGGATACTAGTGGTTGGTACCGAACGGTTTGAGCTGTAAACGGCAGTGAAGGAACCTTCTACTAAAACAGCGAGTTGATCTTTAACTAGGGAGAATACAACTTCAGCGGCTCACAGTCAATAGAACTCCCTAGCTGTCGTTCGGCCAATTGGGCAGATCACAATCACTACCATCATGTGGCGTGGCGGGGCGGTAATGCGGGCTAGGCTCGTGGCTGGCAAGTCCCGGTTCGACGCTCAGACTGACATAGTGGTTGCTGATGTTCACCCTTGCGACTGACCTCCTACCGACCTCAGGGCGTATCATTTATACGCGTGCCCTCCGTGACGACAGCGTGAACGCTTTACTAGACTAGCAACGACCTTCGTGTTAGATTGTGTTCTAGAAGCTCCACGAGAGCTGGTCACGTTTTGCCGTCGTCAGTGGGTCAGCCAACGACCTGATGTTTCCATCGACTTCTCGAAGATTATCCACGTGACCGCCTGTGTGAGCGGCCAGCTATTTCCTTACTTGCTGAGCCAGTATAACCTACTTGCACGCCGGGCGTTGCCCGCTCTCCGCCGTACGCCTGCCACAGGCTAATGCGATAACTTTAACTATATTATAATTTGACCATTAGAAATATATCTTTAAACGAGCAACTCATGTATATATATTTCGGAAACGGCTATGACGATTTGGACGAAATTTGATATTTAGATAACGTTTTGACTTTTAAGATTACCTAAATAGTTGCCTTCCCTACAAAAAAACGAGTTTACAAAATAGGAACAATTTTTTCACTCGGTATCTCAAAAGCGGCACTAACGCCATCTCGTAGACAATACAGGTACCAGAAAGCCTACAAATAGTTTCTCTTGATTTCAAAGAATATTTAAACGAACAGTTCTTGTATACTGGCTGACCCGTGGAAATATTAAGACTGCAAGTGTAATTGTCAAATATTTAAAAAGAAGATAATTAAAAATATATCATTGGTTTTGTCAGAGGTGATACTTTACAGAAACTTCTTTGAAAATAATATTACCGATACCAGTTATAAAGTAATAATCGTTTACTTTTTGACCGTAAAAAGTGATTGTTTTTTATCATTTAATTGTACCACCTTAATTATAAAACATTTAAAAAGTACTTGGGTGACCGATCTTCACTCGGAATCTTTAGATTTCTGTTCAGTATACAAGATTTCGAGTAAAATTTGATAATAAAGTGAAAAATTAAATATTAATACATTTACAAATTCCTGAAAAAGCCTCGTACGAGTGCACATACGAAAATCTGGGTTCTGATAAATAGAATCTTGCCTTTTGAAACGTCTAACCTTGTGCTTTATTAATGTTTACAACGAAGGTTACTTCTTATGGGAATTCTGAAAGGCACAGTTGATCAGAAGATGTGAGGTTATTGCGAGGTATGAGCATAGTTATATCGGAGTGAATGAATTTAGCAATGATGATGTTCTGTCATTACCGTGATGTTACAATCTGATGATCAATTCTCATAGAACTCGACGAAACATATTGAAAATAAAGAATAAATGTTCTTGATATCTCGCATGGTTTTCGAGATATAGCACATCAAAAATCAGTTATAGATATAGTTCCTTGTGTTTCTTCTGGTCTACTAGGAACAAAATAAAACATGGAAAGTACATTTCCGCCGTATAGATATAGTGGTTTTGGTGATTTTTTTCCTAGTCCAGGCAGGATCTAATCCTAATCTCTTCACTTTTGAGATATAATATCTCGAGAGCTAAGCGAGATATCAGAAACATTAATTCTTTATTTTCGATTTTTTCGACGAGTTTCATACCAATTCATCATCAAACTTGGCTGTGGCGAAATTTATCTTCTGGTCCAGGTTCCAGTTCAACCAATAACATCAATTTTGAGATAGGATATGTCGAGAACAAAGAGAGATATATACATACATATATATATATATATATATATATATATATATATATATATATATATATAAAAATATTTTTTACTTTTAATTTTTCTCGTTGAGTTAACCATAATCAAGGGTTATCGTAAAATCCCCTGAATTACTACAAATCTCACATCATTTGTTAATCTCTGACTGGCAGTACGATTTCTATTTAATGTAAGAATAGTATTTTTCTTTGAAAGCAATTTATGAGGCGGTCTAGAAAAAGGATTTAGCGATTTTGATGAAATTTCATATGTAGATGACTTTTTGATTTTCAAATTTTTAACACAATTTTTTTTTTTTTTTTTTTTTTTTTTTTTTTTTTTTTTTTTTTTTTTTAAGGATGAATTTTTGTATTTGGTGTCTCGAAAAAGTCTCTAACCTCATTACGTAGAAGGTTCAGGTACCAGTAAACCTACTGATGTTAGTTAAGCTTCTCTTTGGTTAACTGTACACCTCAAAACGTTTAGGAAGCCTTCAAGCCTTTTACTATAATCAAACTTTACTCGAAATCTTGTATATTGAGCAGAAATCGAAAAATTCCGAGTGAAGATCGGTCACCCAGGTACTATCTATTATATCAGCTACATGTAAATATATACAAGATGCTGGGAATTATTTTGTAGATACCTTCACAAGGAATAATTTTATTGATTAGAAGATATTGTCAATTAAAATTGTTATAATTTAGACCTACCAGATATTTAAAGTGAATTGGAAGTTTATTGAAGATTAGTATTCACAACCATCTGACAATTCGTATTATCTTGGTTCTCCGGGTGGAGCCGGGTCGATTTATTAAAACCTAACGTTTCTGCCATCGTGTTGTGTCTTTCTTCAGAGGACGATGGCAGAAACGTTAGGTTGTAATAAATCGACGCGTTCTCCCCGGAGAACTGCATACAGTGACCGTGGAAGCTTTCGTAATTATCTTAAAGCTCTTTGAATAACTAACAATCCTTGTATATAATGCCATAATTTATATTTTAAATATAGCTATTATTATTATCGTATGCCAAGTACAAAAACAGACATGTACAATCAAATAACCATATCTATAGATTCTAGCAGCTGGTCCAGCTTGATGCAGTGTGAGAAGGCCTCCAGATAATCTCCTTGCTGGACAGTCGATCACAATGTGGTCAGCAGTTTGCATACCACCACAGTCATACAAAGCATCTTCATGGAGACCCCATTAAAGCAATGTTGCATTGCATACTCCGTGACCTGTGCGAAATCTGTTCAATCGTCACCAAAGACGCCTAGGCAAGTCAAACCCTGGAACACAGGTTGTCGAGATCTTTTATAAGCTCACAATTGTGTGGGCTGTTGGCTTCACACTCCTTTCTCCACTCTTCATACAAGTTAAAGTTGTTATGTCTGAGACTGGATGCTTCCATGTAGACAGGTCTCTTCGATTGTAAACGTGTGCGAGGTAGGTGAAGAAGGTCATCATGCAGAGGAATCATGTTGTTTTCCTCCACTCCTTCCAATTCGCTAAGCAATATTGATTTTCCTCCTCAAATGTGGTGGAGGAATGTTGGAAAGTACAGGCAGCCAGGATACAGGGGTAGACCTAATGACACCACTCACTGTTCTCATAGCAGCGTTAAACTGGGTGCCAATTTGGCAATATGAGCACTACCACGCCATGTAGAGCAACAGTATTCTGCTGGGGAGAATGCCAAACCAAGGACTGCTCCTCGTAGAACTTGAGCGCCTGCACTCCATGAGGTACCAGCCAGTTTCTTTACGAGATTCACACGGGTCATCACTTTCTCTGCAGTGTTAGCTAAATGCAGATGAAAAGTGAGTGCTGGATCCAAGGTAACTCCCCCTTTCAAGGGGTTCGAAGATTGGTCTTATACTGACATAGGCTAGCTGGTTTGAAAGGTGGAAGCAACAAGACTCTGTCTTTGTCAGATTTGGTTTTAGTCTCCACTTAGAGAAGAATGTGTATAGCTGGTTAATACTCTTAGAGAGTCTATCTTCACAAATCTGGAAATTTCTATCCTGGAAAGTAATTGCCAGGTCTTCTGCATACTGAAATTTCGTGCAAATTAGTTGTGGTTCTTCCGCAATATATAAATCAAAAATCACAGGCGCCAGCACCGAACCCTGAGGCAGTCCATTATTGAGAACACGCCAGCGACTCTTTTGGGTCCCGCAGTGGACTTCGATTTTGCGAATACTCAGCATGTTGTTTAAGAGTTCAGCTATTTTTTTGCAAGGTACAGCATTTAAGAATTGGAGAAGGAGACCCTAACGTCAGGCAGTATCATAGGCTGCTGATAGGTCAACGATCACAGCTCCGGTTTTAAGTTTCTTTTGAAATCCAGTCTCAATGTGGGTCACGAGATTCAGAACCTGCTCGGCACAGCTACGCTTTGGCCTGTACCCAGCCTGCTCTGGGGGAGTGACTTTATTAATGGCGTTGTGAATCCGAGCCAGCACCATTCTTTCAAGCAGCTTATATGCTGTGCTGAGGAGAGAAATTGACCTATAGTGTTCTGGTGCAGTTCCTTCTTTACCCGGTTTTACAATGGCTATGATTTTCGCTTTTTTAAAGGCTGGAGGCAACTTTGACGTCTGTAATATTTCATTGAAAAGTGCAAACAACTATTTTCTTGCGATAGGGCCTGAATTAACGAGGAATTCTGGGTACACGCCATCGTGTCCAGCAGCTTTGCAGAATCTAGAATACTTTAATGGGGCATCCAGTTCAGACAAAGTGAAGGGGTCTGAATATTCTGCATTTGGTTTAGTGAGCTTCTTGACTTCATGAAGTTCACTTTTCACAAATCGAATTTTATCTCTATTGCCTGGCACATTAGAAGTTCTTAGCAGGTGAGTGTCTATGATATCACAGGACGTTTCCCCTTTCTTACCTTTCTGGTTGCAGTTCACATCCAGTTTTCTGATTAAAGATCAAGTCTTTCTGCTTGAGTGTGTAAAGTCAAACAAACTTCTTAGTTGTTTCCTGTCAGAGTTGTTTTCGACTCGTGGCTCCCAGTCAGGGATATAGTCAGATCTGTAGCCCCTAGGTATGTTATGCTTTGCTGTTGTTTCCACAGCTTTCAGAAATTTCTTGTAAGATATTACAGCATTTGGGACATTTTCAAGGAGTCTATCCAATGTCCCAGTAAACTCTTCCCAATTTGCTTTCTTAAAGTTTTTTTTTTTTTTTTTTTTGTCTGTTTAACGTCTCTTAACAGCGAGGTCTTTAGATACGGGAAAGGATGGGGGCAAGGAATGGGAAGGAATTCGGCCATGGTCGTTTGAAGGAAGCATCCCGGAATTTGCCTGGAGTGATGAAACCATGGAAAAATCCAAATCTGGATGCCCGGATGGGGATACGACCCGCCGTCCTCCCGAATGCAAGGCCAGAACGTTCTTAAAGTTCCAGCGAGAGGATTGGGCAGATCTTATGACTTTTATATGGATACCAAATGAAACGACCACTGGCCTATGCTGAATGTATGGAAAGTCGTTAAGGACAATTCGCTGATTGCTCAGCCCATCATCAGCATTGGGGATTTTTGTCGTAAAACAGGATTAGACTCTGATCCCCTTCTGGCTGACTCGAAAGTCATCTTGGCATCAAAGTGAAGCTCCAAGTAATTAAGCTCCATCCATTCACACAACCATCTACCATTCTCGTCTTCTTCCATGTAACCCCAGTCAGGGGTTAATATCCCCCACATACAACGCGGGGTGCTGCAAATTAGGCAGTGGGCAGGCAAACCAAAAGATATTCGGTGGCTTATAGATATTAGCTTTACGCACGACACATGCCTGCACAATTAAGATCTGTACATTGCTTGAGTCTTAGTATAACTGCTGGACGTTATTGTGTGTACATACTCCGCCACAAATATTAAAATGCCTAACTTCTGAAATACTTATCTGCAGGAGGTTTATACTGCAAGCTTCACACATAGTTCTTATTACTCGAGTGATGTTTTATCTCTATGTGTTGATTTTACACAACAGATTATTGTATGTTTCATTAATTATTGTAAATAAGGGAAAAAACTAGTTTGTTCATCACCTATGTCTGAGGTAGTACGAAATGATAATGTGGATACACCCAATCGTTTTAGTAAGTTCGAGAAACGTTCCCTCCAATTTAAATTATGGTCAGTTTGATAATCCAGAAATTTCACTTCCCTCCGCTTGAATGGACTGGTGCTAATTTTATAGGTATTGATTGTTGCCATCTGTTTGAAGGTGCTGAATTAAATTAATTAATGGGAAAATTTTCCTTTGTGGGTAAGTGTGTGTCAACGATTTGATCAAGATACCATGTAAAGTAATTAATAATTTACCAAAAAGGCTGAAGGAATTCAAATTTGAAATTCTTAACTTTCAAAAGTAGATGTGGAAGGGATTTAACTCTCCAATTTCATAGATAATTTAAAAAGGGGTAATTAGATGGACTGAGGAATTTGCCACCGGAGCGCATGCTCAATCGCAGTTGAATTAATATTTATAATGTATATATTGAGTTCCTTCAAAGTTTAAGGATAAGCCATTAGCAGTGTACCAATTATTAATACTGTAAAAATAAACAATTTCCAAAATTATCAATTAAGAAACCTGGAGTATTTTTAATTCTTGTGCTTGAACAATCTGAAAATGATTAATTTTGACTATTTAGGTGTTACTCAGAATATATATGGAATAAATCAGACATCGTTTCTGTTGCACTAAAAGGGGAGTATTCAAAACATCGAAAACTACTGATCTGTACGCTTGGTGTCTGTACAGAGTTTTTTTCCAAGGAACCTATTTAACCGAATCAGTCTCACCCTTGATTTTACCCAACCCATTAGCAAGCAGGATTTGGCAGTACCTTTTAGCACAATTGACCACACTCTTGCTCTGCGAGAACTAATTAACCCTACGAACGAATACCTTTGAAGACTTCGAAAAGGCATTTGATTACGTAGTCACAAGGTTGTCTTGCAAATCTAGCTGAACATGGTGTGGATACAGTTTATTTAAGAGAGCTCTATAGCATCTATGGTACCTCATCAGCTTTTATCACCGTTAGAGAACCAATTAATGATCGTCGCATCGAAATAGGTGTTAAGCATCTGTCCAGAATTGTTTTAAGCTGTCTTGGAGATGGCAAATGTTAAAGATAGAATGAGCAGAAAGATGAATTAGAATCAAGGCAGAAAACTTAACAACTTGAGATTTGCTAATGATTATTGCGCTTGTAAGTAAACTTTGTTACCGATCTCGTCCGGCGAGTGAAAATCAGTTGGCCTATATAAAAAATCTTTCCAAAAATAAAAAAAAAAAACAAAAAAAAACATGTCTAACAAATCGGCCACAGATGGAAATTGTGCAACTAAATAATATGTCTTTAGAAAATGTCAGTGAGTAAACTTTATCTTTGCCAGTTTGTCAGTTATGAGAGTAGATGTTGGAATTAAAATTCTTCCGTCTCATGAAGCTGGAATTGCAAACTTTTGGGAGGCATTCCAAAATCCTCAAAACTAATTTGCCCACAAACCTAAATAAAAATAGATAGCCATTGTGAATTTTTTGTAAATAAAATGCGATAAATACGCCGTGCGTTGTAGTAGGTTGAAATAAGAACTGGATCATTTGTAGAAATATCTTCTGTTTTAATTAATGTACACTAATCCTACAAGCCTCTACTTTGACCTAAACACTTGAAGCTATCCGAACTGTCATATACCTCACCTGAATACAATTAAGCACTGTGATATGTGGTGCTGCTATCTATTGGTAATTAGAGCTTAGTCTGTGCAAAAAATTTCGAGAGTAAAATGTTTACATGGGTACTATATAACAGAACACAAATGTTTCCTTAACAGAAAAAAATATAAAAAATAGCTGCTTATTGTACAAAAAACATACTGTATATTGCCAACTCTGTGATATATTGTGTTGTTAGCTAGCAATAAGGCGATCAGGCATTGTCGACAACAGTGAAACAGTTTCTTTATTTATCTGCAGCTATCCAAGAGACAGATCCTTAGCGATGCCAGTGAAGATTAACGGGGTTTGTGAAATGTCTCATACGGGTGACCTTGATACTTAATACGTTTGCCATTTAAGGATAAAATTCAGAACAATTTCGTTCTTAATTTATGATTTGAACAAAATTAGGACATTAATCATTAAAATAATACCTCATTTCTCTATTTTGGTTAGGTATGTAAGGAGATACACTTAAGAACAAACAAAAAAAAAACTGTTACACCTGCATAATATCGCGTAGAGGCCCCGAGAGCATGCAGACTTCCTGCAACACGACGTGTTATGAACTCGACTAATGTGTGAAGTAGTGCTGGAGAGAATTGACACCATGCATCCGTAAGAGTACGAGGGGGTAGAGATCTCTTCTGAACGGCACGTTGTAAGGAATCCCAGATGCATCCTGCAGGGCTGTCCATAAATCCGTAAGAGTATGAGGGGCACGTTTCCAGGCATCCCAGATATGCTCAATAATGTTAATGTCTGGGAAGTCTGGTGGCCAGGGAGGTTTTCAAAATCAGCAGAGTGTTCCTGGAGCCACTCTGTATCAATTCTGGACGTGTGGAGTGTTTTGCTGAAATTACCCAAGTCCTTCGGAATGTACAATACACATGAATGGATGTAGGTGATCAGCCAGGATACGCATGTACATGTCACAGTCAGAGTCGTATCTAGACATATCAGGGGCCCCATGTCACTCCAACTGCACACGCCCCACATCATTACAGAGAACCTACCAGCTTGAAGAGTGCCCTTCTGTCATGCGCTGTCCATGAATTTATGAGGTTGTCTCCATACCCGTACACGTTCACCCTCTCGATACCATTGGAAACGAGACTCGTCAGACCAGGCAACACCTTTCCAATCATCAGTCAAATGTCGGTGAGGGGTAAAGCTTTGTGTAGTGCACTCTGCTAGGATACACGAGTGGGCCTTCATCTCCGAAAGCCCATGTCGATGATGTTTCGTAGAATGGTTCGCAAGCTGACACTTGCTGATGGCCAGCACTGAAATCCTCAGCAATTTGCGGCAGGTTTGCGCTTCTGTCACGTTGAACGATTCTCTTCAGTCGTCGTAGATCCTGTTCATGCAGGATCTTTTTCCGTCTGCAGCGATGCCGGAGATTTAATGTCTTACCGGATTCCCGATATTCACAGTGCACTCGTGAAATGTCGTACGGGAAAATCTCCCCTCATCGGTACCTCGGAGATACTGTGTCCCATCTGTCGTGCGCCGACTATAACACCACGTTCAAACTCACTTAAATCGTGATAATGTGCCACTATAGCAGCAGTAACCGATATAACGCCTTCGCCAGATACCTGTTTTCTTATATAGGCGTTGCCGACCACAGCGCCGTACTCTAAGTGTTTACATATCTCTGTGTTTCCATTCGCATGCCTATACCAGTTTCTTTGGCTCTAATTTTTTTAGAAATGTTATTACTTTTGACATTTATAGAACGAATTCGAAAAAAATCCTTTCTTAATTTATGATTATACCCTTAAAATGGTTCTCATTTATCGATTTCAGATAGGTATGAAGGGAGTTAAATCCCATGCTTTAGAAATAATGATACCTTTGCCCTTTCATGGCTGAATTGCTAAAGATTCCATTATTAAAATATGATTCTCTTAAATGTGAGACCTTAATCTTTAAAACGATCCTTCATTTATCGGTTTAGGTAAGCATCAATGGAGATAAAGGCATCGTGACACAAAAACACCTTTCAGAAATAATTATACTTTTCCCCTTTTGAGGTAGAAATCAGAAAATTTCCTTTCTTGAAGTATAATATCACCAAAGTGGAGATCTTAATTTTTAAAATACTACCTGATGTTTTCGATTTCGTATAGGTATCAAGGAATAAATGGTGCTTCGTTAAAAAGAAGTTTTATAAATACATTTTTGCCCATTGGGGGATTGAATTCCGAAAAATTTCTTTCATAAAATGTGATGTGACCATATCGGAGATCTAAATTTTTAAAAGAATACCTCATTTATCAATTTCGGTTAGGTGTGAAAGGATATAATTGCTTGTGACAAAAACAGCTTTTTCAAATATATGATAGTTTACGACCAGTGCATTTGCGATGTGCTGACTTATGGCTGTGAGACCTGAACACTAAACGAATTTACGAAAGATAGGATGAAGAACAACAAATAATAGTGCTAAAACATCAATCGACATCTATGAAACATACTCATTAAAAAATATGAATCGATTTTATCTACATAAAGACACTCAGTAATACACATGAGTATAATCACAAAAACGTTTTATCCATAACTGACAATACATTTTGCTAAATAACACAAGATGTTAAATGGATGAAGGGATGTGTATTTAGAAGTGAAATGTGGCTTAGACTACTTCACAGTTCAAATGAAAATTTTTGTGTAATATACAAGTGCAGATCAAAACAATTTCAAAGTATTTATGAAGAAAAAGTAAATATAGAAAATAAAATTTTACATGGAGAATTTGAAGCAAGTGTCTTAAAAATTCTTACTCAAAAAAATTTAACGAAAAAACTGGAGAATTCACAAATAGATGAGGGAGAGAGAGAGTATATATATATATATATATATATATATATATAAATCACAGACTGCATACACAGTATAGAAAAGCAATTTTTAGGCGTGCAGGAACATGAGCATGAAAAGAAACCAGAGCGTAATACCTAAGGTATAGATCAGATAGCTAATGAAACGAAACAACTGTTCCAAATAATGATGATATCTAAAGTACAAGAAAAACTATATGAGAGTAAATACGGAAGTGAAAAGAGAAGTAGCGAAGTGAAAACAAGTATGTTGCATAAAACACGTAAAGAAACATAATAGATACACACATTGGCCTTAACATTGCGACAACCTGCTTTTGGAAAAGCGATGCAGCAGCGATTCGGCATGGCATCATTCGTCAATTCGTTGTTAGATTCCGGACGTATCTGGCACCAAATGTCTAGGCAGTTCCCTTAAATTACAGGCCGGCGTCATCCCAGATGTTTTTTTGTTGGGTTAAAATCAGGCGAATGCTGGCCCAGACATCAATTTGAGTTAATATCATACTTCTCAAACCATTGTATCCCAATTCTTGCCTTGTGACACGGAAAGTTATCTGGCTGGAAGATGCCGTCGCCGTCGTGGAATATATGAGACATGAAGGGATGCAGGTGTCCTGCAATAATTTTAGCGTAGTCCAAAGCTGTTCATGATGCCTTCGATCGCTGAAGCCGGTCCCATAGAATATCATGTGAATGTCGCCCATACAATAGTACAGCCGCCACTGGCTTGCGTCTGTAGGGTTGTGCACAAATTGACTCAATTTTCGCTACCCGAAGAGGCATCCATCTATACAGCTGAAGCAAAAGCCCTGCTGGAAGCCATCAGATATAGCCAAAGTACCAACATGGACAAAGTCGTCATCCTGACGGACTCCCTCAGTGTACTAAAGAGCTTACAAAATACTACGTGGAATAGCCATACTCAAACTATTCTACTGGAAATTCTACAACAACTGAAACGGAACCGGGAACTTGGCATTACGACTACTCTGATGTGGATCCCATCTCACAGCGGCATCGAGCATAACGAACGGGTGGACGCCCTGGCAAAACAAGCTATCCATGAGGGAGAGGTAATCAACATGCAACTCCCGATCTCGGATATAACACATAATATCAAAGTAAGAGCCAAGGAAAAATGGCAAGAGGAATGGACGATCTCCTCAAAAATCAAAGACCTCAATATTATGCAACCATTCAACCGAACATATCTCCAAAACCTTGGTTTTACAATTGGAACAGTAGCAGACGATTAATCACTACGATATCGAGAGCCCGTTTTAACCACGGTAACTTCCCCAGCCACCTACACCGAATAGGGTTGAGAGATTCCCCATACTGCGACTGCTCAGACCAGGCAATAGGAGACATCAATCACATAATTTTTTCATGCAATAAATACCAACAACTCCAGGACCAAATGATGAAAGATCTTGCCAAGAACGGCTTCCCCTTTCCGACAAACGTAACCCTCCTACTTTCCAGCAACAACAAAGTAGTACTTAGCATCCTCGCCAGATACTTAAAAGATGGAGGGATAGAATTCTAACCAATCTTGTAAGTTAAAACAGGAAATGACTATACTTCAAACCTAAAGCCCAAACCACAGCACAACCCCACTTCCGCGCAAGCACAACAACTAGTTTGGCAAAATTAACAGTATCCTCACCAATCTACCGATTGAGGCCAACACCAGATAGATCAACCCTCTACAGATTATTTGTCAAAGAAATACAGCGATTTAGACTAATCAGTAGAAAATAATGGATATACAGAACCGCCGATTACTAAGTCTAGTTGATGTATCGTCTAGCAACGCTTTTTAGATTATGGTACTTAAGAAGGCACTTGAAATTTGAATATTGTAAATAGCATATACATTCCACAAGATTGTAATAAGTTTTACCTAATATAGATAAGGAAATGTGTAAATAGATAAGTTACGCAAATGGATGTAAGAAGCTTTGTAAAAATTTAGATTGGCTGTATGGTCTCTAACCAAATGCCATTAAAATAAAATAAAAAAATAAAAGATTGCCTAAAAGACTAAGCCACATGTGGAACAATGTGCTCTGAAAGGTGTGCTCCGAAACACTTGTTCCTACACTATGTAACAGAATAAAGCACAGTTTGCTCTAAAACGTTGGAAACTACAGGCTTTTTTTGGTCTGGTGATGAGATAAATTGGACGTTGTTCTATAAGGCTTGGCCCTGGTAGGTTTTGAACGATTTGGTGCATACTGAAATATTGTTGAAGGTCTTTTAAATTCAAAAGTTATATCCTGAATGATTAAGTATAAGTGATTTGAGGAATATTATATGAGGAAACGTAACTACAGACTATAAAGTGAAGTTTCAATTAGCTTATCTAACAGAAGGTGTAGCGGTTGGGTGCACAGACTTTCGCGGTCGTTGTCGATGTTACCATGGTTGTCCGGGTTGAACCGCGTCAATTTATTAAAACCGTACGTTTCGGGATCATTTTGCACCCATCTTCAGAGGACTGTCAAGGCTGGGATCGCTGTCCAAGTGAAGCAATCCCAGCCTTGACAGTCCTCTGAAGAAGGCCGCAAAATGATGGCCGAAACGTCAGGTTTTTTAGAAATTGGCGCGGTTCAATCCCATGCCTCCTGCCTTCGTCGACAGGCCACGTATGCTTTCAATACGTGGCTTTAGAAGTCGATATTTGTAGCAACCTAAGAAGTAAGGATAATTTTTGTTTCTGTAATGATTTAAAATTATATTGTAAACCAAGGGGGAAAAAAATCCGGACAACTAAGATAATAGTGAGCGCGATTGTCGTCATCAATAATTAAAATGAAAGTTTAAGTTGATTAATTGGGAAATGAAGTTAGTTAAAAGTTAGTAAAGATTGAATGTAGGCTGTAGATGATGGTTTCGTATCACAGAAGAAGTGGAAAGCAATTAGTTCTAAATAACAGACATACAGGATTTGGAGGGAACGCATGGAATTTGAAGTATTTTCACGATTAAGAGGTTTCCAGTAAGGAAATAGCTTGCACAACTTTGGAAAAGAAAAGTGGAGAACGTT
>JARYHS010012519.1:193907167-193965940 GCA_031002005.1 Vandiemenella viatica
GCTTTGTTACCAACCTTTTAAAACCAGGTTTTTTTTTTCAGACAACCATCACTGTTAGCTTGAACGTTCTCACACGTCTCCTAAGCGTATCTTCTCCGCTACTTTCGAAACCTCTTTAATTCACATAGTATTTTTCTTTAAATTTCTTTAATCGATTTTCCTGCTAGTTATCTGGAGTCATTAGCCGTAAATTAACCTTTATTATCTTGCTGCTTGTTTATTGGCCATAGGGAGTATAAAAGAGAACTATGAATAAAACAATAGATGTATAAAATACCGCTGATGGTTCTTCAGGTGGTGCTGATTTACTTGCATATTTGCATCTAATTACTTAGAAATAGCGGTCGACTCATTACGGAAATTACATGTTTTACCATAAATAAAAAGCCTCAACAATGTTATACTTACCTTATACTGAACTTATTAAATCCCTCTGCACGTAAGGTAGTTTTTGTGTTACGAAACTGGTATTGTAACGTTACTCACGGCTATAAGAAATATATTCATATATATATATTATTGGGACTAAATCATTTACCAAAACATTTTGCCAGTAAAAGTTGTGAATTTAATCATGAGTTTAATTTTTAGAAATTTCGCGATTAAGTCTAACGGCTACGTCATTGCGAGTCTTGATATATTCCAGTGCAGGTAAGGTTTACGAGCTAAGCTTGCTTACGGACAAAAAACCAATCCGCTGCACCTGGGTGCAAATAGCTTCGGAGCTCTGAATCAATGACGTATAATTGGAGCATTAAACATCGTTACGTATCCACACAGCAAAGAGGAGAGGCTCCCTCAGTTAATGATACGGTGTGCAAAGCAGGAAGACTCCAACCAGCAGTAGTAATAGCCATAGTTGCTCCGTTAGGGCAGCTTAACACCGTTCAGGAGTAACACAGACGTCTTGCACACGAAGTGGGAGCCTCAGGTAGGGACTGGGCGATATTCAACCAGTTTTCACTGTACTTCCTGGCTGGGGTCTCTTTAAAGATACACCATAGCCTATTGCGTAGTTACAAAGGCGGACTACATTCTTTAATGTATATACTTATAATATGTTTACTGGTTTTATATAGCTCCTCGTCTCTGTCCGGGATGCCACATATAATATTTTTACTTTATTGACCTTTCAGGTTAGTTTTAAAGATTAACATTTCTTTATTATTCTTCATAAAAAATAATCAAATAAAAACTCCGCTTGGTTTTTATTTTAATTTCCTTCAATTTTACTGCTTCTTCGCGCACAGATACAATTCGCAGTTTATCTAAACGTACGTCCATTTTTTTCTCTGCCAAAGATCTTCTTCATACATTCACAGTTCATTGTTCAGAGATTATCATATACATTTCCACAGAGATAACTTTCGTCCAAATTGAATAAACAGAAAAATTATTGCACCAAAAATATTAAACTAAACAAGAAGCACATAAGAAAATGAAAAAAACGTTAATCATTAATGCTTTAAATATTAGGAGACTGAGTATCCTTACATACTAGCTGACACCCACAACTTCATACGCGTGGACTTACAAATGTCTTGCTATAATTCCATAAATATCACATCTACACTATACATGGTGTTAAAAAAAAAGTGTAAAATATTTTAGGAGTTGATAGTATACATCAAAATAAGACAAAAATGTCTAATAAACATTGGGTCGCAAACGCATAATTTCGGAGTTAATAACAGGTCCGCAATGTAACGCCCGTCCACTGCAATGCACGCCTCAGCCCTTCGGAGTAAGGAGTCACGCATTTTTTGAAACTGTACGTCTTCAATGCATGTCATAACGTACAGGACCAACCACGACAGTTTCAAAGCGTGCGTGATTCCTTACGCCGAAGGGCTGAGTCATGCAAAGCCATGGGAGGGGGGGGGGACGCAACATGGCAGACCTGTGGTTAGCTCCGAAACTATGCGTTTGCGACCGAATGATTATTAGACATTTTTGTCTTATTTTGAAGCACACTATCGCGTCTAGAATTATTTTACACTTTTTTAACACCCTCTATAATACGTTGTGTTTGTACAAGAAATTTGTTAACAGATACTAAACAAACTGACTGCAAGACAAACAAAGCCTGAGTGACCGATTTAACATTACAGAGACTTACACACGATATCCGTCTGTCTGTCATCGTTCGGTTAGATTTCAAAATTTCATGACAAAATATGTTATTTATACCGAAACAAATATCCTATGTCCTTCCTAACGATACATAGTATTTCCTTGTCAAATTGCATCAAGATCGGTTTAGCCGTTTAGTCGTTAAAACGTAACGGACAGAGAGACAGTTATTCCGCATTGATAATATTATTGTAGACTAGTATCTATTACCCGCAAGTTCATTCACGTAGACTGTCCATGTGCGGACCTCACAGTTAACACATGTTACAATATTGTTCTGTTTTACATTTTTAATATTGAAGTTTTTATACAAATTATAATCTAATAACATTTTTTGTTATATCGCTCTATTTGGCCACCATTCCCAGCAGCAATGATGACAGAGATCACTGCTGCTGAAATTGGCGAATAAACAGAGAAATATTTCAAAAACTGTAAGCAGATTATAATTTGTTAAAACAACTTCAATATTCAAAATGTAAAACATTACAATATTGTAACACGTATACACAATCAACAGGAAAACCACTGAAGATGCTTCATTTAAGAAGCAAAACGCGTTAGGAAAGTAAATAAACGAACAGATATTCAATTGCTTAGACTATATATTTTTTTAATATTATCAGCGATTGAGGAAAATGATCCACAACCTTTTTATATAAATTTATTTTTCAGTGCAGTTTCGATGGTAACTGAATTAATTACTACGTTAGAGTCTATCTCTCTCTCTCGCTCTCTCGCTCTCTCGCTCTCTCTTTGTATGTGTGTGTTTCCCAGTGTGACAAAAATAACAAGATTAAGACTTCAGACAATAATTGATCGTACAAGGTCTTAGTGAGGTGATAAATGTTTGTTGACGTTGATATCAGGGTCTACCTCATTTCTCTTTCCACCACCGCCCTATCTCTCTTACCCGCCCAAACACGCGGCGGTGTTCAAGTCTGAAAGCCCTTTGCCACGCCTAAATTACGCTAGTCTCTGAGCCAGCGGAAGTTCCGGAAATAAATCACGCTTACTAACAAATTGGGGCGAAGAAGCGCCGTGCAAAACCTTTTCACCGAGGACGCCGCTCATTAAAAAGAGATAAAGAGAGGAGCTCTATTCACAATATCGAGCACAGTATCGATATCACTCTATTCAGCGCAGTCGCGCTCGCGAGTGGCTCTCGAAAGAGGAAACCAGCTGGCACACACATGCTCGAGATCTGCAATACAGGCTGCTGGCTTTTATCACTAAAAACAAAAAAGTATTTATGTTTGTATTTCAAACTGCGCATTACGGAAGGGACTGTTGCGCAAATTACCGTAATCAAGACATTAATACTGAATTTGTTAGAAGTATCTTAAACGTTCCTGGTCATAGATGGAGACGCCGGTTATTGTAATTTTCAGGTTAATTTACACAATGGCCTTGAACTTGTTACAGATTATGATAACAACCAGATTTTCGTGAAATATAATCTTTCGTAACTGGTCGATGACGTCGCCATCTGTGGTCAGAGTCGAGAACATCCTAGATCTCTTTCATTAACCCCAGTTGATATGGTGGGGGGTATAGCTCAGTGGCAGAGCATTTGACTGCAGCACGCACCCCAGTTGATACGCTGCCAACCAATTTAACTCCAAGAAAATGCTCTTACAAATAACTCTATTAAATTTTAACGATGTGTTTCAAACAAAAAATTTCTTGTGTGTACTTAGCATGAAAAGCTTTGTTAAAATCAAATTTATTGGAAGAGCCTGAAGGACTCCAGGGATCCAAGAGATCGTGGCTTCGAGCCACTTTTCAACCAGCCAGCTTTTAGTTTTTCATGGTTTACCGACATCAATCCAGGCGAATGCTGGTGTGAATTATTTAGAATGCCATGGGCGAATTCCTTCTAATTCCTAGCCCCCCCCCCTTTTTTACCATTTCTCTAATTATCTCGATGTTAACGAACTGTAAAAACATTTTAAAAAATTTAAAAAAACTATATTGCTCATTTAATCTTTTAAAAAGTTCCACAATATCTAAAAAAATTGCCGTGAACAACTTTTGGAAACAAACGTCTTAAAAAATCTAGAAACAGATGTAATTGGTGTAGAGCTCTTGATTTATTGCTAAGAATCACTTTTGTTCGGCACTGAAATAAGTAAAGCTTTTCTCGTTGTATGTAGCACGTAATATTGTTAGCTGTTGGAAGCAGATGAATTATCTTGTTTTTACTAACAAGTGGAACGGGGAATTTACAATGAAAGAATGTGGGGTGTTAAAATAATAATAACAATAAGAAAGGGATAAATATATGATTACGGAAATTGCTACAGGAGCAGGCGCTCTGTCGCAATTAAATTAAAGTAAGTTATGCAAATACTTTCGAGTTGAAAACGTTAGTGTTTCAATTACTGCCCACTGCACGACTCGCTTTTCAGGGTACGAATTACAGTAAAAACTACATGAAAATCCGTTTTCATACTACGGAATGTTTAGAACATTAAGTTTAAACATTTCTCACTCTCAAAGTGATTGTAATTCAAATTAAATGTTTTGAAAAACTTGAAGATTACTAAACAGCAGTTTTCGATAGAGAAGAATTAATATCAGGAAGTCTGCACCGATGTTTACTGTCGAAACGTGTATCTAAAATAAAACACAGGTAGTAGGATATACGTTGCGTCAGTGAACCAAACCAAAGAGCGGAAATTGTGAAGAAAGATCTTGGTTATGTTTTGTCGAAGAGACTAGAAATAAATTTAATCAACCAAAGGAAACACTTCAAAAAGACACGTTTCAGGCATGACGAACCTTTGAGATAACTGATAAACAGTATTCACTTGGGAGAGTCCATTAACTACGTGAGCTCAAAAAAGAGGGGGGGGGGGAAGCGATCAAAATCTAACGTCAACTTTTCAATTCAGATTGCCTCCCTTCAAAGAGTAGCAGATCTAAAAACAAGTCTTCAAAATTACGATGTCAATCTGATGTTAGGAGGAGAGGGGGGGGGTGTCTCACTAGATCTCACCAAGGGAAGGGGATGGTCCAAATTTAAGAAAAAACACCGCGCGTAATTAATCGACGGCCCCCTTTCAAAATCCTACTTTCAACTTCGAACTCCAAATTCGTAACCTAGCCTCTAGCCTACCCAGATTGAATGACACTATTTCTATTGTCACAGCCCTTTTTTTTGTAAATTTTCCGTGCCTTGGTGTAAAAGTATTTCAAATATTGAATGTAGTAAACAAGTAACCTTAAGAAATTACTTAGTTACTCCCCATAATCTTGCGTCTCTTTCCACAGACAGAGCTATTATTCTGAACGTGCGTTGCTATATTTCACTATCCCTCGTTCTGTTTTATCTCAGCAATGCGCCAGCGATATGAAAAATTTAATAACTCGCGTAACTCACAGCATGTTTAATATCCGCCCTGAGTTCTGCGTTCATTATTAAAATTAAACATCTGTCGATCTCTCTTTAAAGTATCGGCTGAAACTCCGGAACAGCCAGTCATATAATCTGAATGAAATACTGGACTTGCTGCTAGAATAAATGTGGATAAACTTTCATAATAAGTGCGATTTATCGTAACCAGTTCCATATGAATAAATATTGAAATCAAAACAAAATGTGGTTGATTTCGACACTTTGCACAGTAAATATAGCAACTATCTGTGGAATTCTAAAATGTCTGATTCATCTGGTTCGGGAACTAAATTTAAATAAATTGGGTGGAATGCCAACAATAATGTACCGCATACATACAAAAAGAGAGAGAGATCACTAAAGGTAGAAAATACAGTCTGAGGAAAATATAGGGACCATAAAAGCCAAAAAAAAAAAAAAAAAAAAAAAAAAAAAACCTACGAAATGGCATCAGCTTAAATATCTCAACGAATGTCCAAGTAAATTTTTGGTGATACAAGAAAGTAAATATTCCCCATTCATTCACGGTATTCATACTAACCGCCTGGGCTGAAGTTTTATCACTTATTCGCAAGACACAAAAACCCAAAAACATTATTCTTTTCAATACTGGGAGTTGAATACTGTGCTCACCATTAAATAAAAATACAGGAAATTATTATTTTTTAACTGATTTTTTCTAGCTTTACGGCTTGTCGACGTTGAGGTCATTAGAGGCGGGAAATTACTGGAGGCAAGGAACGGCAAGGAACTCGGCCATGGCCTTTTGAAAAAATCATCCCAGCATTCGCTCGGAGTGATTTGAGGAAACCGTGGAAAAGCCAAATCTGGATGGCCGGACGAGGATTCGAACCCGTATCCTCCAGAATGTGAGGCCAGAGCTGTGTCGATAAAGTCAGGGTGCTTGAAACACAACTTTCAATAGATTAGTATCATTTGTAAAGTCATGCTTAACGAAGGATATATAAATAGCTTAAACATTTTGTGCTCATTCATTTAAAAACAGACAGTAAATGTAAATGGGAAAGTTGGAAATTAAATGCATATTGTGCAAATCGTTAACAGTTAGGTAAAACCTAAAAATCTAAGCGTATTCCTCAATTCGAAGGTTGGTTGGATCCTCCCGAAGGAGGCATACTAAGCCTGGTACCAGAGGTAGGACTGCCAGTTCCTTTCCTACTTACCTAACTCGGTAATCCTACCTCGAAGAGGTTACCTGCGGCTTAACGCGGTATCCGAACCACGGAAGCGTTCTGACGCACTTTACATTGCACAGCAATCTGTGCCAGAGGAGTTGGTCGAGTAGAGGGTCTATGAAGATCCCCACCGATACGGTGATTCTGATCGTGTAACTTTTCGATATCCACTCAGACGTCTTAATCACTGAGCCAATAGACCGCTCTATAAATCATCCTGACTCCATTCAACTGTGCATCACCAAGTATAAGGAGGCGCCAAGCCTAAAACAAGTGCATTAAACAGTAGTCCTGATTTAAGTTTCAGAACTGAGGGCGTACAGCTGTTCGAGATTGCCGCATGGAACTGATGCCGTGCGGTGAAAACTCGACGTAGTCCCCGCAGACGACAAAATGGTTCATATTCTGAAATTGTCGGAACCAATGCCATTAGGGGTTTGCTGCCGCAGATGTGGCTTATGAATTATTCAAAACATCGTAGCGCACAAAGCGATGTATTCGATATTCTAGTCACAGAATCACAGATATTGCTTAAATATTCGGAACCATTTATTTTTTGCGTGCCCTGGCGAAATAAAATAAGGAGATACATTAAGTGGCTGTTGTTAAAGCTATAAGGCGAAATATGAATTCCTTAAACGTTTGCTGCTATTTATTAGAAATCTGATGCGGTTTAACACAATCGTGAAATAAAAACTGTTTCAATACCGGGTAAGGATGATACTATTTACTTAAGGGAAATGATTAAGAATTTCTTTTGCTCCCAGGATATTCCTCTCTTCGCAGATTTGTTTCTGGTTATCGTTGTGATGGTTGGCTGGGAGAGAAGAATGAAGAAAGTAAATATTATATAAAGACATCGTAACTTAATACTGCTCATGGATTGTCTTACAGCCTACGGGACGATGGAATATGAAGTGGAAAATGTAGGTCAGACACGTAGGGTAAATAGTGATAGGTAAAGCGAACTTGACAGGATTTGCCGAGTGTACTCTAACAATTGTGTTTGAAATCACACCAAACGAATTTTTCACGCAGTCGTAAAAATTATGACAATATCTGGTCCCAAGATCGAAGTAATCGAGGATCATTATCTCAAGACACATTCTGGATATCATTTCACATAGGTAGAATGTGGGCTATGTTTACATTTAGCAGGAGACATTCTATCCACTGATTCTAAACGCATAGATTTTACCTTTCTTTGCGATGTCTCGCTTCACATTGAATTACAGAACGTAGAATACAGATTGTCACTTGTTTCGTGAAAATCGAAGAACGCAGTAACAACCGACATCGATAGGCACACGAAATCATTGCGTCGTGGATTTGCTCTCCGAGAAGAAACGGATGTGTCGTCAGTTATATGATCTTGTAGTTAAACCAGCCATACATCATATTTCAGGTTTGTCACGGAGTAACAATTTAATTTAATTACGATGGAGTGCAAGCTCCAATGGCTATTTGCCTACACACCCATTTTCCCCCTTTTTTTGTACCCGACTACTTTTGCCCTCTACGAGTTTTAACTTCATATTCTTTCAGCGTTTTTGGTAAATTATTCATCACTTTTCTTGGTAATTTATTCGAATTCCTGAATCCCTTACCTGCGAAAGAAAATTATCCCACACCCTTATGCCTGAAACCGAGTTCCAGCTTGTGGTCAAGGTCATCTTTTCTCTTCCATGCTCCATTCTTAATTCTTCTACAAATTTCTTTCCAAGCCTCGTGACCAACATACCCCCTGTACCGATTTACCACTCTCTTCACCCTTCTCCTGTCTTCCAATTAATTCCATTCCAACTACTTTCTCATATCACGTACTGATTATGGTCTGCAGTAATTTCCTGAGACAAATCTAGAAGTTCTTTCTTACACCCCTCCAATTCCTATATTTTATACCCAAAATGTGTGTCCCATACTATATCACGATATTTAAGGAATGGTCTGACCAAAGTTTTGTAGCTCACTTCATCACTTCTTTGGTGCAACTCTTCATCACCCTCTCCAATCGATGAACGATTTTGAAAACTTTCCCTACCACCTGTGCAATGCGTCCTACCATGTTGAGTTTATTATCAAATGTTTTGACAAGGTATTTTACACTTCTTAAAAAGAAAATTTTCAAAGCCTTCCCCTGTTTGTCGGCAGTATTGATAAGACCCTCGAGCTGACTTGGAAACAGTGGTATCAAAAGTCAGAATGCGAAATCGGTAGATCTGACCGCTAAAATCACTATATTTGTACACAAAATCGGTATATGAACAAAATACCAACCAAATAACCACATTTTGCCGGGCAAGATGTGCTGTCGAAGAATTTCTTATCAGTTTGACATCAATTTTACTACCAGGCTTGGAACTCCATAACTTGCTACCACTTTAACGTCAAACTGTGGAGCAAATTGATGGCAATCTGCTGCCACAACTGGACGACAAATTATTCATCAAATGTTGGAAAGAAAATTTTGGTTTCAACTTGATTTTCATATTACCTTTTTAGCTTCGTATAGTATAAATTGAAGTCAGAAGATGGCACTGAGGGTATTATTTTAAGTTAAAGTATGAAATATAAGT
Source organism: Vandiemenella viatica (assembly GCA_031002005.1). Classification (NCBI taxonomy): domain Eukaryota; kingdom Metazoa; phylum Arthropoda; class Insecta; order Orthoptera; family Morabidae; genus Vandiemenella; species Vandiemenella viatica. Next base: position 193,916,473 of record JARYHS010012519.1, read on the forward strand.
TATTTAATTTAAAACTTCATTACATTACTACATTATTTTATTTTAAACAATAGGAAAAATACAGGATATATTATAAATTTAAAACTAATACCGGATTCTTTTTTTTTGTAAAAATTTAATATCAATACTATTTTATGTCAATACTAGTAAACCGTAATCAAAATAACAAAAACGACATACTAAGTAATTTGAAATTCGTTAAATAAATTATTTGACAAAAAGATATTAACTCTTGGAAGGCTTATTCCGTTAGGGGGCATCCATAAATTACGTGAGGTGAATTAGGGGAGGGGGGTCCGGCGAATTCTTACCAGATCTCACCAAGGGGGAGGGGGGGGGTCAACGGAAATCTCACGTGAGATTTTTTAAAATTGGGCAGGACTGTAGAGCTAAAAAAAAAGTCTCAAAAAGTTGCAAAGACGATCTGTAGGGGGGGGGGAGGTCTCACGGGACCAGATCTCACCACAAGAGGGGGGGGAGGGTCGGGCCAGATCTCACCAAAATCTCACCAGAGAGGGGGGGGGGGGGGGCCGAAAATCCAGAAAAACACCTCACGTAATTTATGGATGTCACCTATACGGCGCATTGCCGCTTACTGCACTGCCCGTCATATTGTCTTTGATAACAAGTATGTACATTTTATCAACAATATGTGTTTATGATAATGGTTGTCAATAGAATATAGACAAGCGAACTATCTCGGGAATCCCTTAAAAACATCGATAATATAGGGCACAAACTCACAGGGGTAATCTCCAAAAAGATATACGGAATATTTTGCAAAAGGTAACTAACTACCTTTCATATAATCGATCGAATAATTCCCCGTAAAATATAAATTAAATGGATTGCCAACCTAAAAAAGTAAAATCGGAAAAAAATCGGGAAAATTTAATTATATTCCCAGACATCATGGAAAAATGGCTGCATTTCGGTAGGACTGACTGACTAGGACATACTCCATGTCGGTAGAAATACCGAAAAATCGGTAGGTTCGGGACCACTGCTTGGGAGACCTCAAAAAAAGAAATATACAAACATTGGTGTTGAAAATTAACTTTCTTGTAGGCCATGTTCCGCAGTTGTTGCATATTTTATTTAAAAAAAATATGCAACAACTGCGGAACATGGCCTACAAGAAAGTTAATGTTATGCAGCCTCGTCAGGCATTCCCAACGGCCACATACCATCGCTACAAAACTGGTCACCTCAATCTCCACAAAACCATACTGACATGTGCTAGCCACTACAATTTTTAGTAAGTAGAGTGTATGTACATAACTTTGTAACCATACAGATAATTTAGTACACAAATATGATCAAAATATGTTATTTAGGAAAGTTAAAAAAAAAATAAAACCAGTTGTTAGAAGACGGATTTTTATTAAAAAAAAAATTGGTGTTGAAGTTCCGTTCGACGTTGACTTGGTTAATGTTGTTTCAGAGGACGGAGGAGCGGTCGGTGCCAATAGCAGTGCGCATACACCGCACGCTGGAGCTGGCCAACGACAAGTTCTACGTCATCACGTGCGGCAAGGCGGGCTTCCGGAACGCCAACAACCAGACCTCACTCGTCTCCCTGAAGCTGCAGGAGAGCGGGCGCAAGGTCACAGAGGTCGTCTACGGCCGCCCCTACACTCTCAGGGCGGACATCTCCAGGCCTGATGGTAAGTAACAGGAGACAGAGACCGCAGCCAACTGTTTTCCATTACCTTACAGCTGCCTTAATTACCGCTGAAACAGATTGTTGCCCAGCAATTTAAGGATAAACGCAAGAGGAATGCAGATTTTAATAAAACACCCGCACCATGGGATGAACACAAAGTTGAGATGGCGTGTTAATCTCTCTCGCAATACTATGAAAAAATTCCTACAAAGCCTACAATAATCTAGCACTGTCTGTGCGGCTAGCACAGCGCTGAGGAAAGTAACCCATCACTGTCTAAATACTCTGGCCGAGGCTAAGAAATAGTGAGCCAAAAGCATAGTATTCATTCAGGTTTCTACAGCATTCTCCGCACTCTCATATATATGTAATTATTAGTCACCGTTCCCTTTCACTGTTCTTAACGCTTGCATATGACTAGGTTATTAGAGCAACGAGTGAATTATTGGCAAGGAACTGGAAGGAAATCGGCACGACCATTATTAATGAATCGTCTGCATTAGTATAGAGTTCTTTCAGGAAATCAGAAATCTATTTTTAGTCGGGTAAATCTTCAATTCCAAAAAAACTTGTTTAATCTTATTTTTTATTCGCTTTCCAATCTTTTATGTCTGTCTGTTACGTCACATATTTTAGATCTCTGCCTTACTAGAAATGACGCTGTTTAATATCTCTACGCTAATATGTAACCCGTCCTGATTAGCGTTGCTAGTGGTTTTCTTAATAATCTAGGACAGCCTGTCATACCTATTACATTGTACTTCAAAAACTACTCGTATTGAAACAGAATGACACGAAACATATCTGCAGAATGGTCGCACGATTTATAGACAGAGCAAGCACTGAGTCTTCTCCCTGAGGTTAATCTTGTTTGGGGACTAACATATCGAATATATATATGTAAACTTAAGATTCACTGATGATATAGTTTTACTCTAAAACAGTCTGGAAGAGTTCAAAAAACTGATAAATGAACTAGAGGCAGCTTGCAGCGAAGTGGGCCTTAAAATAAATATATCAAAAAGCAAAATCATGCAAAACAAATGGACAGAAAAAGATAAAGACAAGACAGACACGAAAGATGCTGGTATTGAGTCCGTAGATCAGTACATCTATCTTGGCCAACTGATCAATATGAATGGCGACTCAAAGCCCGAGATCTACGGACGCATAAAGCTGGGCTGGAGAACATACGGAAGAAATTCCATAGTTTTTAAATCTAACATACCAGTACATCTTTAAAAAAAAAATAGGAGTTTGAAGAATGTGTATTACCGGTCCTCACATATGCTTGCCAGACTTGGACCCTAAACTGTCAAATCAAGCAAGAACTGAGAACTTCACAGCGAAGTATGGAAAGAGCAATGCTAGGGTTTACAAGAAGAGACAGGAAAAGGGCCATCTATTTCGTTCTATAACCAAAGTGACATATCTTAGAAATAGTGACGATCCAAAAATGGCAATGGGCTGGTCATATTGCTCGAAGAAAAGACGGCAGATGGACTACGGCAGTTCTGGATTTGACACCAAGGGACCTGAAAAGAGCAAGAGGATAAGACATTCGACGAGTAACAGGCGTGAACTGGAAGAGAGTTGCTCAAGATCAATCAACTTGGAAGGAATTGCAACAAAATTATGTAGCATTAACATGTAAAATATAGCTCACATGGCTTAAAGAGGCTGCATCGTGAAACAAGGAGTAACAAAGCTGTATAAATAAATAAATATATATTCGATTTGCATGATTTTCTTAGTGCACTGATGACTGAAACGGTGTTTCTTTAAAAATATATATATATATATATATATATATATATATATATTCGCTGCAATCAGTGACGATAGTAATGTAGTGTTGTTCCCTTATCAAATCGTCTTCAGCTTCAGAAACAGTAATCCTCCAGATGTCATGTAAATTCCAAGTTATGTTATTTAACAGAATTATTGTGTTCCTTATTTCCGTATAACAACATTATTAAGATGAACATAAGAGCACGAACTATGTCCTCTAATATCCAAACAATCTGTTCTTAATTCCAAACAAAATCTCTCAGCTGCGGGTGCGACATTTTATGCATCCTCTAGTAATTGTTCGGCGTTCATAAACGACTGAGAGTGAGTCGTTTAGCAGTCCCGCATTTCAGTTTTATGGAGGTTGCAGCTGCTGTAAAATGTTCTGCACACCTGGAGCACTGTTCTCTGCTGAGAGATTAATAATTATGATCCTTTTCAGGTACGTTCGCGAGCATCCATCGTCACATGTTTTCTACTTCTACTGCCGGGTTTCGTCTTACCAAACCAATAATCAAATAGTTAATGTTTGTTGATACTAGTAACTAGTATCGTTGTATTTGTAATTCTTGAAAGTCAGTGATTGCTTGAAGCATTGTTCTTACTTCATTCTTATGTCAGGCAAAGAAACGTGAGATTCCAGCAAAAATAAGAAAGGATTTGTCTGAGACATATTGTTCAAAACATTTCACTTTTCGAAACAATACTCTAAAATGATAAATCTTTGAGTGAGTGCTTAAACTAAAGGCATCTCTAATCTGTACTGATACGGCCCAACCCCTTTTAGCCGTATACCCATAATGTAACCTACAAAGTTACTACAGTTCTACCTCAAAAATACTGTATACAAGCAGAGTAGCAGTTCAATATTAGGTACTTCTAATTCTTACAATAAAATGTGTATATATATATACGTTTGCTTTCGGCAAGATATGAATCACCAATTAAAAAAGGGGGACAAGACATTATTGAATACTCAGTCTATGAAATTTTAACCTGACCTAACTAATCTCCAAATTTACAACAAACGAGAATTGGTGTATTCTATCACTGTACGAGCTTCCTCGATCAACTCGTATCTTTCCTTACACATACGAGATCTGAAAGTATGTCGTGTACGTATCAAGCAGTCTATGTTAAATTATCAGTTTTGTACAGTACAGATACATAATACGCTTCCGCCACAAACATTTTCATCATATTTCATTTAATTTCCTTATTTTTAAACAGAAATTATTTTCCTCATTTTTTTTATCTTGCAGGCTACAAACTCGTTAAAAGCAAAAGAAAACATCGTTTAGAACAGGAATGAATGAACAGTGTCAAATTTCAAAAATAACAGAACACCTATTGTAAATGGTACCGGACAATACAAGTTTTCTGAAACCTATCATACTTAATAATTAAATCGCAAGTTGTTTTTCCTGTTCTAAATCAGAACAGGGCTCGTTTATTTTTCATCGCACAAGTGTCTTTCCCTCTCTGGAGTAATCATGAACGTTGTTGCATTGCACACTGCGCTGTTAAATTTTGCAGAGCACCATGGGACGTTCATTTTAATTCTGTAAATATTTAGCGTCAACATTAACTCGCCGGAGATAAGTAAGCAGAGAAAGCGAAAATCGCGCATTTAATAAATAACAACAAGCTCGTAGCTCAGTCGTGGTGACAGTTTTAATTTTTCATAAAGAGAGTAAAAGAACGAAACAAATATTATTTATGTTATCAGCTTAAGTGATTCAATTATTCATGCAAAACAAAGGGAATTGATCGAAACACATTTAAGTTTTTATTTTGGTGACAGATATGTAGTTATATTTTTGTTTTCACTGACAGAAAAGAAATCAAACACAATAATAGCACAATTTTAGTAGAGATGGTTATAATCACTTTCCAGATGCAAGACACCGTGCGAACGATATAAATCCGTAAATGTCTGTTAGTCGTTCATCACTACTATTAAACACAGGGAAAAAAAATATTTGGTATTCCGGACAATAGAAATCATTAGATCACCAGTAAAGTGTAAAACAATAATTAACTGATGGACTGATATAATCGGATGAGGGTTAAATGTTCTGAGTTAAAGTTTTCATCATCATTGAAAGTGTTTAATACAGTTTTTTACTATTCTCGCTGATTAATGCGCTTGGCTTCAAAAAATATAATTTTTCGGATAAAACAATAATTTTTAAATTTATTTTTTACACTAATTGTCATTTATTTGTTTTTGAAAAAATTCCTGTGTTCAGAAGAAGATGTGAAAATTGTTTAAAGACATTAAAAAGTAATAAATGTTGAGAATTAGTAAATAATACATTAATATACGAAACTAATAAATGGGTATTGTTCTTTTTGCTTCTTGTGCTCCATATGATGCATGTCTCTGAGTTGTAAGGTAGAAAAAATGTTTCAATTCTACAAGAATTACGCAAGAATAGAACTTCCCCATCAGTTTGAAATAAGGGACTGCCATCCTAAACTTAAGAAGGCTTCTCCGAAACAGCCTGAAATCCTTCCTACCATCTTGATCAGAGCTCTTGCAAGGTTTTCTGTGATCGTCTAGGCGAATACTATCTTGATCTGCCATTGTCACCCGAAAAATCCTCGTGTTAGTAAGGGCAGACTCACAAAACAAGCAGAACAAACTTAAAACAAAAGAAAATAAGGAAAATACTTTCGTCAACCAATTCTGTTAGTTCCATTGTAGTTTTTCATGAGTTATGTACCTTTTCATGCTGATCACATCTGGATTAGCTTTTGAAACTCGAGCTTTGAAAATATTTAATTTCAAATGTTCGAGCAATGTTTAAATACTTCTTTGACATCAAAAAATTTATCCATCAAGGAAAAGAAAAGTGTTCTTATGACCCTCAAAGAATATGTAATGGAACTTTACACTTTTTGTATTCTTTCTCTTTTTATGCGAAATCGCGATCAAAAGAAAGGTAAGAGTGATCGGAAAGGTACTTACGTTATCAAAATGGTCATTCGACACTAGAGAGATCCACAAAAATAAAAGCATTTGAATTTTATTTTGCCTTCCACACTTGTTACTTCTTATTGTAATTTCTTCTAAAGGCGGTGGAGCGCATGCCTCGGTGGAATTTTCCCATGGGTTATTTTCGTTTTAATGCCATTTAATATACAGGATACAATTTAATCCTCCTTCTTCCAGAAATACACTCTTGCCATACAAACATAAAAGCCCTGATTAATATCTGTAATGTAACCACATGTAACAAATAATACATTTGTTAATACCTTAGAGTTGGAATAGTAAAAACTTGTTGAAGCTCAACTAAAACTGCACATGTGTTACTGTGAGTATTGGTGAACTAATTTCATGTTATTTGAGGCTCATCGGCTTTTGCATAATGTGACTCTAACATCTTCTACTTGGCACTTATTGTTAACCCAATAATTCCAGTGTCCCAAACTCATTGCGGTGGATAATATTTCAATTCCTGTTAGTACGAGTTTGAGACAAACCGCATTATGTGTGGCATAAAGCCCACATTTTAACATTTTTCTTATTTTTGGCACTTAGCCTGGCTTTTAATACCGCTATACACTCAGCGATATTCTTTTGCATAGTTATTCTTTAATTTACAGATGATTAGTGTTGTCGTCAAAAGACCATTCTAAGGACTCTCATATTTATAAAAATATTTCCATCCCAAAATCACCAATTTTAGTGACATCCAATTTACGAACTTCAATTAGTTATAGGTAGATTTCCTTTGCACTTTTGCAGAGAGCTGTGGAGGATTAAGCAAATTAAGACTACTGTGCGCTCTGTTTTTTGTAATGCAAGTTGCAGGAAGGATTATTGTTTTTGCGCAGGTTTGTGTAACCGTGTTTTGTGGTGTGTTGCAGGCACTTACGGGATACGAGTGAGGTCTTGCTTCGCCTTCAACAAACAGAACGCCAGCGTACCTCTCATCGATGACAGGGGGTGAGTAATGTGCTGCCATGCTGAAAATTCTCAGACAGCAGGCAAAACAGTATTGAAAAATATGAAGAAGATTCATAAGAATGGCATTTCTCTCAGAGTTAAGAATTAACATATATTCTCGGATAACTATACTCCGTTAACTCTCAACTGGCGGCTCAAGGTTATGTTCCCCTGACCCCACTCCTCATTTTACCGCCCCCTCCCGTTGCCTCGCCCTCCGAGCAGACCGCTCTTTCCAGGCAGACTGTCAACTTTGTCAGCGGGAATTCATTTCGCTTTGCACATAGGGGTAAAAGCAGTGGTCTGGGGATATAGTAGAGTGACCTTGAGTCCCCTCTGTTAACTGAAAGCGATATAGTCAAGTAAACAAAGTGTTTACACAGGATATTTCGGCGATCAAAACTCCGTCGCCATCTTCACCGGGAGATTTTTATCACCAAATAGTATGTGTAAACACCTTGTTCACTCGGCTAGTTATTCTACAACATATGAAGAAGATTATTACAATCATAAGTTAAAATGTAACAATCTATCATTTCTTCTAGAGGTCGGGAGGTCCAAGGAAACGTTAAGTTCATCCCTGGTTACATTGTAGCAAAGAAACAGGTCTTTTTTCACGTTTGTCGCTAACTTATCTTCCAGTTTCGCACTAAATATTTAGTTGCATCACAATTTGTCTCAAATTTTTAGAGTGGTGAGAAATTGTTGAGGTTTTGGTGGTTTCCACGAAGTGGAAGATCACTCGTTAGTGGATTGATGTATACGACATGAAAAGAATGTCGGTTTAAATCCTGGACATCATCTAGATTACGACTAATAAGATTTTTATTTTAATGGCTTTCCGCATCTTAGGCCATGCAGCCAGCCTGATGAATTTGTTCCAGCTAATTAGACACACCAAAGGACGGACATGACATTCACAGACACAACACTTAAACACGCATGCCCGCGGCCGGACTCGAACCGGCGACCTTCGGCACGCGGAGCTAGCCCCTACGCTACCGAGGCCCGCATGATATATGGCAACTTTGGCTTCCATCTATCTGATTAGCAAGATCGTGGCTTTCTGCGGCAATTAAAGGTATAAACTCAAAGCAAAAATGGAAAAGAACAACGTCACACATCGTAGGTAATATAATAACCTAAAATAATTTTGTGTCTCAGAAGATGTTGTAGGGAGTTTGGTTACAACGGTTAGTGATGTGATGACTTAGACGAGTGTCCTGAAGGCAGTATATCACATGCTTTATGAAACACTTCAATCCCGCTAGCCTTGGATCGTTTCTTATCCTCCTATCTGGACAAGAGCCAAAGACCGTCAAATATCTAAGGAAGTCGACAAAGCAAATTTTATCTCTGGATATGGCGTTTTATCGTATCTGACCTATGAAATTATTGGCCAGATAATTAATAGTGTGAGGTTTTATTGGCTACAGCTAAATTAACCAACCACTATTTATTTTTGCTTTAAATACAATAACACTAAAATTTTAGAATTTATTATTCGATATTTTTCCTTAAAATCGTACCCTTGCATAATACACTTTCTTTTTTTCTTTTTTTACTTGTGGTTTTACGCCTCGTCGACGTTGAAGTCATTATAGGTGGTTGCACACTATATACAGTATTCGATGTGTCTATAAATTTCTGCAATTACACATGTTGTTGAATTATGAAAGTGGAATTAATATACAACTGAGAAGAATATCATCTTATTTCAGATTTTTCATGTGCCTCCGAGGAAAGTAATTGCTCATAGTAATTTTGAATTCGGTAGGTAGTGATCTTTATAGGTTTAGTTACAGTGCGGGGGGGGGGGGGGGCTCTACAGTTAGTTATTGCTGTATAAATAAATACTCACTGATGAAATATCGTGCTGTATTAATTGTCACCCAGATTTGATTTTCAGTCGTTCCCCGAAACCATTCCAGGCGAATCTCGTTGGGATGGCTTCAAAAGGCGATAGCCGTAGTTCATCCACTTTCTTGACCCTAATTACCTCGACGTCGACGAGTCACAGAGCTCCAAAAACGTTAATCGGGACGATAACCATTAACTCTGCTTTACATATTTTATAGTGTATGGAAAAGCAGTATTCAGTCAATTCTTTATTCTGAAAGTTCAAATTAAAAAATATAAGACTCAGAATATTTTTTTGTTAAAATGTAGACTATTGTGGAGCTTTACCGAAAACATTTCTTGCAATTTTCATAATCAGGTTGACTGTTCCTAGAAATTAGTTTATTCTTCCCACATATGAAGAATTATTGTAAGATCGTCAGTGAACAAATTTTAAAAAGAATGAAATAACCAAAAATGAAAACATTACATGGAAATGTAAAAACAAGAATAGCTGAATTATACCATTAGAATTTGCATAATAAAAGATGGCGAACAGAAAATTACAATTTTTTCCGTTTAGACTTCACAAGCCGTCAACGTCGAGGTAATAAAGGATGATCTTACTTAAGAAAGAAGTAAGTGTAGCCATCTGTATGCTAATCATATAAGCTCTGTTTTCTGGGATTTTGTCCCAGCATTGGGCTAAGCAACCAGCCAAATAGTCTAAAATCGCAGTCAGCAAGACCTAAAACGCTAGACATGAAATTTGCGCAAATATTTAATGGCGTTCTCAGTTTCATAATGTGCTATATTGGTTTTTTCAAAATAACGCTGAAGCATTGATTTTAACAGCATGAATACTTTACTGGGAAGATTCTCTTTTTTAGGTAAGGGTGTCAGGGATTGGAATGAGTTACCAAGAGAAATGATGAATAATTTACCGAAAACTTTGAAAGAATTTAAAGATAAAATTTGTAGAGGGCAAATGTAGGTAGGTGCAGGATAGGGGGAAGATGGGTGTGTAGGGAAATTGCCACCGGAGCCTGTGCTCCATTGCAATTAAAATTAAATTACTATGCTAATTAATTTCGATTAAACAGTACTTGCACCACTTTAAACAGGATGAATAGCAATAATAAATATGTAGCCGTAATTATTTACAGAGCTAAATAAAGTTTTCGTTACATTCTTCTGACTTATTGATGTGAAGGGAAGGTGATAGTGTTTTGTGTTTGACACGATCCTGAGGATCTATCCTGCAGGGCCCGAGGATGCTTTTAAAACAATTACCTGGCTTATAGGCCATCTGTTAATACAGGGCGTTCGCCGGGAAACGCAACCCTCCCAGTCTGTTGCCGTCGGCAACTTGCTCGGTCAGCGGGGCCAGCGGTTCCCGCCACACCGCACTGTTTAACACCTCCGCTGCCCCAACAGTGCAGTGGCACAGTATAATGGGACCCTTACATGGTTAAGAACGGTTTCTTTGCATTGTAGCTAGTTTGTGACTTCAGTCTCTTATTAATCAGTTTCTTTGCGGTTTGGCTGGTTTAGGGCTTCATACTCTTACTAATCTGTACCGTGTTTGAGTGTGAGTAAAATTATGGTACGTTACAGTTTGCAACAAAGAATATTTCTCTACGATACATATGTGAAGAAGAAGTCGTTTAAAAAGTGTCGCAGTAAATTTCGTCGCGAATATCCTGGCGCTTTACTGCCAGCTAAATCAACAATTCTGCGTCTGGTTAAAAAAAGTAAGAGAAACGGGTTCATTTTTTAACAAAAAGAGACTGTCGGTCAACCGTATTCTCACAGAGGAGAAAATTGACGATATCGCTTTTCGACTAGAACAGTCACCCAAAAAATCATTAAGTCAGTTAGGGCAGCAGGCAGGCGTATCTAAGACGTCAGCTTGGAAAGTAACAAAGCTAGTTCACTTAAAGCCGTACAAAACAATTGTGGTGCATAAAATTACAGAAATAGACCAGGGGCCTAGGATTAGATTTTGCAACTGGTACCTGCAGGGTGTCCACGATGGCACTGTTGATCCGCAACTGACGTTTTTCTCTGATGAGGCCTGGTTTCATCTGAGTGGTTATGTTAACGCTCAAAACAGTCGACACTGGAGTTCAGAAAAACCAAATACTCTACTCCAACTGCCATTGCATGACTTAAAAGTGGGTGTTTGGTGTGCGATTAGTGCTTCGAGAATCATAGGTCCAATTTTCTTCCGTGAAACTCTTACTTCCGCAAGATATATCGAAAATATTGTGAAACCGTTTTTCGAGAAACTTACTGAAGAAGAAAAATTGTACGGCTATTTTCAACAGGATGGGGCGACAGCTCACACCGCTAGAAATTCGCTTGCTGCACTTGACGAAGTGTTTTATGATCGTGTAATCAGCCGTGGGTTGTGGCCCGCCAGATCACCGGATTTAAACCCTTGTGACTTCTACCTTTGGGGTAAACTTAAGGGTAAGGTGTACGAAGGAAATCCTCACACATTGGAAGAACTTGAGGAAAAAATCTATCAAGTAATAATGTCCATTGACAAAGGTGAAATCCAGCGTGTGTCTCGAAATATGTTCAGAAGATGTGAAATGTGCATTACACAAGAGGGTCAACACTTCCAGCATCTTTTATAAGGTAAGCTAATGAATTACGACACATTTAAATGCTTAGCACATACAAGTTTATGAAGCGTAATTATTGTGAAATAGTCCGCGGCCGACGGTCGAACAATGCCGGAAGCTGATCGCTCGCTCGCCGGGAGCAGTTTCTTCCTTGTAGCGCTAACAGTGGGTTGCGTTTCCCGGCGAACGCCCTGTATATCTTCGTTGGAATTTAATAACAATTTGCAGATATTAGCCTTGTATTATTAGCGGGCTTTTGTTCGACAATTTATAAGTGAAAAATCACAATAAACACAGATTATTATAAGTATGTATATTTCATTTTTATTAATTATACAGTTTGTAAAGAGAAAACAGAATAAACACGGTTTCTTTTACACATATATGTATTTAATCCAGCAGTTTATACAAAAATAAAATAAATACAGTTTTATGACATCATTTTTTTTAATCTATCCCACTTAGCAGTTTCAGTATTCTTACATGTCCTTATCCATAAAATTGGAGATCCCAGGTCTAGGCGAAAGATGGGATAATCCCAAATTTTTGCATCAAAAACCGCAATAACAGAAAAACAAATTAACATGTAACACAGGGATTAGAAGTAACAGGGCCGGCGCTAGGAATTTCGGGCCCCGGTTAAACCTTTTTTTTAGCTCTACAAACTAGCCGGGCGACAATAGGCGGATTCTTGGCTTTCGAGGCCTGGGGCCACTACAGCCGCTGATCGGAGCCCCCCATCAGCCGGCGGGCCCGGGTACATTTGACCCGCTTACCCCCCCCCCCCCCTACCGCCGCCCCTGAGAAGTAACATGGCTCTCAGAAAGTGGCGCCATTTGCAATTCTCAACACAGTGACTCGCGACAAGCTGCTTCAAAAAGTTGGCTCCATAATCACCAATTGAAGCTGAAGTTGCGATTAAGCCTGAATGTATGATGTTAAGACGCTATATCATCGAATGACTAAACTGGCTGATGAACTGAGCAAAGCCGCGCATGTGTCACGATTGCTTCTCGCTTCTGGACCTGTTCTGGCTCTCAGTTTTGAATTACAGAAGAGCGTGAAATGCCCGGCTGACTGAAGCGCTTTTTGCGTGCTCAGTGTCTGATACCAGCCATGACTGACTGTTTTTTAGTGAGCTGCGGCGATCACTGCCCTGTTTGCAGAGTCATCACGCCGAGGCCTGTCTTCTGACAGGACTCCATTTTATGCTTCTCCCAGCTCCTCACTCCGAGGCGACAGTTTCCTACATCTCTTGCTATGTGCACTATTATATAAACATTTTTTGACAAGATAGAGAAAGATAGAGTCTTAGAGAGAATTCAACATTAGTAATTACGCTTCAAACAACAGAAAATATATCCAGTTTGTTGTAGAACTCTTTTGTTTTGAAAGGGTTAAATAAAAGCATTCAGACGCTACAGGAGTAAGACTTTTTTCAGGTTATTTAATTTATGGTGAGTGTGTAAAAATATTAAACTTTTGGGATTTGAAGGTATCCGACAAGAGCTGATGTTATCTCTAAATTTTGCTCTGAGAATAGTTAAATACACATCGGGATATTGTATTATCTCTAAATTTTGCTCTGAGAATAGTTAAATACACATCGGGATATTGTATTATAAACTGAACGCTTTGATGGGGGCAAAAGTGAACAGCACTCTGAATTATTTACTTTACTTAAAAGAAAAAGAAAAAAAAAATGAGAAAACGAAAAATATTGTTGCTACACTTAGGTGTTCCTTTTATGTAATGTGTAAATATGGTTTTATTAACAGTATTACTACAAACAATATATCATAAACACAACACTGAACTTAGTCGACAGCCCGAAGGTTGGTTGGATCCTCCCGAAGGAGGCATACTAAGCCATTATGTCAGAGGTAGGACGGCCAGTTTCTTTCCTCTGGGACCTACAGTTTAACGTGGAATCCGAACAACGGAGCGGTCTGGCGTAGCTCTTATGATCAAACACAACTCTTTAAAAATTGCAAGCGCCTTAACCACTGAGCTACCAGGTCGCTCACACGTAATTTAAGCAACCCAATATTCTAGGCTGGACTAGAAACGACAATGCGAATCCCTCCACCACCAGAACGATTGTTTTGTTTGTTCGTCAAGCTGATATGAATCATAGCATAAAAACATAGCCGCAACTAGACTTTATTACCAAATGGCTTTTCCTGAAATACTTCCTGCGTTGGCGAAAATGCTGAAAGATGAATCTGTGTACTCATAACGAAATGGATAAATTATACAATCGACATAAAAGCTATGTGATTGTAACATGTTGATTCTTTCTTGTTATCTTATAGGAAGAAGTGAGAAGTATCAATGTTACTAAGCCTACTGTTGACCATTTATGCCAAGAATTTCTAAGATCCGGTGTAAATATACCCAAGACAAAACATCGAGACACCGAGCCTCCTGAGTCTGACGATACAGTTTCTGGTTATTTATGGTGTGCTATACTCTCTCTAAAAGAATGCTGAGAAATTGTCTAAAATACCCCATGGCGTAATTCCAGGCAGGAATACCTAATAATCTCGATGTCGATGAGTCACAGGGACCTATGGTTTCTTAGGAGCCTGAAAGTGTAAACACCGTATTTGCTTCACATTATTATGTTTAACCTGCGGATCTACACATTGCGGAAAATAAAAATAATATACGCAAAATAAGGCTGAAGAAAGAACGACAGCCACTACATAAGATCCGCGTGCCGAATGTCCAGCCCGTTTTCTATAATCATCCCTCAAGTCTCAAAAATAACAGCTTATCAAACAGAATTACGCTATTCGAATTGTGATAATACAATCATAGATCACTGACAGAAGGTGACAACAGTTCTATATTTGATTATCGAGCCTCTTTAATGACCTATCGGGCCTAAGATGATTTCTAGCTAATAGACCGCGCTGGACCCATATCAGATCCGAATAATGTCCACCGGAGATGTTAAAAGCTGCCGAACGGTGCGGGCGATGAAGTTTTTGCGATGGGCGGCCGGATATACGCGCCACCGACCCAGCGTGGGAGGGCGTCGTAGAAACCAATAAAGGAGCTGGGTCGTCTGAGTACTACACAGTTATTACCTCTCCTCCAGTCTCTACAGCACCTACCTACAAGGCAGATTCTGCTTACTTCACCCTATGCATTAAATAGCGTCGCATTTCTAATTTTCTTTTTCATTTCTTCTATATATAGTCCAGCCTTACGCGTTGTTTTGGATCTTCCTTTATTTGCGGAGTTCTCTTTCCTCCTCCAATTTAATTTCCGTCCTTCTTCATTAGATGGCCTTAGCTTGAAGTCTCCTATCTTGAAATATCTTAGAAGTCTTTATGATTCGAATCATCTCTCTTTTTCTTTCATTCCTTTCCTTCATTCGCTCAGTCTTCCCAAGCAGTAAACACGTCAACATAATTTATACTAGCGAAAATTTTAGGGTTTATAGGTTTTGACACGTCTTCTAGTTTTGGGTCACTTGAATAGGTTTTGACTGATCCCATCGTGACGTAATAATAAAAATATTTAATTAAATTGCAATGGAGCGCACACTACGGTGGCAATTTCACTACACACCCATCTTCCTTCTTTCCTGCACCCACCTACATTTGCCCTCTACAAATTTTAACTTGTAATTTTTTCCACGTTTTTGGTGAATTATTCATCATTTCTCATGGTAACTTATTCCATCCCTGACACCCTTACCTAAAAAAGAGAATCTTCCAACACCCTTATGCCTGAAATGGAGTGCCAGCTTGTGGTTATGGTCATCTTTTCCCTTCCATTCTGACACCAATATCTTTACATGCCTCACCACCAAAATACGCCTTGTACACTCCAATGACTCTCTTCACCCTCCTCCTGTCTTCCTATGAATCCCATTCCTGCTCTTTTGCCATATCTGTTACTGATTGCATTCTGCGATAATTTCTAGAAACAAATCTAGCAGCCCTTTTTTGCACACTCTCCAACTCCTGTATTAGATACTCAAAATGTGGATCCCATACTGCACTACCATATTCAAGCAATGGTCTGACCCAATTCCTTTGCTTCTGTCGTACATGCCCTCATTACTTTCTCCAACAAGTGCAGTATTTTGAAACCTTTTCCTTCCACCTGTCCAATGTGTCCTCCCCAGTTAAGCTTGTTATCAAATGTAATGCCAAGATATTTACATTTCAAGTCTTCAACAAGAAATTATTTCCCCACCTTATAATCACAATCAACCTTTATTTTTTTATTTATGTATCTAATAATCTGACTCTCCATTGCATTTATCTACATCCCATGTTTACCAACCCAACTGAATATCCTGTCCAGATCACCCTGCAGCTGTTTACAGTCCTCTACCGTTTTGATCCTTTTTTTATAGCATTATGTATGCAAACAATCTAATTTGTGATAGTAAACAATCAACACAATTATTCATTACATTAATGAATGGCAGTGGTCCCAATACGTCACCCTGTGAGATTCCCATGTTTACTTCTACTTCTTTTGATATTACATTTCCTACTTTAACTTTATGTTTTCTACCTTTTATAAATTCTTCTACCCAGCAAATCACTTTCTCATCCACTCCAATACTTTTTACCTTATTTACTACCATTTTATGGCTCATTCTGTCAAAAACCTTTGAAAGATCTAGTGCTCCCTTGTCCATTTCATCTAAAATATCTTCCATACATCACACCAACTGAGATTCGCATGAATATCCTTTCCTAAAGCCGAGTTGCCTACTTGAAAACTACTTACATTCCTCGCATATATTTCTGATGCTGTTACATATCAATCTCTCCCTTAGTTTTATCTGTTTTCTCTGTAATAATGATTACGGAGAATACCTGGTAATATTCCATAGCAACATATACAATGTAATCCAGTTCTGTTAATTTTTTATGTTTTATTTTACTTAGCACGCATTGCTTTTGATCACTCACATTTTTAGGAACGAAATAAATTTTTGTTTTAATATGTGTTCGGTTTGTTAAATATGTACTTCTGAGGAGTAATTTATGGAACATTTCGGCATTCACACAGGTAATTTGCGGGAAAACCCCAAGGAAAACGTGATTAATAGGTTTGAATTTAAACTTGCGTCGGTTGTAAGCTCCCTGCTCTTGGACCTGACCTTCATTCGGTTTTGGAAACCGACCCGCGAGATTAAAAAGAAACAAATACACCCAAGAAGAATTTTACAAAATTTTTGTTAGATAAAGTACGGTTACTATGGGCGGGGGTACTTTTCAGGCAGAAGCAATTTAATAAATCAATAAAAGTTCATGGAGAGGCAGCGATATTATCAATAACTGGACTGTCACAGCTGGCAGTATCACTAAATTCACTACAGAGGTCAGCTGTCAGTCGGAAGGCGGTCTTTCCCTGCGGGAATAAAGTAACAAGAGATCTCGTCTTAATGCAATATTGCTCTCATTTATTTGACTCTTGAAGGTAAGAAAATTAACAGTAGTTAGCTGATTTATGATGCATAATTCTATTCATTACGGTTATGTTATATTTTTATAACTAGCTCTTCGAATTAATGAAGACGTACCCATTTACAACAACGTAAAAATCAAGGGGAAAAAATGTCATTCGGCAAGATCATTACAACCTTGCCCCATGAGAAGAAAATATTGTTGTTTCAGAAATTCGTATTTATAGTTATTATGGTATCGACAAAACAGGAACTGATGCACAGAACCACACATATTTGGTGAATTCGAGGCAAATTGGTGGTTTGACGCTAATGTAACTTTTAAAAAAAATCACTCACTGACTAATTTTGGACATTTGACTCTTGAAATTTCTTTAAAATTCCATTGACACATGACTCATGAATCAGGACAGTTTCACTATCATTTCATCGCGTTACTACTATTGGTTGCCACACGAATACCCATTTAAGCTTACGTGTAAAAGTTGAATACATCAACTGAATACAAAGATCATTTTATTCGCATCTAAAGAAAGTAAGGTTATTAGAATTATTAACCTGCTAGCAGCAGTAGTTGTACCCATTAATTGGAATCAGAATTAGTTTCCCCAGTTTTCTGATGCATCCCCTCGTCATTCTCTCCAGATTTTGAAGACATTAAAAGCCTCTCTCTGCCAAATGTTCCTGCTTAGTTAAGTTTATTATAAAATGCTATTCCAAGATATTTACACTTTATACATTCAATAAGCATTTACTTTCTTATATTTATACAAAACCTTAATTTCTCTATCTGTTTACCTAACAAACTGACTTTGGAATTTATCTTAATTCCTTCTTGACATACCCAACTAGATTTCCTGTTTAGATCTCTCTGGACATGTTCATAATTCTCTCTCATTATACAACTTTATGTCATCGGCAGATAGCCTTACTTCGAACTGTAAACCACCGATACAATCATTCATTAAAATAATGAACAACAGTGATCCCAATACACCATACTGTTCTTTTTTCCACGTTCTTTATACCGCGTTTTCTACCCTAACGTTTTAATTTTTATCTCTCAAGAATTCTGTCACCAAGAAACTCACTTTTCAATTCACTCAATGTTTTAATTTCATTTACTTTCGTTCCTTTTAAAAATTATTCTGCCCAAAAAGATTTTCTCATCCACTCCAATAGTTTTTAACTCATATATTACCATTTTATGGCTCACTGTTAAAAGCGTTTGAAAGATCTAGATCCTAGGAGTCGTCCAGAGCTATACTGTCAACTAGTGAGCGGGGAGACGAAGTACTGGGAGCGGAGTGTATGTGAATGATCAAGAACATACAGATAAGCTAAATTTGGCGTAAAATATGAACACAACGTTTACAAAAGGAACTATAGAAAAAATAGTAAAGGGTAAAAGGGAAAGGAGGAAGAAATTCTATACGTTCGATAATGTTATTGTTTGATTACGATTTATGGAGACAAAAAGAACAGCAGAACACATAAAGGTATCGGAAAGAGGACTGAATCAAGCTGTAACCTGCTGCTGGAATTTACTTGTAACTAAAGGCTGAAAAAAGGTATGAAAAGTAGTGCATGGAAGGGAAAAGATGACCATGACCACAAGCTGGCCCTCGATTTCAGGCACAAGGGTGTGGGAAGATTCTCTTTTTTAGGTAAGGGTGTCAAGGATTGGAATGAGTTAACAAGAGAAATGATGATTAATTTACCGAAAACTTTGAAAGAATTTAAAGATAAAATTTGTAGAGGGCAAATGTAGGTAGGTGCAAGATAGGGGGAAGATGGGTGTGTAGGGAAATTGCCACCGGAGCCTGTGCTCCATTGCAATTAAATTAAATTAAATTAAAATAATTTATTTTTTTCCTAAATATATTAATTTCGTTAACAGATCGCAAAGGGAAGATTCAGTGAGGAATTATAAGTTACATGGAGGAAGGAATGTATGGAGACGACGCAAGGGACCTACACCACGCACTGGAGAGAAACCGGGTAGAGAGAAGTGGGATGGGGAGGTCGCCATATTGGTCGGTCGTAGAAACGCGGGGAATAGGCACAAAAACCTCAAGGGAATCATACGACAACCGTGGCACCGCAATTTGATGATGGATTACTATGTAACTCGACGAGACAGACCAAAAACGAAGAATACATTTTTGTAATATCCTGCTTAGTTCTCGAGATATACTGACTCAAAAGTGAGGTGTTTTGTGTTGAAATTCAAAAGAAACATTTCCCCAATGTCAAATTTGGTGTTAGATTCTTATGTAACACGACAAGACAAATCGAAAATAAAGAATAAAATTTTTTGAAATCTCGCTTAGTTCTCGAGATACACTCAAAATTGAGGTGTTTTAGGTTGAACTTCAGAATAAAACTAAATTAAATTAAATTGCAATGGAGCGCATGCTGCGGTGGCAATTTCCCTAAACACCCATCTTCCGCCCTTTCTGCATCCACCTACATTTACCCTTTACAAATTTTAACTTTAAATTCTTTCAGCGTTTTTGGCAAATTATTTATCATTTCTCTCGGTAACTTATTCCAATCCCTGACACCCTTACCTCAAAAAGAGAATCTGCCTACACCCTTGTGCTGAAATCGAGTGCCAGCTTGTGGTCATGGTCATCTTTTCTCACCCATGCATTACTTTCAATTCTTACACCAATATCTTTCCATGCCTCATCACCTACATACGCCTTTGTAAACTATCCTCAAAGTCAAATTTGATAATAAATTCGTATGTAACACGACGAGAGAAATTGAAAGTAAACAATAAAAAATTTCGATATCTCGTTTAGTTCTGGAGATATGCTGTCTCCAAAAGTCAGAAGCTTAAATGGCAGTCGTATACATTACGATCCGCGCTAAACGTGTCACTATCATGGTGCTTATGAAATTACGAACAACTAATAATAAATTGTTTGTCCCTTCTGGTACAGGCTGCATTTCAACCTATCCACATTTCCATTAATATTGTCGCTACAAAATCAAACTATGTAGACACACCTAAACACATGAAATGCATCGCGAAATAAATTTCGGGTAACAAAAACGTTTGCTTCATCACGTTTCATAGTTCGCACAGCACAAATTATCACAATTAATTTCATCGTACACCTTCAGTGTAAACTGAACTGGACTAAAGCATGCAGAATACCATATTCATTGTATCGCGATGTAAGCTTGACCCGCTTAAATTAGACTCCAACACTTGTTTACAATAAGGCTAGCCTTTTATGTGCAAAGTAGTAACGTATGCTGATGGTCTACAGTACACCAACAAATATTTGAGAACGACATTATCCTGTTGAGAGCAATGAATAAATTTATAACGATAGGCCCTAACGTTGCAGTTACCTATCAGACACTTCAAGAACAATAATTACAATGTGATTTAATTATGAAACATTATTCCAGGTTGTTTCCTATCTTGTCTGTTTGTGCAACCGTATGCAACACAATTTGGCATTACAGAAAACTTTAGAATATTAGAAAATGAAATATTCTCAGCAGCAGACACAGAGCAAACAGTCCAATGTTTTGGGGATATTCCTATTGCCGCCACGCATGCGCAATAGGAGACGAGCTTTTATAGTAGATTTCACAGATTTATCGTTATTTCGTCTCCATATATTCCTTCCTCCATGATTAGTTACAGACGTATTTTACTTAATATCTTTGCAAACGTATAAAATTTGATAAATTCAGATGCTGCCCATTTGTTAGCTTAGTTGAGGACTCTTGTTTTAATTTTATCGATGCTAAGATTCGAATAATGTTTTCTGGTGGTTATCTTACGTAAGTATTACCTGCCTACCGCTAGTAAAAAGTTTAGACCTCTCAAAGAAATAAAATACTTCTTGCTCATGTGCGACTTTATCGTGCCGCGCCAGACTGTTGATCAGCATGAAGTGTCGGGCAGTTTTCTGTGAGAGGTGCTCATTACCTGTACAGTCTTCGACCACACACACAGGCACGTGAGTGTACATTCTTATGCGGGCTCCTTTGCCTCCGCCGGAAAATAAAAATAAAAAAAGGTATGCCGGCGACAGGGGCTGACTCTGTAATAGCCCACGGCTCAAATTATTGATTCTTTGTCGGGTCTCTCGGCCGGAGATAATGGGATTCACCTGGCTCTGGTGGGCCCGTTGTTAATACATGACATCGGCCCCGCAATTTCATACGCAATTTAAATTGTATCCCAGATATGATTGACTCTCCTATGCAAAGAAGCCGCCGATGGCCGCGAGCAAAATGAAAGCGAGAGTCAAGGACGACACTAACATGTAGTTCTCTTATTTTCTCCCACAGCTTGCTGAGTCTTTGTGGCGCCCTATTATGGTCCTATCTGGTCGACCGCTAATTTTCTTCACGTTTAATTCCTCCTGTATCAGTTAATTGAAATCGTCACGTAACATTAATCACCAATGAAAGCTGAAACTCCGTTATATATGAGACGTAATCACGTCTTCCGTGTTATCAAAGTTGAGATGAATGATGGATGCCCTATTGAAAGTTTTATGTCGGTTTCATCATCGCAGTTGGTCTTTGAGGTTCTTGGAATACTTTGCGTCTTCTTTTATAAGTGAACTTCATTTTATAGTCATTAACTGTATCTTCTATTTATGTCTAAGTGATGATATTGCTGTTGGTATCTACTCAGCTCGGAACAAACTGGTTCTTTCTGCTAGCATGAATACTTCAATCGAAGAGAAGAATAAGTATTCACAGATACAGCTGTGCATTGAGAATAGCAATTATAGAATGGCTCATCTCCATCTTTAACGTATTTACATCGCACAGCGAGACAATTTATTTCTCCACAGTGTTTGGACGAATCGATATGTCGTTTTTGTGATCAATGCAATCCATTGTAAGTGTGGGAACATTAATCCAGTGCCTCGTAAATTTCGTGTTCACCCTTCACGTATTTTCTCCAATTAAGTTACTATTCTGTAACCTAGAATAAGATGTTCTTTTTTTCTAAAATAATCATAATGGGATATACCTAGCAAAAGTTTAGTTTTTCTATATTTTCAATTATGGTTTCTTCCAACACTTATCAACCAATCGCTATCATGTTTTGTTTGTCTGTAACGGTTTCACGCCGAATGCGGTTAGTGAGCGTTATCGTTCAGGACTCGCATTGTGGAGGATTCGGGTTCGATTCCACGTCCGCCATCCAGATTTCGATTTTAACTTCAGGCTAATGCCGGGGTGGTCCCTTCAAAAATCCATGGCAGAACCTCGAGAAGAATTCTTACCTGCTCTAGTGATCTCGGCGTTTATAAGGAGTAAACCTATAAGCAAAACAAAAAAATGTATATCTTCCTTCTTTACTTAAAACATAGTTATTCAGAATATTGGTATATTAAAAGCGCAGGTTATCAAAGCTTAACTGGGCAGGACACATTTGACAGCAGAGACAGGTAGTAAGAAAATGTTCCAAAATTCTACACTTGTTGGACAGAGTTATGTGGGATGTATGAGAGAAGTAAGGGAATTAAGTTACAAAGCTTTGGTCAGACCACTGCTTGAATATGGTATTGCAGTATGGGACCCGCATTTTGATTATCAAATACAGGAGTTGGAGAGGGTGGATTCAGTGGAAGACAGGAGAGTCATAGGAGTGTACAAGGCGTATATTGGTGATGAGTGGTGCATGGAAGGGAGAAGATGACCATGACCACAAGCTGGCACTTGATTTCAGGCACAAGGGTGTAGGAAGATTCTCTTTTTTAGGTAAGGGTGTCAGGGATTGGAATAAGTTACCAAGAGAAATAATTAATAATTTACCAAAAATGTTGAAAGAATTTAAAGTTAAAATTTGTCTAGGGCAAATGTAGGTGGGTGCAGGAAAAGAGGGAAATGGGGGAAATGGGTGTGTATGGAAATTGCTTGTGCTCCATTGCAATTTTAATTAAATATTATTATTATTAAATTATTACTTTGTTGCTGTAGCCTAAGACACCTTCTTGCTTATTTCAGTTTCCTAATTCAGTAATAAGTAGTCATTATATCCTTTACCATCAAACTGTCTATGGAATTATTTTGTCTGAAATGTATTTTTTTTTTTTTTTTTTTTTTTTGAAGGACTATTGTTATGACTCTGTCTGCTCACCGGTCTGAGGCCTCTAGTTCGCAATGGAATACATTGAAATACTTCAGATTAGTGCAGGTTATGCATATAGTTGATGAAAACTGAATATCACATTAAAAAATTTTGTAACTTGGGGAACCAAATCAAATAAAATGTGAGCAATGCTCAGTTGTTAATTTCAGGCCATTTATATTTCCAGATCTAGATGAAAAATACTATTACCTGTGTGTGGCCTTGAAATTTATCTCCAACATGTACCATATTCTTTTTTTAAAAAAACAAACCCTAGAAATATAGACATTTAATATACTGTAGTGTATAAGTTGTCAGTAAACCAAGTTTATCATTTTTGTGGCTAGCATATTAATACTGGTTTACTGGAGGAGCTCTTAATTCAGATGACGCTGTATCCTAATGGATGGAATAGGTACTACATATTATAAACTTGGTATTTGTGTTTATTAGTCCCTTAGCATCATATATAGTAACAAAAATCATCTATAATCATAAATTTTCTCAAATTATGAGGCTTAATTCAATTGAAGAATATGGCTAATGGTAAAATAAAACATTGATAGTAAGTAGGTAGTGCAGATAGAACTGACTTTCTAAGTTGCCTATCATAGAACTTGGGATCGTACTGTTATTTCTTTTATTTTTTATTTTTCCTGTATTGCTATATTTTTTGATATATAGGAATGTTAAAATAATTTTTTTAATGTATCTAATGGAATATAAAAAATTCCTATTAACATTAAGTTCACAGTGGGACAGTGGTAGCATTTCAATGCTATTTGTACAAGCCACAGAACACCTAATGTTTTTAATTTTAATTTTTTATTATTGGCATTTGATACCTAAACCATACGGCCATATCAAGGTTGATGTATTTGTACTATAACAATAGGAATATTTCGAAACATTTCTCATGATTTTATGCCCCATTAGTATTTTGGCATCTTAACTATCATCCTTGTTTACAAGGCACCTGAGGCTGGCTTGGATTCTTTTGTGTTTATCTAGTAGAAATTTTACAATGAGTAAGTAGACACACTACTAAGTTCACTACATTTGTGGGTAAGCTTTTGCCCGGTAGATCCTCCAACAGCCTGGAAGATTATTGCCAATGCATTTTACACGAAAATAACTTGTTTTAATCCTCCCTCACTATACATACAAGGGGGATGGTAGTACGAAATGAAATCTATTCACACATCTTGCATTAATTGAATTTTAGTCATTAATTTTTTATTTTTTTATTTTTTTTACCAATGCTTTATTTTCTAGATGCCCAGTGGACAAGCAAGTGATCTCACCACTCGAGTATAATCAGAAGGAAGGCTGGGCTCAGGCTACCATCTACTCCATGTTCCGCTTCCCAGACAGCAGCCAAGTCAACCTGCAGTGTGACATTGCTATCTGCAAAGGTAGGACTGACATCTGATACCATGTATTTTTTAGTTTAGCAGACACAATTTTAGTTTATGGCATTTTGCTTTTTGTCTTTTGCTTCTGGCTTATCATGAAACCTCATGCTCTATCTGTAAATATTGTATTTGATGCTATGCAATTTTCAGTTATGATTCAGATCTCAATTTGTTTCAACTTCCATATAAAGGTTTTTAACCATTAGAATATTAATATTTCCTGACTGCCTGACATTAATTTTTGTCAGCATGAAAATTTGTGATGATACTAATTAGAAAGAAAAAATAATGCTACTCTGGAAACACTAGAAAGGAAGGAAAAGATAATTGCCTGAAAGGGATTTTATGTTAAGGTACTATTTTTATTACTATCTCTTACGACAATAAAACACTAATCTGTCAGATGCTTGTACTTAAAGTACTTTTTGCAGTAATGTTTTAGTTAAAACTATCATAAAATACTTAGTCGCACTTGATTTTTTTATTTCAGTAACAATGGAACACCCATTTCAATCCTGGTCTTGAATACCTGAACCAAAGTCTTCATTCTCAGACCTTTTCCAGAAATGCATCACATTCTCTCCTCTAACCTTCCTACAACACCCTGTATTGTCGTCAGCAGATCACCTTATTTGTGCACAAATACCAACCCTCTAAATCTCCCAAACAACCCTAAGTATGGCTTCTTCCCTTGTAATAGGCCTTGTTGCAAAACAGGTAATAAGCATCCACCCACTACAACACTGGTAAAACCCACCTCACATACTAGCTACCTGCCTCCATTTCCCAAGTACTTATATCAGCCTCATTATGAATCAGTAATCCATCAGAATAAATGGTGAGATACAAACAGTTTACTCTCAAAATGCATACCATCCTGCTGCTGTTCATTCCTCCTGTGACCTTAATAACTATTTTAGTCAAAGCCATCTTTGAATTGATATTCCCATCCAAAATTTGTAGGTGGCAACTTGTCTAACACCACGTTCTGAACACCAGACATCCCTTGGTCGTCAGTTTCAGATTATGTCCATCTTCCCAACCCTTCTAAACTCATCACTTACAAGTTATATTTTATTCATATATTTTTATTATTATAATTTTATTTACTTATTTATTTTAATTTTTTAATAATTTTTAAACCATTTTTTACCACTAATACAATTCTAGTACCTGCAATTGTGGCTGTGCATGTAAAAGCGCCAGTACACTAAATCAGGGAAGTACAATGGCACTAGGCAATCCGTCAACCAAACGTCCTGATTACAGTGTTTTTAGATGGTTTTCTGCAATCTAATGGGTAAATACTAAGACAATCCCCAGCCTCCACTTCATACCCTACACATTTCACAAACAAAAATTATACTTATCACACAAAACACAAATTACACATTTCACAGACAGGTGGCAACAAATCCACTGTAACATCAAAACTATATCAGACCAGGCAGGCCAGTAGTAGATGAATTCTTGCTTGGCAGCAGGATAAACTACACACACGTAAAAATTATGGCAGTATTCAGTCATGATAATAATAATTTATTTCCATCAATATTATCTTATGATTAAGTTATTTCCTGCATATAACATTTCCACTGATTTTGCTTTCATAATGGTCGATAACTGGCTGGATCGACTATTGCGAGCTTGGCCATATATTTTTATTTTCGTGAGTAAAGTCATAGCGACAAATATTGTGTGATTTGAGTTTATGTTGTGTCTTTTCTTGGGTTCCTTTCTTCATCCATAGTAAGTGATGGGTCTACTTTATATTTGCTTTCCATGTGGATTTCTGATTTCATTGATGCTTTATTTGTAATCCTAAGAATTAAATGAAACTACTTTATCTTCTGTAAAGACTAAAAGCTCATAGTTCCCATGGAAGAAATAAAATTCCTACTGGAAACAAAACAGCTTTGTATTTGTATACCATTTTAATGATGCTCTTATTTTAATTTTTTGTAAATTATTTGTTAAAACTTGGATACAAAAATTGCTTTAATATGATTACAGCAGGAAGCTGTGCTGAAACATCATGCCCAGATGATTTGGAGCCACAGGCAAGAACAGTCACTAAGGATATCTACACTGAGGGAAATTCTGAAGATGGAGTCCTCATGGCTAGCACAAGTGTTTTTGTACTTGATGCTGGAGATGCACCCAGTAAGTTTTCTGTTGCCTTCAGCAAAATTAATTCTATTGAGGATTATGTGGAACTATGACATAGTGCCAAACTAATAACCAGTAAATCAAATAAATTTATGGCAACATGAAAATTGTTAAAAAAATAGTTGCTTCTCTGATGTGTCAACTGTATAAAACTACAAAGGTGTCTCTAAGATTTTTTAAAATGTTTCACAATCTACAGAAAGTTTAAAACAAACTCAGGTTTATTTGTTTCATTCATTCTCTCCAAAACATGTTTACAATTGCAAACTGATATAACTGATTTAATTAAATGAATGTACTCAGTAATAAATGTTATGTTTACACTAGACATTGTCCAAGAAATATTCAGTAGGAATTACATTTACTCTCAAATTATCATGTTGCGAAAACAAGTAAAGAGTCTTGATAATTTTACTATATACTTAACTCATAGGATACAACTATGAAGCTTATGAGAAAATGGCAACTGAATAGTGATTTCATGGGAGAAAAATAATTACCACTTATCTTAGCTGACAGAATAACCATGTTCATACATTTAAAAAGAACTGAATTTAATATGTGTAAAACTTTTAACAAAGGAAGAGAGAGCTGGATTAATAGTGATACTGATATCTAAAAACATGTAATGCATGACCTTTTGTCATAATAGATACCCATTTGCGGATATTTATTTCTTTCAAGATTTCAAAATGACTGGTAATTCGATATTAAGAATTTCTGCTTTTCTTCATCAGTTAACAAAATTAATCAAATTATTTGAATTTTATGGGACTTAGTGAAATAGACACTAAGCTTATATCAAGATCATGACAATCTTATAACTTAAATCTCAAAAAGTATTTCAGGGCAGCTTTCTTGTTTTGAAAGAAATCTAGTATTAACAGTTATTTTATCTCATTTCATTTTTATCATACAAAGAAAAATCTATTTTGACCAGTAATATTTGCCTTTGTCTGTTTTGTCCTAGAAAATAGCAATACTATGTTGAACATTTTGAATGAAACCAAAATAATATTTATTTATTTTTTTCAGGATTGGAGGAACTTTGTGACAATTCCATTAACCCGCCATGGCTGTTGTATCTGTGCATAGCATTTGGAATCATGTTCCTCATAATGCTAATTATAAATGTTTTCCTCTGCTCTGCTATGACTTGCAGTTGTGCTCGTACTGAAGTAATTGAGAAGGAACCTAGCATCATTGAAGATTATGACCCATATCGAAGCTGGCATGGATCTCAATATGGTTCCAGGTAAACCCAATAAAATTAAGAGTGATCTGGTGGCTCAGTGGTTAAGGTGTCTGTCTGGATATCAAAAAGTCACTAGTTCAAATACATGTCTCAGTGGGGATTGTCATGGGCTCCAAAACTAACCTTGACCTCTGACAAAGCTTTTTTTGTGCATGTGGACTATGTTAAACTGTAGGTACCCTTTACCTGGTAGGATTTCCCAGTTAGGTTGGGTAAGGAGGAAAGTAACTGGTGACCCTAACTCAAGTACAAGGTATTTTTTTTACATTCATTTCTTTTATTTACAACCGTGACATAGAATGGGCAGGATATTTTGTATTAAAATCATGTTAACACCATAAAAAAATGTTTTTATTGATCGTAGTCAACAACACACTGAAACATAACAAAAATAAGGCACAAAAGAAGCAGACTTTTTAATTTTTTCTTTCTTTCCTTTTTTCAGGTTGAGCCTTTCATAACCAATGTAGTTCTTTATTCTGAAACAATGCCTGTAATATTGCAGCTGTATAAATAATTAATACTGAGAAAAAGATGGTTTTTTTGGAGGAGGGCGGGGAGGCGGCGGGGAATAGGGGTGTCAGGGATTGCAACAAATTACAAAGTGAAGTGATGAATAATTTACCAAAAAAGCGGAAGAATTTTAAAATTAAAATTTGTAACTTGCAAAAGTAGATGGGAGAAGAATTTAACATTCAAATTATATGAGATAATTAAAAAATAAAATAAAAAGGGATAATTTGTCATCTAAGTGAATTGCCAGCAGAGTGTGTACTCCATTGCAATTAAGTTTATAATATAATAATAATAACCTTAAGAGGATACCAGAAAGTTGACTGACAAAAAGATATAGATTATGTAACTTCACTTAAAAATCCAACACCTTGGCTGAATGAAAATAAGAAGGATCTTAAAAGTGCAAGCATAGGAGCAACAGACATCTTAGAAAGAGACACATTCACACACAAAGTAGACAAATGGGAGGTTATAACTGAGCAACCAAAACAAAAACAATACAGACCAAAGTGGTCGGAAGAATGCAAACAAGCTTTCTCGGAAAGAATCAAAGCCTATTGGTACATTAAGAAAAACTCAAAGAAAACTTGATTGGGTTATTTGCTTACCATCTTCCATTTATTGGGAGAATTCACCAATAATAATAATGATAATACAAGGCCTTTCCAACAAAAAAAAAAGTGTATCTTTATCTCATCTTTTTAAGTTTCTGTACTAAAGGTGAAAAGGGCATCTCAGGCCTATCACTTATAGAAGAAAGAGGTAGCAATTTTGAAATTTTTTTGTTGTGTTGACCCAAAACATAATATCATAATTTATCATTTGTATAGTTCACACCACAACCCCATAAAAAAATATACCCTAATGTGTGGAGGTGCGCAGATAAAAAAAATAAAGGTGCTCTATGATTATTGAAGAGAAGAAGAATTTCTTGTTGAAAACTTTATGTGTAAATATCTTGGGAAAACATTTGATGGTATATTCAATTGGAAGATGGAAGGGATTGGTTTTAAAATACTTCATTTATAGGAGAGGCTTATGACAGGGCCGGATTAAGACAGCGCGGGGCCCTTAGCAAATGTGAAGAAGAGGCCCTAGATTTTTGCTGTCCAGGGGAAATTGTAGAGCTAAAAAAAAAAAAGGTCGCCCATCTAGCCTAGGCGTGGCCCCCCCTAGGAGGCACGAGGCCCGTAGCATTTGCTACCTTCTGCTTAGTGGTTAATCCAGTACTGGCTGATGAGGGAATTTACTTGAGAAGTGGTCCAACAACAGCTATATATACCATATATATGTGTGAAAACTATTTCAGAATTCAATCATTAACTGACATCACAAAGGAGGTGGGTTGGGAATCATTGGAAGATCGGAGGAGGATGAAAACAGTGCTGGAGTGTAAAAGGAATGTTAATTCTTACAGAGGAATATGGACAAAATATCCAGTTGGGAATGTTACAATGGAATGGAAAAGAAGCTAAAAATAGTAAACTTATTAGAAAATAGACAAGGAAGTAAAAGATTTGTTTGATTACATGGTGGAGGGGATTGTTTGTTGGTGACTTAGAATTTAAACATCTTGGCATTACTTTTCATAGTAAATTCAGACATATAGTCATAACACATTGGGGACATAGTAGGGAAAGCTTGAAAAATCTTGCATTTTTATGGGGGTTAAAGAGTGTTGGACATGTATAAAGCATGTGTTAGTGACGAAGCCTGGAACTAGCACTTGATTTGAGGCAAAGAAATATCACAGTTTTCAGTTAAGGATTAAGCAGGTGCTAAACACTTTACTCAAACAGTTAAAGCTTCAATTCATGTGAAGCAACAATGGATTTTTGGGCAATTTCCATTGGGACATAAGCTCCATTGTATTTAACAATAATAAATGTGTGGAGGTGTCATCAAAAAATATAGCTTGTGTTCACTTTAAACTTTGTGTCATTACTTTCAAATTTGGGAAATGGCAGGTTAATTTTACTACCCTAATCTGTTTGTTTGTGCACTCCATCGCAATGAAATTAAACTAGTTTAAGCCCATGACCATTTTTGCTTATCACGGATCTAGAATAGTTCCAATTTTTATGGTCAAAGATTATAAAAGGTGGACCTTATCTGACCAAATACAAACTTGACCTGTGTTTCAGGGTGATTAAAATCACTTGAACTTGGAGAATTCAGAAGTATTAATAGACTTAGGTATTAAACACCAACAGTGACGATCGCGGGTCTGATGTCCACTTTAAATAACCCACATACAGCGAACATGAACAAAGACCATTAACGAAAGTGGTCGGTAAAATACATAAAAAGTAAATGAACTGTAATGTATAAACTTTGGACAAGCAGCAACATTTGTGAAAGTTTTAATTAAATTGAAATCTAGCCTAGGTCGGAATGACAATTGGAATTCTTGGTTACAACAGAGACCATTAAATGATTTTTTAAAATTTTTTATGTTGTTTTCATTAGCAACATGTTACTGAAAAGGTCCACGTTTTTGCAGCTGTAAAATTTATCGATATTTTTTTAACTATGAAATGTTACGAAAAGCAATCTTATTAATATATTATGGCAATTAATTTGGTAGCAATTGCTTAGCTATTAAATTGGGGACATAACCTTGAATTTCTTCTAATGATATCGCTGGTCGCTGTTAATTTGCGAACACAGGCTGACACCTTTTGCCAGCCAATAGCTATCAAGGCTAGTGAGTGAGAGAGCTTGGGAAATTATATAGTAAATATACAAAAACAGAAAAGGATAAGGAAAATAAACCCAAATATTGTGTATTGAAATTGCATTGTTGCCCTCCAAGCCATTAATTGTTACAGCCCACCTTCCTTCTGTTTTTCTTAGTGATGGATTTACCTTGTCATATATCTATAATCTCACCTAAACTGTTTAGAAGGGGCTCTGTCACCTACTATTTATATAGTAAGTAACTTTTATAAACATTTTTGTAGTAATAAACAATTTTCAACGATTTCCAACCATTTTCATAAAGGACATGATTTCAAAAATTTAATTTCTCAAACTTAATGTCATTTGCTACTTTCATTTCCACTAATAAAGCTTAAAATTATGATCAGTCTGAGATCTGATTTGTATGGTCAAAATATTTTATTTATTTCAATTTCAAGTTGTATTATGCCCTGGTTTTTTTTTTTTTTTTTTTTTTTTTTTTTTTTTTTTTTTAACTGCTTTACGTCTCTCAACAGCGAGGTCTTTAGAGACGGGAAAGGATGGGGGAAAGGAATGGGAAGGAATTCGGTCATGGCCTTTTTAAAGAAGCATCCCGGTATTTGCCTGGAGTAATTTGGGAAACCATGGAAAACCCAAATCTGGATGCCCGGACGGGGATTCGAACCGCTGTCCTCCCGAATGCGAGGCCAGAATGCTATCCGTTTATGCCCTGTGCTTGGGTGAGGTGAACAAAGGGAAAAGTACAAAATCCAAAATTACCAGTTAACATAAAGAGTTATCCCAGATTTTGATATCACAGGTTATTGTAGATACATGCTGAATAAAAATGGAGTAATTGAATAAATTCTAAGTACGTTTTTTAGAAATAAAAAGAAAATCTGATCTTTAATAAAAATAGGTAGAAGAATACACCCACCTCCATTACCACCCATCCCTCGTGCCACTGCCCGATATGCCACACCCACCTCCATTACCACCCATCCCTCGTGCCACTGCCCGATATGCCACACCCACCTCCATTACCACCCATCCCTCGTGCCACTGCCCGATATGCCACACCCACCTCCATTACCACCCATCCCTCGTGCCACTGCCCGATATGCCACACCCACCTCCATTACCACCCATCCCTCGTGCCACTGCCCGATATGCCACACCCACCTCCATTACCACCCATCCCTCGTGCCACTGCCCGACCTGTAGACACGCCACAACGGTCAGTGGTCAACCTCTCGTCCACGTCCTTGTCTGAACCACAACTCTCTATCCTCTCCAAGGGACTTTCCTTCTCGCCTATTCCTAAGTTCGACCATGCTGCTCTGGTCCGGGACTCGCTTGCTTTCTGCCGTACACTCCGCTGGCGGTATCACTTTGCTACCACAACGGAGAGTGACAGCCGCCGAGGTGAGATTGAGTCCAGCTTAGAGCAGTTCAAACCACCATCCCAACTTGACCCTCCTCCACTTCCCCAAAATCATCCCCTCCTCCTGTTCCAAGACTTCCTCACATCGACCTTATCCTCAAAATCTTTCCTCAATTCTATTCCCAACTCCAATAACCTCAACCCTACTGAAATCCGGGCCATGAGAGAACTGTCCAATAACAAAAATATCATTATCCTCCCAGCAGACAAGGGCTCCACCACCGTGGTCATGGACCGCAGTGACTACGATGCGGAGGCCCTTAAACAGCTCTCTGATACCAACACCTATCGTCCACATGCCACAGATCCCACCTCTTCCATCTGCCTCGAAATTCGCTCCTTCCTGGACCTCCTAGGCCCCTTACAAGGTCTTTCTTCACAATCCTTATCCCTTCTCACCCCTCAAAATCCCCGCACACCTACTTTGTACCTTCTCCCCAAGATACACAAGGCTGGCAATCCGGGACGACCTATAGTTGCGGCCTATGGTTCCCCCACTGAACGAATTTCAGCCTTGGTGGATCAACACCTCCAACCTTTTGTGCAGAACCTTCCATCTTACATCAAAGACACACCACATTTTTTGGAACGTCTGTCAAAAGTCCCCAGTCCTCTACCACCAGACTCCCTCCTTGTTTCAATTGACGTAACCTCCTTGTACACCAATATTCCCCACCTTGAAGGCCTCAGCTCCCTTCAGCACTTCTTGGATATGCGCCCTCCAAACAGTCTTCCCAGAACATCCTTTCTCATATCCCTTGCCAACTTTATCCTCTCCAAAAACTATTTCTCCTTCAACTCCCAGATTTACCACCAGATACGCGGCACTGCCATGGGTACCCGCATGGCCCCGTCCTATGCTAACCTTTTCCTGGGCCGTCTGGAAAATATTTTTCTGAAGAATTCCCCTCGTGTGGTTCAGATACATAGATGATATATTTATGATCTGGACCCACGGGGAGGACCACCTCCTAGACTTCCTCAACTCACTAAATTATAATCACTCCATCAATTTCACATGGTCATATTCCCACACCTGTATCACCTTCCTTGACGTAGATATCACCCTACGACAGGGGACCCTCCATACCTCAGTACACATTAAACCGACCAATTTACAACAATACCTACACTTTGACAGTTGTCACCCCTTCCACATTAAACATTCCCTCCCATACAGCCTTGCAATCCGTGGCAGACGCATCTGTTCTGATCATGAATCAATCTCCAGTTACTCCAAAAAACTATCCCAAGCCCTTCTTTCCCGCCAATACCCCCATGATCTGGTGGAAAAACAAATTTCCCGTGCCATCACCCACAACCCTCGTTCTGCACCTCCTAAAGCTGACCGTGGTCCAACACTTGTCACCCAGTTCTTTCCTGGCCTGGAATCTGTCAACCAGATACTCCGCCTTGGGCATGATTTCTTACGTTCCTTCCCTGAAATGCGTCTCCTCCTTCCCAAAATCCTACCCACTGCTCCCCGCACTTGCTTCAGCAGACCGCCCAATCTGTACAACATCTTGGTCCACAAGTATTTACCTGCCGACTCCCCTAGACCTCCACAGGGATCTTTCCCGTGTAACAGACCCCGCTGTAAAACTTGCAGCATGCACCCTGCCACCACTACTTACTCTAATCCTGTCACAGGCGAATCTTTCCCTATAATTGGACATGCCACATGTGCTACCACTCACCTTATTTACCAACTCACCTGCATCCACTGCACTGCCTCTTACATTGGTCTCACCACTCAACAACTTTCCTACAGAATGAATGGCCACAGGCAAACAGTTTATACTTCCAACCCAGACCATCCCGTGGCAATTCATGCGAACTTCCATAATTCAAACAACCTCAACACCTGTTTCACAGTCAGAGCAATTAGAGTTTTTCCAAATACCACCACCCCTTCAGAACTCCGCAGATGGGAACTAGCCTATCAACATATCCTTGACACCAGACACACCCCTGGCCTAAACCTACGTTAAACCTGTCACTTGCTATCTCTCATTTCATTTTACAGTCGGTTATTTATGTATTTATATTTATATATATATATATATATATATATATATATATATATATTTTCCTCTTTATTATTTTTTTTTATTTATTTTTTATTATTTTTTTTTGTATATATATATATATGTTTTAAATTATTCTATCTCCCTTTATTTTCAATTATAACTTTTTGAACTAAGCTACACAGACATTATATTCATTGTTTCACTTTTATCGCTGGTCAAGCCTATTCCCTACCCCCCCCCCCTTCCCCCACCCCTCCCGGCAATTCTTCCACTACCACGCGTTCTCCGCCTGTGCTTCATTCATGTGGCAGGCTCGGATGTGACCACATCTTTCCCCCTGCCATATGTCTCGCCTCCTATATGAGGAAGACTAAAAAGTCGAAATATTGTGTAATTCTTTTGTTTTTGTGTTTTTACGTGTCTCGCCCTCCTGCCTTCATCTGTGGTAAGTGACGGGTAACTGTTTATTTTCCCTATCCTATCTTATTTTCAGTGCCTCGTGGCAGTTTCTTTGTTTCCTTTATCCAAGAAGAATAGAATTAGGAACAGAAAATCGAGAAAATTCCAATGATTAAGAATATGATAACAGTTTAGTGGAAAGTTTGAAATTTAGGGGAGGAAAGTAAGATTTTAATATCCCGATTGTCTAGGGTTGTTTCAGTTTCCCTTGCTAAGATGATGACAGCAAGGATATAAATTAAAATATAATAAAAACACTGTTGAGGAGTAAATTAGAACAAATTTCCCTAAGCAATATGCATATTGTAGCTTAAAGTAAAAAGGGTTTAGCCAC
Source organism: Vandiemenella viatica (assembly GCA_031002005.1). Taxonomy (NCBI): domain Eukaryota; kingdom Metazoa; phylum Arthropoda; class Insecta; order Orthoptera; family Morabidae; genus Vandiemenella; species Vandiemenella viatica. Next base: position 193,952,231 of record JARYHS010012519.1, read on the forward strand.
ATTTTAATTTTATAAACTTTAATTTGACATCACACAGGAGGAAGATAAGTGGCGCAATTTCTGTTAATCATAAATTACTCTCAGAATAAGATGGGTCTAGTATACACTAAAAGATAGAGAAAATATCAGTAAATAAAATGATCCAAAAATCTCACTGGAAGAATAAAATCTTAAAATTTATTAGCAGAAAACAGAAATAGGACTTCTCAAGAGAATAGCAGAAAAACTATTCGGTTTTAGAGAAAAGTAGTCACAGGTAAATGAGGTGGTAGTTAGGTTGGCAAGCATGTGGGCGCATGGTTACAATTGTCTCAGTCTTGTTTATTACAATAAATACCAAAATACAATACAACTTTACACAACAATATCAACAACTTCAAACATAAGATTTCCACACTATATCATGTAATAAGCTTAATTACCAATCGGTTACTTAAATTTCCCCCAAGATATACTTATATTAAATAACCACAATACTAGTTGGCCTTAATGATCCATGATGGCCCAAGAGTCCAAGGATTTACACACTTAAATTTACTTATGTCTAAACAACAATTTAATAATGGTAGAATATCCGGTGCTATAAGTTCCTAAACAGGATTTCCAAAGATCGAGCTTCTCAAGGCACTTATATCAGTTGAGCTCAACCAACACTGGTCTGTTTTAATGTTTCAGCACCCCTCAAGGGTACAGACAAACATACATACACTGTTTCCCTCATGTGAAAGAACAGCCATTAGTGACCTAGATTGTCCCACGCAAGCACGAACACCAAACAGAAAATCTCCAATTGCACCGATGAAGCAGAAAATACAACGAAGTTGAATTGTCTGAATACCACGAACTCTCTAACAGTCTATCCACTCGTGGAACATGAAGGCACAGGTTGCTCCAGAAGGTGCCAAAGCGCACACTTTACGAGGACACCCCAAACTGCCATATAGTCTGGGCATGTGAGGCGACGACTCAGTTTACGGCCACTCAGAACTGCTTGTCAGACCAGGCACGGTCAATAACCCCTCGTCGACGGCCAAGTATCACGTTGCTCCGCCTAACTGCTGCCCGTGCATGGAGCACGTCGCCTTCTTCAACTGCCGCTTGCGACACCGCCACTTCCTCCTCAGACTGTCCACTTCCTAGCCGAGACTGACCGCAGAGACTGACCGCAGAGACTGACCTCTTTCCCGCGCCCGGCGATGGAGGTCCAACTGTCGGTATTGGTACTGGTACTGGTAACGCTTCTCTCTTCTTACTGCCTCTGGTACTGGTACACTGACGGACCGAGCGGCCCCATTTACTGCCTCCCTGGGCGCCCGCTGCCCGTCCGGGCCTTACGCTTCCCGACGACCCAGGGAGGTGCGCCGCCACCGACAGTCAACGGAGCTCCGACACTCTCTGCAGCACTGACGTTAGTCCTTCCTCAGTCGATATCCAACTGGCCTGGTACTGGTACACTGACGGACGGAGCGGCCCCATTAACTGCCACCCTGGGCGCCCGCTGCCCATCCGGGCCTTACGCTTCCCGACGACCCAGGGAGGTACGCCACCTCCGACAGTCAACGAAGCTCCGACACTCCTTCCTCACTGGATATCGCACTGGCCCTCACTGGTACACTGACGGACGGAGCGGCCCCATTAACGGCCTCCCTGGGCGCCCGCTGCCCGTCCGGGCCTTACGCTTCCCGACGACCCAGGGAGGTACGCCGCCTCCGACAGTCCACACAGCTCCGACACTCTCTGCAGCACTGACGTTACTTGACTGCTTATCCGACTGGGTATCCAACTAGCCCTGGCAGCGCCGGGTCACTCCTTATATACCCCACGCTATCCGGCAGAGGGCACTACTCCACCGCGGCGATGCCTAGCGGAGCAGTAGGCGTGCGACAGAAGACAATCGCTCGCCAGATGGCAGAAATTCCGCCACAGCGCCCCCCTAGCGAAGCGGTGGGCTGACGGCAGATGATAGCCACAGCGTGAAGATGAGCCGCGCACGGCTCAACCTCCCCCACCAAGGTTAGACTCGGGGGGGGGGGGGGGACGGTGTGCAAGAATTTGAGGACAACATCCATGCGCGGGGGGGGGGGGGGGTTCTGAGTCCAGGCAGGCGACAGATGAAACAAGATTACAAATACCAGTTAAACTCAACCAGAGAGAGGGAACTCCCCGAGTCAAAGAGAATCCCAAAGTCAGACAATCCCCTAACCTTGAGCTCATACTGCAGCTGCTCTTTCTTAAGGTAACCCCACCCTACAAAACGTGTGCCTTCCATAGAGAATCCGAAATGACAACAACAACAACAAGACTTAAGACTACCCAATGCAACCACGCTCTGCTACTATTTGAGGTGGTAGTTAGGTTGGCAAGCATGTGGGCGCATGGTTACAGTTGTCTCAGTCTTGTTTATTACAATAAATACCAAAATACAATACAACTTTACACAACAATATCAACAACTTCAAACATAAGATTTCCACACTATATCATGTAATAAGCTTAATTACCAATCGGTTACTTAAATTTCCCCCAAGATATACTTATATTAAATAACCACAATACTAGTTGGCCTTAATGATCCATGATGGCCCAAGAGTCCAAGGATTTACACACTTAAATTTACTTATGTCTAAACAACAATTTAATAATGGTAGAATATCCGGTGCTATAAGTTCCTAAACAGGATTTCCAAAGATCGAGCTTCTCAAGGCACTTATATCAGTTGAGCTCAACCAACACTGGTCTGTTTTAATGTTTCAGCACCCCTCAAGGGTACAGACAAACATACATACACTGTTTCCCTCATGTGAAAGAACAGCCATTAGTGACCTAGATTGTCCCACGCAAGCACGAACACCAAACAGAAAATCTCCAATTGCACCGATGAAGCAGAAAATACAACGAAGTTGAATTGTCTGAATACCACGAACTCTCTAACAGTCTATCCACTCGTGGAACATGAAGGCACAGGTTGCTCCAGAAGGTGCCAAAGCGCACACTTTACGAGGACACCCCAAACTGCCATATAGTCTGGGCATGTGAGGCGACGACTCAGTTTACGGCCACTCAGAACTGCTTGTCAGACCAGGCACGGTCAATAACCCCTCGTCGACGGCCAAGTATCACGTTGCTCCGCCTAACTGCTGCCCGTGCATGGAGCACGTCGCCTTCTTCAACTGCCGCTTGCGACACCGCCACTTCCTCCTCAGACTGTCCACTTCCTAGCCGAGACTGACCGCAGAGACTGACCGCAGAGACTGACCTCTTTCCCGCGCCCGGCGATGGAGGTCCAACTGTCGGTATTGGTACTGGTACTGGTAACGCTTCTCTCTTCTTACTGCCTCTGGTACTGGTACACTGACGGACCGAGCGGCCCCATTTACTGCCTCCCTGGGCGCCCGCTGCCCGTCCGGGCCTTACGCTTCCCGACGACCCAGGGAGGTGCGCCGCCACCGACAGTCAACGGAGCTCCGACACTCTCTGCAGCACTGACGTTAGTCCTTCCTCAGTCGATATCCAACTGGCCTGGTACTGGTACACTGACGGACGGAGCGGCCCCATTAACTGCCTCCCTGGGCGCCCGCTGCCCGTCCGGGCCTTACGCTTCCCGACGACCCAGGGAGGTACGCCGCCTCCGACAGTCAACGAAGCTCCGACACTCCTTCCTCACTGGATATCGCACTGGCCCTCACTGGTACACTGACGGATGGAGCGGCCCCATTAACGGCCTCCCTGGGCGCCCGCTGCCCGTCCGGGCCTTACGCTTCCCGACGACCCAGGGAGGTACGCCGCCTCCGACAGTCCACGCAGCTCCGACACTCTCTGCAGCACTGACGTTACTTGACTGCTTATCCGACTGGGTATCCAACTGGCCTGGTACTGGTACACTGACGGACAGAGCGGCCCCATTAACTGCCTCCCTGGGCGCCCGCTGCCCGTCCGGGCCTTACGATTCCTGACGACCCAGGGAGGTATGCCGCCTCCGACAGTCAACGAAGCTCCGACACTCCTTCCTCACTGGATATCGCACTGGCCCTCACTGGTACACTGACGGACGGAGCGGCCCCATTAACGGCCTCCCTGGGCACCCGCTGCCCGTCCGGGCCTTACGCTTCCCGACGACCCAGGGAGGTACGCCGCCTCCGACAGTCCACGCAGCTCCGACACTCTCTGCAGCACTGACGTTACTTGACTGCTTATCCGACTGGGTATCCAACTGGCCCTGGCCGCGCCGGGTCACTCCTTATATAACCCACGCTATCCAGCAGAGGGCACTACTCCACCGCGGCGATGCCTAGCGGAGCAGTAGGCGTGCGACAGAAGACAATCGCTCGCCAGATGGCAGAAATTCCGCCACAGCGCCCCCTAGCGAAGCGGTGGGCTGACGGCAGATGATAGCCGCAGCGTGAAGATGAGCCGCGCACGGCTCAGTAAATTAGAGGCAGAAAAATTGGGGCTTTATCATATCACAATTTTAGACAGACAGGAGCAACTTGGCAGACTTAAAAAGTTTTTCTCACAAGGTTTTCTTATAATGAGGGTGGCCATCTTGAGCTCATCAGCCAATTTTTAACAGTATTCCATCACAGCCGGACACGTAATGTTTCAATAAGAACTTGGAAAACCATCACCATGTGGGTGATAGAATTTTGGCGGAGAAGATAGGTTATGGAATTTATAAAACTTTTCATTCAGAAGTAACATAACCATTTATATTAATCAGTTACAAGTAAATTCCATTAATTTGACAATAAACTGAAAGACTTTTCTAATATTTTCACTAACTTTTGGGGGAGAGTTGTGAGAGATTTTTCAGATTGTGATTTCGAGTGAGTTAGTTGGAGCTACCTGCTATCTTTATCAACGGATGTGTATGTCTGATGCCTTACTTAGGTTTACTACTGATACCAGTTCATATATAGAAAACATTTTCAGAATATATTGTTTTCATCTAAAGTGACTTTTATTCAGTGTAATACCAGATAGCTATTACAGGTTAAACTATGCTTGGCAGCCAATTTTCAAGAAACCACGCATCTTCAGAATCCTGTTTCATTAGTATGAATATTATCCGTAAGGATCAGAGCTAATGACCAATCTACACTCAACCCCAAGGTACATTACGTCATTACAACTTTCCTTATAGTTCGGTCTTCTCATATTGACCTAAAGAATATTTCTTTACTTTATCATATCCGGATCTTAAATCTTATAGCACAGTATCAACATCACTGGTGAGCCATAAATCTTTCAGGATGCAGGAATTTGGACAGTATCTGTACATTACCAGCTGTTCCAAGTTTGGATGTTACTACATTCACAAAATAAGTCTTCACCCTTGCTGTATCCCCACATTGTTTGTTTTACAGTGGCAACACTAGTTCCATTATGACTGTGGGTTTTGCAGATATTTCAGTTTAGCTGTTGCCAATAAGGGCTGCTTTGATACAGTGGGTAGTCATCAGATGGTTCAAACTGTGCCATTGTAAGGAAAAAAATTCAATTTATGTATTGATCATATTAATGATTTCAAAACCAATGGAATCAATAACTAGGACTTATTTTAGTTTAGTTGGTCTCCTTTAAATTTCAATATAATCAGGAGAAATAGAAAGGTAGTGAGAATTCACTTGTTAAATTGAATTTTCACATTTTTTTTTTTTTTTTTTTTTTTGAAATTCTTGTACGTAGAATTAAATTATTAATAAGTGAAATACAACTTCCTACTTTTCTTTTCAGATATTCATTAAATGGTGGAAAGCCAGGATACACCTCAGGAGGGTCAACAATGAATTCAACACGTTCGATGTCAACTAACAGTGACCACTATGCTATTGTACACTCAAGGCCAGGATCAAGATTCTCACACAAAGCAGCTACTCTGTCACACCCTCAACACCGTGGACCACCATCTCATCTTGACTCGCATTACTCAGGGAAGATGTAATGGCTTAGAAAGTTTTGGAAAGGCTGACAATGCTGATAATTTTTTATCATTTATGCTGGCTCATTCAAAGGAAAGAGTTTTTCATGAATAATTAGAAACAATATTCTGAACATACAGAGTAGTTGTTTCTGCTAAATGAGAGTATTTCATTGAAAATTGACAAATTTGTTATCAGTAAATACGTATAGAATTTGTCAATTTCCCAACAAGTTGAAAGATTTATGATATATATCATTTTCTGTCTGTTTAATGCAGATGTGTTAGACATTTGTAATGTAAATCAGAATTATATGCAATCTTCCATTCTTTCCTGTGTTAGTGGTTCTTTTTAACTTCAAATATTCTTTGACATTCAAAGTGAGTAGAAAAGAATCTGTACACAAAATTACCTTACAAAGTTATCTTTGGATGATTTACTTCTGGTGTTGAAATAATGATAAAGTTATGAGTTGAGCTGTAAAATAATGATTGTTGTATGTAAGTTTTTAAATAGTGAATGAATGATTTACGTGTGTAATGTGATGAATTGTGGGAAGATTCAAATGTTTGAGATGAGTGTTGCAACAGAATGCAAGACTGATGGACCTTTCGGATAGTAATTATAATGTCTGTAAGTGTTATGGAATGATGGTCTACTGCCTGGTGCTCTACTAGCAAATAGTAATTTCATATATTTTGAGCTCTTAATTGTTTACATTAGTTAGAAAATACCATGTGTATATCTCAAGGCAACCAATGAAAATGAAATTAATTTTAACACATTGATTTTAAATCATCTTCACACAGTGCATAATAGTATGCACATTTCACAGTTTTCTTCCAATAAAAGAATTGAAGTGCTTCAACTAAGATTGTTTCAAATCTCAAATGACCAAAACTGAACTATCTGTAAGCCTTATGAAGAATATATTAGACCACTTTGTAATAAATTATATACTTCTAGAATATTTCTTGGTCTCGATAGATCTGTATTTTTTAAAATGATTTATTTTGAATCTTAATCTTAAAGGCTTCCCAAATAAAATTAATATTTTTAATAAATTGTATAGTCATTATTCTGTGTAAGAGAATATCTGGTCTCTATTTTAAAACTGATTTATGTGAAATTTTAACTCTGAGGGACTCATTACTCAAATTAATATTTAAAATATACTTACGTGTAGAAGAATAGCTGATTTACAAAACATACAGCTGTTTGGAAGGCACTTGTTAGATAAAAATCTGTTAAAGTCGTATCTAATACACCTGTCACTGTTTTATATAGATAATAAAATTTCTATATATTTTTTAACATTTATGAGGTATAAAAACTAATAGAAATAACCTAGAATTGTTTGAAGAGTAATTAATGAGGCAGTTGTGTAAGTCTTATTTTGTTAAATTTTAAAACTATACTCAGCATACATAATACAGTAATGAAAAGTGCCACATAAAGTCGAACAATTTTCTAATATAGAAATGAATGCTTGTAATACTTTGTGTATCTGTCTATAGTGTGCCAGCTACAATATTGTGGCAATGTTTGTAGATATACGTATAGAAATAAAGTTGATGTGAATCTTCATACGGAGTTATTCATCTCTCTGCTTTCTTCCAAATAGGGTAATTGCTGAGGAGGAGAGTGACAATTTGTCTATACTTGTATTGTTTAGTTCAATTTATTCCATTGTGATGAAGCATCATCTATCAGTCATCAGATAAAAATAGGTAACCAAAGTGATACCGGTACTGATTGCAAATTCAGAAAAGGCTGAAGGTGCTGAAAGAATAAATGAGGGAGTAACAATAAGGAACATCAAGACTAATTATGAGAATATACCGATGTCAGTTATAAGATTGCTACTGGTGAACAGTTCGATAATAATGAACAAAGTGATACAATACACTAACTTACTGGATATTTAAAAATCATATGTAGCTGTAGCAGTCTTGTTTGAAGGATTGAGTGCAGACAATACTATTACTCACGAACGTGGAGGAAGAGATGGTGGAGGGGTATTCATATTGGTTGGCAAAGACAATTACAGTTCACTGATGTTCATAGAAGCTATTCATGAGTTACTAATGGTATATTTCAGGGGATGTGAACTGCATGAGTAAAGATAAGGATACTGACTAGTTACCATAGTAGAAGAAAGTAAATTGATATTCTGATCTCTGTTGTGGAGTAGGATAGTTATGATTGGTGGAGCCTTAAATTTAACAGTAGTGGACAGATTAGGAGATAATATAAATAACACAAGGAGCAAAAATTAGCAGTTATATAGTATAGGAGTGGTAAAGCGGGGTACAAAAGGGTAAAACATTGGATATCTTCCTAACAAAGCCAGATGATAACTATGTTGGATCTCAGGATACAGAATGAATAAATGACCATGAAGTAGTTCCAATGAAACCATAAGAGTTGAATAAACCAGTTGCAAAAACTGAATGTGGTCATAGGTAAAAGTATAAAAAATGGCACGGAGCATGGTGGGTGAGCAGTAACATTCTGGCCTCGCATTCAGGACGCCGGTCCGAATCCCCATACAGGTATCCAGATTTGGATATTCCATGGATTACCCAGATCACTCCAGGCAAATGCCGGGATGATTACTGCAAAAGGCCATGGCAAATTCCTTCACATTCCTTGTCCCAAGTCCTTTCCCACCTCTAATGACCATGATGTCGATGAGGTGTAAAGTCATAAGTAAAAAAATAAAAATGGCATGGGTTAAAGAACTGAAATGTTTCCAAGTAACGTTCATTGTGTGAAGAAGGGCATCCATCGTAACAGGGATGGGAACCGGTTTAAAAAGGTATTAAGAATGTAGGAAGAAATGCTTATTCCAAAACAAAAAATTAAGAAAAACAATAAGAAGCTGAAGAAAGCAAAATTGGCTGGTAAAAAAATATATAAAAAAAACATGGAAGAATCAGAAAATGGTATAGTAGTATGCAAAGTTTCTTGTTTTAAAAAACTAAACAAAGAATAATTAATAATTAAAAGTAAATATAATCATGAATACATGAAGAATACTATCGCTGGAGGGAAACTGTTGAATAATTCTGTGCTGATGATAGAAAATTAAAGGGTAGATAAAGTATAAAAACAAATGTGGGCACTGTTGAGGACATGAAAAAGGCAGAAATACTAAATCACTGTTTTAAAGAGATGATTAGGACCTCTAATCCAGAGACGTGAGGTGAAAAAATGATGAAACTTTTATGCATCCGTAAAAAAAGAACAGACTAAGAATTTAAAAAAAAAAAAAAAAAAAAAAAAAAAAAAAAAAAAAAAGCCCTTAAAACATTGTAGCCTAGAAAAGTATGAATGGGCCAGTCAGACCCATCATAAGCGGAAGTGTAAGGCATGCACCGCATGCGGGCGGCACATCCAGGGAGGTGGCAAGTTTATAAAGTGGCAACTTTTTTTGGCTCGTCTACTGTCCCAGCGGTGACACACAGGGTGTCAACAACTGGGGACGGGGGAGGGGGGGGGGGGCGATCTCTCAGTTTTTGTCCCAGTTCCCAAAATTCCTAAATCCACCACTGGCTGTAGTTAAACAAGGAGCGGCATAATTGGTATTGCACAAGGAAATTCAAAACACCTAGCAGTAGGCCAGTATGGCTAGTATTATTGAAGATGTAGAATTCAGTAACTACATTGTGAAATGACAAGAATAAAATTTCAGTCCGTTGTTTATTTTAAACTTTTCCCAGCCACCACTAGAATTAAAAGTTCAATTTGAACACGAAAACAATGTTGATTCAAGACTACTTCTGTAAAGATAAAAGGTACTTAGGAATACACACCAGATGCACTCTGATAGTCAATATAACACAGCTAGCCCACAACTGTAAAACATGTAAATTCAATTACACGCTCAAAAGTCTTCCAGAAATAGTAATACAGCCCATATACATGCTTCAAAATATCTCCCCAATACTTTACAGGTGTTTTCAGTTCAGTGGCAGATCCAGGCTTTTGGTTTGGGGGGGGGGGGATTTGGTTTGAAGAGGAGGATCCTTGATTGCCATCCTTATAAAAACAGTAGAGCAAAAAAAAAAAAGTCACCAAAATCCGATGTTGTTGGGGGTAACCTTGGTGGTTTGGGGGGCTCACCCACCCCCCCCCCTTCCTGGATCGGCCACTGTTTCAATCATTTCAACACATTTTTGCTGAGTTTTACCCTAATGTGTGAACTGACCCTGCTCCAACAACAAATTGTCACGAACTAAATAGAGGATTTATTATTATTATTAATTGCGATGGAGCTAACACTCCGTTGGCAATTCCCCAGTTGTTCATTTACCCCTTTTTTATATACTTTTTTTTTACTTTTCTTTTATAATTTGAATGGTACATTCCTCCCCCATTTACTATTATGATTTACAAATTTTTAATTCCTTGAGCGTTTTAGGGAAATTATTCATCACTACACTTGGCAATTTGTTCCAATCCCTGACATCCTTACCAACAAAAGAAAATTTTCCCACTCTCTCATGCACGAAATCAAGCACAAGCTTGTGGTCATGGTCGCCTTTCCCCTTCCATGCACTATTCCCAATTCTTTTACCAATATCCCTCCAAGCTCCATCACCAACATATGCCCTATACATTCCCAGTAGAACACTAGTTTTGTGTGTCATTGTTCTGAAAATAGGTTGTTTCTTCAAAAAAAAAAAAAAAAAAAAATTAAACCAACAAATTTCATCAAAATTCCTTCTCTAATCTTCTAACACCGCCTAATTGATGCACAATAATTCTCTTTAATTTATTAAGTTAGCCAATCTCTTATACAATGTTTACTTGTTTAATAATTAATACTTTACTCTTTTGCTTGGAACTATATTATTCAAACTAGCGAACCAGTGCATTTCTTACCCATTCTTGCAGTTCACACATATTTTACAAATATTCTTCTACTCTCTGGGTTTCTGTTGACCTTATTGAAACAAACAAACATTCAAAATTACCTAAAATCCTTAAAACTGTAAGAAATTACCAAATCTGCAGATTCTGACTCTGATAATCCTCTTCTATTGTCTTGTTCTTGAATATGAGCATATATCCACTGACAACAGTCTCAAAACAACTACCATACCACCTATCTGGATGAATAATCATAGGCAGGAGCACAGAATGTGGTGTTCTTGAACAACTTAACAGAAAATCAGACAAGGATCTACAGTTTTTCTGAGCCAGGGTAAAAAACTTGAGATTGCCACCTGTCTCTTTCAACACTTGAGATTAATTATTTGAAATAAGCAAAAACAAATTACAGGTTGACAATGTGCAGAAATATTGATGACGTACTGCGATGCCCACAGTAGACAAAATAATAATAATATCCCCACCTCACAAATTTGTCACCTCTAAAAAACAAATTTGCTGCTCCCTGAAGTTGTCACAACCTCCCCCACCCACCCCAACATACACAGTTCTAGTACTGATGTAAGCGCTGAATTAAGAGTAGTAAAAGAAAATATGAACATAATGTGGCATTTTATTCAATTTCAGGCATAGGGGACTGTGTAAGTTATGATTTGAGTAAGGAAGTCAGGGACTGGGATAACTTACACAAACAAACAGAGATAAAGTGGCATTATCCTAATTTATTCTTAATGTTAATATGGACATGTAAGATAAAATACACTCACCAAAGCTGAAGGAAGGAAGCAGCAGGGCCAACGCTAGGATTCTCGGACCCCAGGTAAACGTTCTACGCCCCCCACCCTCCGACGAATTTTCTTACTTTAAACTTTGTTTTATAAAGTATCCAAAATCATAAGTACAGGTTTTAAAACTTGTATCTGAATTCTATTTAGTACTGTAGGTACCCTGGCCGGCGGGCCACCTTTGGAGGCTCAAGGTACTTTTGCCCCACTTACCCTCCCTAATGTCAGCCTTAGGAAGCAGTGACAAAAGCACTCCACAAAACAATATTTTGTAGTATGTACAAGATAGATTTTAAGGATAAAAACCATCAAAAGTATTTAGATTTTTTTACTTATATACAAGAAGGATATAAATATTAACTTATATGTAAGAGTAACCTGCCAGCCAGTATCAAAACTACTGTACGGCTCAGTTTATTACAAACAAACTTATTCTTTACCCTGCAACACCCCCAATACAATTGAGGTGCTTATTAATGTGAATGAGCAAATGTTTGAGGTGAATAAACCTCTTAAATAAATGGCTATGATTTCATTATATGAATCATGAACTTGTTTGAAAACTGAAAATGTTTTACTTTTAAAAGAGACTAGTTCCCATTACTCACTGCATTGAAAGCAACAAGATGCATAAATTTAAATTCAAATGGAATGAGTCACATTCAAATACATATTAAGTTTCACAATGAATAAGGAACCAAGCCATATCAATGATATCAAAACAAAATCATTATGAAATAGAGATTTTTTTGAACTGTGTAGAAAAATATATTATCATATTTAAATTTGCAAGCACCATTCACAAGTAGGATACAAAACTATACATGTTTTTGTGTGAGAATACTGTTGGACACAGGAAAATGAGGAAGATAAGAGAACCTGGGAGTGAAAATGAAGTAAGAAAAAGGAGTGTTTTGCATGCAACACGTATATAATGAACTTCAAGAAACCATGAAGCTCTAATTTTTGGCACTGGATTTGACTGCTTCTTCCAAACTCTTATTTAAAATGATAAACAGGAACTTTACACAGTTTTTACTTCACATGTCAAAATGCATGACATCTCTCAAGGATACACTCCAGGTATGTTCTTCTTTTCACTCTTCCTAAAAGATCAATGTGGTACGCATACATACAAACTGTTTACTTTTGAGAAATGAAGTAAAAAATGATATGCCACAACTGGATGTGTGAAATGTTACTATGTTAATAAGCAAGAGGATGAAAAGTAAACCCATCACTCACTCCAGATGAAGGTAGGAGTACCGCGATGAACAAATAAACATGATCACACTTTACAATATTTCATTATAAACTCTAATTGCATTAGAGGTGGCACATGACTAAGGTTTATACCAAAATATTGTAAAGTGTATTTGTGTTTACTTGTTCATCGCAGTGATGTATTTATTTGACTTATTGAATTGAAATCCTAACTCCTCTATCCTTTCTTATTTTTATTCCGTAACAGAAATTTCATGTCACCGAATCAGAGTACACCTTGAAATAGCTGATGCAACTGAAGCCAGAGAAGATGGGAAGGGTGACGATGGCAGTGTTGGGAGGAGAAGCAGACAACTGATAATTACAGGACAGTACAATTTCTGCAAAGCATGTACAATGTCATAAAATAAAAATTTGTATCAGAAAAGATTATATAAAAAGGATTGTTAGTGTGGCTCAGTGCTTGAGGCCCCATATACTAGACCAGGGAAGTGCAATAAGACCGGGCACAAGCCAGGTCCTACCTACGAGTGGTTTCTGTTCTCAGTTTTGAAGTCATTCATATGCAAATTACGATTTTATCACATACACCTTGTCAACATAGAGTTCATTAGAGGTGGAAAGAAACTGGGGGACAAGGAATGGGAAAGAATTTGGCAATGGCCTTTTGAAAGAACCACCCCAACATTCACCTGGAGTGATTTGGGGTAAGCATTAAAAACCCAGATCTGGATGGCCGGACAGGGACTCGAACCCACATCCTCCCAAATGCGAGGTCAGAATGTTAAGAATTCACTCACCACGCTTGGTATCAAAACTTTCAAGTGTGTCCTGTCAGTGGCGCATCTTCAAATTTCTTAACTGGGGAAAGAACTTTGAGATTT
>JARYHS010012519.1:193966940-194055525 GCA_031002005.1 Vandiemenella viatica
GAACTGGAAGGAACCATGGAATATCGAGATCGGAATGGCTGTACGGGGATTTGGACCCGCGTCCTCCAGAATTTGAGACCAGAACGTTACCACTCACCAACCGAGTTCTGTGAGGAGAGTGTTACGGTGTCGAAAAACGTGTTATTTCCCACAACGTGACTCAAAATAAATTGTAACATACGTTTCTGTACCAGCAGTAAATCTGTAACTGCGTTGTGTCAATTTTTTCTGTTTGCTCCGGAATCAGGAAAAAATCCTACTGTACAACGTGATGGAGTTTTCGCATTTTTAAATCTTAACCAAGCGTGGCGGATAAGCCCTGTCCTTGTATTTGGGAGGACTCGTGTTTGAATCCCCGTCCAACCATCCAAATTTCGTTTTTCAATGATTTGCCAAAATCATTTCAGGCGAATGTCTGGATGGTTCTTTTAAAATGTCATGGCTGAATTCCTGCCCGTTCCTTGCCCCCGCGTCTTCCACTCCTGATGACCTCAACAATGCGTAAAACCGTTTTTTAAATATATATTGCCTTCAGTCTCTGCTACCATTTAGCCAGCTCCAATTTACTTATATGTATCGGCATTGCTCTTCTAACTAAAGACACGGCTGTGAGGACAGCACAAGACGAACATAACACTTAATTAAAACCACCCATCACCGAGGCCGGACTCGAATAGGCGACCTTTACAACGCGAGGCCATCGTGCTAACCCCTACGCTGTCAGGGGTAGCTAAGTTCAAAGTTTGTAACCTCCCCCTCCGCCCTCCCCTCCCCCCTCCCCCCCCGCCAATTAGTTCCATTTGCCGCCACCAACGGCGTTGTCCTGTTTATATGAAAATGGCGACGCCACAGGAGAAGTCGTTTTGTGTGTGACAGTATGCAAAAAGTGAATTCATTCTCGACGCGCAGTGGGCATTCCGTCGTAAGTTTAATAAAGTGCTACCTAATCATAAACAGATTTACGATTGGCACAAGAAATTAGTAAAAGATTAGTGCACATGCAAAGGGAAAACCATTTGTCGTCCTGGAACGCAAATAAAGACGAACATATCCGCACGGAGCCCTTGGTAATCCACTACGGTAAATTTTTGAAGATTTCTGTTTCCAGTGATGTGCGACACAAGTTTACATCTTTTATAGTCTGTGAGAAATAAAAATGCAAAATCTCTTCTTTTTTTAATAACCCTGCATATAAAAGAATACTGATTCACCAGTTTGGTTTAGCACAGTCGTATGCAGCTAGTGGTCACAATGTAACGAACGACTTGTGGGTAAACATTCGAACATCAGCTTGAAGTCCTGAGTTCAAGTATGGAAGTAATCGCGAGGTAAACATTCAGCTGAAGATATCTTGATGTTCACAAAGACAAGAATACTAACTAATAGGTTTATTCCGAAGACAACCTTCAATAAAAGAAATTGTGGGAAATCTTAAAAAGAATAAACGAAATCTCAGACACGCATAGTGTTGAACCACTGTCATCTGTGACGAAGTATTAATTGTTAGTGATATGTGAGCTTAGTTCACCGTCCCAAGTAGAGCCTACGCAAAAGTTGGAAAGCGGTGCTCGGTGCTTATAAAGCAATTCAATCTCCTGACCTTCCGAATCACAATTGTCTGTTTCCTCCTTTCGGAATCTGAATCGGCCTAGGAAGTTGGTATGAGTGAATAATATGCTGGCTAGTACTTTCAGTTATCTAGTTAATACCAGATGCT
The DNA here is from genome assembly GCA_031002005.1 of Vandiemenella viatica. Classification (NCBI taxonomy): domain Eukaryota; kingdom Metazoa; phylum Arthropoda; class Insecta; order Orthoptera; family Morabidae; genus Vandiemenella; species Vandiemenella viatica. Next base: position 193,968,658 of record JARYHS010012519.1, read on the forward strand.
TGATTTCGCACTGGGAGATTGTGGTCCTCCTCCCAAGACACTCAGTTGAGGTTGCTGTTGACAGGATGATATTGACACGGCTGTTCTTATGTGTCGTGAATGTCAACTCCACATGCTGAAAGAGTTGCAGCTGTTTATTGTAGCGTCTGTGCGATAAAGATAAGAGAAGTCCGCCTCACAGAATGCGCTTTTGCGAACGAAGAGAGCTCACATGCCATTTCAATACATACGACACAGAACAATATATGGCAATGCGTCAGAAATGGAGACAGAAATTCATTAAACTTCAAGATTCGGGGGAACAACAGACAGGTGGACAGGTGTTTGATTTGTGATTATGCAGCTCTTATTGTTTCTACTCTATATTTGCTGTGATTATGAGTTTACAAAACTTGAGGGGCAATTGGTGGACCAGCACTTATTTCGGCTAAACGATAGCAATAAACCGAAAAAATAATTGTAATTAGGATACCTAACAAGTGTCTCTTGCCACAGCTAACAGAAGAGAGCTTGATTGATGAGCGGACAGAAAAATATATGTAATATGCTTGAAACACTTATGCGGGAATGCTAGAAATTAACAGGCCTCTGACATAGGTCCACAACAGAACTAAGGCTGCAAGTAATTCATTTCCACTTTGCGACCTTGAGTCCCACGCAGGCTTCAAGGTCTAATTACAAACAATGCCGAATGCCAAGCTTACGAGCCTGTTGTCTAGGGGTAAAAAATATTTGTGAAATAAGCCCACAAACTTTGCTCATAAATCAGAGGTGTTTTTTAAGTCTATATATACGTAAAATTTTAGCACAATGCAAATCCTCCCTACTCTAATTTGTAATAGTAAATACTGAAAACTTGTATCTATTGCTATAACACTACAAATAAATATAAAATTCAAGAGTGTTAAAAGTTATCGTCAATCATACAAAGATGGATTACATTCTCTGCATATTCTTTTGTCAATGGTCTATCCTAGGAAATTTGATGCTGTCTACAAAAACCTGTCACCCGAAAGTCCAAACTGAAAGACTTTTTGCTTCAGAGTCCATTCTAAACAGTGAAAGACTTTTCTTCATAAAATTTGGTAATTGGATAGGACGGGGAAAAAAAATTACTTTAAGGTATGGAAACGAAATCTGACAAAATTTTTTACAGTCAATGAACTGAGGTATGATTGTTTCGCAGCTAACATAATGTTATGAACTAGTAATTAACACGGAAAATTTTGAACACTTTAAAAATGTTAAGTAACTATCCGCTAACCTGCAGTTGGTAATATTATTGGTTTGTTAATTATATGCACTATTCCACATCCCCGAGACTATTCATATGGGATAAAATACAACGCGTTTAATCAAATGGATGTCGATATAGCTGTAGTGACGGAAAGATTTACATTTCATTATTTTTCACTAAATGTTAAGGCTTTTTAAATAACGCGGGAAGTGTGGTTATCAATCTGAGTATAACGACCGTTGGCTTAATTGCAGCTTCTGTAGTGCGTTTTATGGTCCTGGAGCTAACTCCGTTAGTCGAATTTCTCGTGGAACTACTTCTGACTTTGGTCGTACAAAGTCGAGAGACGAGTAAAAACAAACAGACCCACGAACTGGCATCTTATGTAAATTGAAACGATCTGCGGCGCCCGGAAGAGAGTCCTTTTTTTTCTGGCGCCGTCTCTGTTTCGATGGAATCTGAGATAAATGCGATTTTCTTAACATTTAATGCTGGGCAGATTAAAGCTAAGATTCTTAGATTGCTTGTTACGACCCTGTTAGTGTGCTTATCTTATTATCGACCACGGCAGGAAAACCGAATACATGTCAACGATTCTGCTGCATTTTTACGTCTTTTACATACGAATCGCTTAATCAGTATTGCGGTTTCGTATTCGGCTGGTCAAAACACCATGTTAACGGAAGTACATCAAAGTTAAGCCCGTCAAAACGGTTCTAAATAGTGATGAATGAAGACATTTTAACAAGCAACGACTGACCATTATACAAAATTTTGCATAAATTTAGTAGTTACCAACTTAGCGATGCCTAGATATCTCAAGACTGCCAAATTCATGTATCATCTTGATAACTTCAACATAAAACTTCTATCAGCTTAACTGAATGTAAAACAAATCATAATTTTTAGGTTTTTTTTAATAAAAATATTGGTTTGATATGTGAGACAAATCATCTGACTTGTGTTGAGAAAATTGTATTTAAATTTTGAATTATTTTTTGTGGCTGTATAGAAAGCATTAGATAAAAAAAATTATTACTGGAGATTTACTTTTTATGCCATACTAGCCCCAAAGCCTGTCAAAAATGACGGGTTTAACAGAGTGTCATGGCAATTTATTTATTTACGGTTGCTTAACTAAATAGAATTGTTATAAAATGAAGCTCATTGTAATTTATCGTCCCTTGTGTTGTAGCAAAAAACTTCAGTTGTCAACTTGGTCCAGATTGCATTTCAGCGTAGCCACAATCTCTGCTAATATTTCCGTTAGAAATGCAAAGCTTCAATCACATGCGATTTAACCTCTTCAGTCCCGAGCTCATAATAACAGTGCAAGAGAACTACTATTGTGTTATTTACTTTTTGTTAATGCTAGTTGACAATGAATGACCAAAACAATTATTTTTTGTAACAATAATTAATTTTTTATAGATGGTATATATATATGATACCTCGGGAGTCAAGCAAGAAAATTATATACACAACTTTACTGCTTCATGTTACTTTATTTCATGGAAAAAATATATGTCTTTAACTTTATTTCGACGATCCATGTTGTACAGCTGCAGGATCCCAAGTTTCCAATCAGGGCTGCCAAAAGCAGAAGATCGAACATATGAGCTGTGAGAAGCGCGATATATATTGTAGGTGATACGATAGGCCAGAAAAGGTTCAGATGTGCAGTGGCCCGTGAAAAAAATAATTCCTTGAGGTATCATATATGATACCTCGGGACTGAAGAGGTTAATACATTTCTGACCCCAGTGACAACGAAGGATACTAATGATAAATCTTAACAACTTACGCTATGTGGTTTACGCCACATATATCGCGATCAATTTGAAACTTCCTTCATTCAAACCATCAAATGATTTCAGTAAAAAACACCTGATAATTAATATGCCAATTTAAACGAAATACCTACTTTACTTTCAGTGTTCTGACAATTCATGCCTTAACTAAATTTCTTAACTAAATAGATTTGTTATAAAATTAGGTTCAATGTAATTCCTCGTGCCTGTAGCAAAAGGTTTCCGTTTTCATTCCGGGTCCAGATTGTATTTCAACCTAACCATATACTACGCTAAACTTGCCACCAGAAGAACAATACTTCAATCTCACGCATATTAATACATGTATTGTATCGCATTTTAGTGGCAATAATGCATCGCGGTATAAATTTCTTCAATGGTTTTTACACCTTTCTTTTATTGTTATCCGTGATTCAGACAATATTACAACGTTTGAATTGTTGACACAGTTACATGTTGCGATGAAATAATAGCCTCAGTAATATTGCTCAGGGAAAGCGAAAGAAATTAAAATAGATCTTATGAACTTACATTATGCCACGTAATATTTGTTTTTAATTGTAGTGTAGGCTGCACAGATTGCGATCAGTGTGCAACTATTTCCGTTCAAACGATTTAATTATTTCAATAATAGGGCACATTTTAATTATTTTGAAAAAAAAAGACTAATTATCCATGCCCCCTGTTGTAACGTCAAATGCCAGTTGTAATCCTGACCCATGCTAAGTAACAATCTAATAAAAGCTTTCGTTAACATTGATGTTCGAAAATTAAAACTTTTAAGGAATAATTCTATTTACCAAAAGAATAATACGTAAATATAAGCATCTAATGATTGATATGACGATTTAAATGCAATACATACTTTTTTACATTGTTCTGTTAGTTTATTTATTCGGTGATGCTTAGAAATGTTATTAAATAACGTGCATAACCAAGAACAATGACGTAAAGCCTAACGTCATTGCGCGACATCATAGAGTGATGTCATGGCGTGACAAGTGACGTCATACATGACAGACTTGCTTAATATTTACCATATAAACTATATCGGTATCGAATCTGTCCCTTTTAAGAATCATGTAGCGAAGAAATAATTGCAATTACTGTTGAAAGCATTCCATATCGCTTAGTACTATGTATGAAAAGGACAATTTTTTACCGTTAAAGTTGTAAAAAGGTATTCTAAAATCAGTTATATAACATTTGACGTATACGGAACAAATAATTATGGTTCTTAGTCCTCTCCTGTGTTCAGGGAAAATGTCTGTGAGAGAATGCTGACAGAAATTTTCTTATTTCTTAGCACATTCACGGAACAAAGACTTTCCCCACCTTTCAAGACGATGGCGTTTATCATTCACTTCATGATTACTTACTTTAACCTTGGACATACTTAAACACGCGAGGGGAAGCGTACGTCCCGCCATCTGATAATTATTAATAACAACTAATTAGGACGAAAATTCGCTTAGATAACTAGGGAAAAACTAGAAACTTTGGTAAAGACAGGCGACTATATCGAGCAACCTACGTGCCTCCCACTCTATCAGGAATCTAGTTACCGATGGGCATGAGGATAAAGATGACATAAAATTTACCCCGTAGTCTACGTGAAATACATACTCGACACACGTAGGTTGAAATTGTGCTTTCAAAAAAGACATGGCTTTTTTTTTTTTTTTCAGCTTAAACTCGACTAGGTGGTGATGGCTAGTTGTATCAAACTCCTGACTTTGAATTATTTGATTATCTTTCTTCTTAACTAATTAATTTCGTATAAATAAAGAGAATAGTTTAATTGGGAGTTTATAAAATTTCATATTAAAATGTAGGATTATGCTTAATGACGTGAAATACTTTTAAATAAGTGTAAGAGGGTTTGAAAAAATTAATGGTTGCTTTTCATATGGAATATTTTGGTTGAATCGTGTTATTAGGTGCACCAACTTTAGGTAACATATTTTGACTCAATTTTAGCAATCAAAAACCGTATGTTACGTATAAAACGTAGTCAAAACCGTTAAATTAGTTGTATTTTAATTTAAAATAATCATCATTATTATAAACAAGTTTTAGATTGTTAAAAAAATTAATTTAATTATAACCACCCGTTTGCGTTTGCTTTCAATGATTGTCTAGATTTCTGTAGATGTCGGTATCTTTGTTCTGTACAGAGCGCAAAACATATTCGCACAAATAGAATATCTTACATTTTTGCGCTATATTGTGTAGCTAATTCGACTTTAGATTCGTTAAAAAAAAAAAAAAAAAAAAAAAAAAAAAAACATCGACGTATTATTATATGCACCGTAACATCATTATTGTATAAATCTTTACTATATATTAAAACAGTAAATAAATTATGCCGGTACACGAGTAACACAGTACGCGATAATACAGAAACCAAAAGCGCAGACTTACACTTTGCAATACTTGTGTGTCTGTCTGTGCATCTCACAAAAAAAATTTACCTTATTTTAAGGAAATCGCACATACCGGTAGCTTATGTTATGCTTCCATGTGACTTTAGCATGTTGAGAGAAATAAAGAAATGACCCGCAAATTTAATTTATCCGTAGGAGAATCTTTCCGTTTAATATTGCTTGACGTTAGAACTCTTCAAATCGGAATTTTAATCACTATTGAATACAAAGAAGTCCATTTCTTCTTGTGAGTAGTGCCGACTGAAACCTAGTTCATTTAAACGTTGATTTGTTAAACATTATAATTAACAAATAATGACTGAGAGCTTTCTGGTTCACGTGATTAAAGTCAGTAACAGAAGCTAGTATGGAATAGAAGTTAATCAACGTTTTTTCTTCATTTAAGAAGCTACCATTTAATTGGAATCAGCTTAATACTTGCGTGGAATTATAAACCACTTGTCTTCAACTTAGATAAATATTATCATTCATGATGTAACTGGTTAAAGCCTGGTGACAACAGGTTAGTGTTAGCAGCGACGAGGTCATTTCTGTTAGCGTAGGACATTACTTTGTTTGCGAGCAGAGTTGAGACATCATTTCGTGACCATCTCGTTTATTCGAGTTGCCCTCTAGTGGCGAAGGCGAGTAATCCTGTCGTGATGTCCTGGACAATTTGTTGGCCTCTGCTTCGGAGAACACGGCACTTGTTGGAGGGTCGTATGTATATTTAATACTCGGGGAGGACGCCGACTCAGCAGGAGTCGTTTTATTTCTTTTTGTCTGGCAGTCTCGGCTCCCACGTACCGTCCAGCAGGGAGCGGCTCAGCAGTGAAAATCATGCACGTCATCTTGGATAATGTTCACAGTGACTGCGAGGGGTTAAAAAGTTGCATTTCTCTTGTTTATTCCGAGATTTCTTTCTGCCTCACGCTAGCTAAATGTGGACACCCATTTCTTCTCGTCTCGCATTCGGGAGGACGCCGGTTCGAATCCACGTCCGGGCATCCAGATTTGGGTGTTCCTCAAATCACTCCAGGCAAATGCTGGGATGCTTCCTTTAAAAGGTCATAGCCAAATTCCTTCCCGTTCCTTGTCCCCAGTCCCATCCCGCCTCTAATGACCTCCACGTCAACGAGGCGTAAAGCCTTAAGTAAAAAATAAAACAGTATTACCTTTCTCATTCATTTTAATTCTAGGGATTTCAACGAATAATAAATTTGTGTTATCTGCAATTGTAATTCATGCAGGGGCGATTATAGATGGTCACAGAATAAGAAAAAGTAATGCAAACTTGGAAAATATGCCTTTCGGGCACCATGTTCATCAAGAAATTTTGGTCCCTTCAGCTAGCCGGTGAAAAGCTACAGTGATTGATGTAGCAACCTTATATCTGTGTGACAATATCATATATACTTACATCATAAAATAACCAGAATATCCATCGAGACAACAGAAAGTTTTGAGATGTTTTCTAATTTTAGTCGTCACCAGCTCTTCTCTGAGTTAAAAATTTTCAAACTATTAAAATTTTCTTTAGCCGGATCTCACAAAAAAATTTGTTCAAAACAACCCCACGGTGTAGTATTTCAGCATCACCTCCTCAGCAATCGCGTGGTTTTTATAGTCAATTGAGTGTTGTGAGAGCGAAGACGGAGTGTGAAAACACGCTGTATCGACCCCTGACTCTTCCGACTTTTTCAGGTGTACCATCTTCCGCCCTAGACGACGGAACAACAATTATTGAGTCAGGAACGGGAGCTGATTCAAGGTTGTAAGTCCGTACAAATATCGCGTTTCCACAAAATAATCCGGTAGCGCAATCATGAAGACTTGAATATTGCTGTGCCTCAGATTTGACAATCAATTTTTTCTTTTCTGGTAAAAATAAAAATTAGATATTTGGAGAACAATGGCATCAACTTTACCAAAACCATTCACCATTGCATTTTTCAGGTTCAACCGTTCTACACAACTTGTTTCTGTCCAAAACAACAGAGGTTCGGATACGTTCGAACATTTCCTTGCCCAAAATAATTTATCGCCTCCAATGGCCTCAACGTCGACTAAACGTAAATCTTGAAAAGTGAAAAAAGCAAAAATACGAACTTGTGAAAACGGAAAGCTTTTAGCTCTGTCCTGGAGTTGCTGGAATCCCTATTAAGTTACTGTGGTTAGACACTGCTTTTGCTGATTAAATATGTTTTTTTATTTATTTTTGTAATTTGGACATTAGTAGTATACTAGTTATTCGTATTTAGTTAATTATTATTTATGACACATAATTAAAAGTGGGAGTTAATTGGTGAATGGGGTCAAATTAACTGAATGATTCAAAATTAATTGCAATGTGAAAGAAATTTAAAACTCGAGTTATTTTGGTACATTTTACAAAATCAAACTAAATTGACAACGAGCTCAGAAACCACATAACCTCAGAGCCTTTGTAGGATATTGTGGTTAAGTACAGTGTGTGGTGAGACCTATTACATCAGAAGCGGCACTTTGATGTCAGCAGGCGGCGTTGAACACACCCACAGCCACTTATAACACGGGTGAGACGATACTTCTAATCAGGAAGGCACATGGCAAAATATTTTGGCAACCAACCAGACACTGTTGTAAGCCCAGGTAAGCGCCCTGCCAGGTAGTGTTGTGCCCTCCGACCTCTCTTCTCTGGCTGCCTCCAACGTTCTTTCAAGCTCCCATCTCTCCTTCCGACAAAGTTAAGGCCAGCGGGCGTGTCTTATTCGTCTCTCCGAATCAAACCACTTCCCTGATTTCTGGAGCTAACTGTGTCAGTTATTAGCGAAATAGCGAAATAGAATCACCTCATTAGCGCAGCAGAAGATCTGTTACAGATTGTGTGTCACCACAAATAGATTACAGTAAAACATGTGGCGGGAAAACCCATAAAGTTTTTATAGCACCGCCTTGAAAAACTTGCTTACTTTTTTACGGGATTGCATCCTGCCTGTGAAGAAAAAGAAACAGCTTTCACCTGTAAAACCCGGGACTGTCCACAGTAGTTGAATAGAAATTCTAGCAGCTCCTGCTAAAAGCTTTCTGCATTCACAAGTTCCAATCCCTAACTTGCCAAGTCTTTTGTCAATTTATGTTCTGTAATATAACTTGAACGGCGCTTCTCTATCTGCGAAGACACCAATAGTTACTTCAAATTGGTTGATGTGGATTTTATTATCCTTTATGACTTTATCATGCAGTTCACTTATAGGAATTTACTTTATATATTTCGAGTTCCAGTGATACTAATATTTTTCCGCTTTTCGATTTCTAGTCAACCTCTGTCCAATTTCCAAAATCCTTTTTGTGCTAAAATAAGAGGAAGGATATTCATCGCCTTTTCGTTTAGCTGAAATAAATAAAATGAAGCTTTCCGATTTATGTCTTGAACGCCTCCACTTTAGCTGAAGACACCTGTTAAAACAAGGTTGTTTACATTCGAGCTTAGTTCAAAGCATATTTTATGTTAAATATCTTGTCTGTCTCAGGTTGATATAAAATCCTTGGGTGAGGTAAAGGATCTAAAGTGACCATCGTAATAACTCTTAACGAGAAGTAGAGCATAACTGTGAAAACAAGTTATAAAAATGCAAATTGACAAATGCAGCGAAGTAGGGTCTTTATAGCGGTCCCGCAAAAGAACCTGTATCGCGATATCTATTGCCAGTACCGAAAGCCGGAGAGTGTTTACTAACGTTGAATAATGTTACTGCCTACGAAAACATAATTACTTAAAATTAACATCAGAATGTCGCAGAGTCGGTTCATGTTTGTGTTTTCCTGACAATCGTGTTGCGAACGAAATACGGCATCGAAATTGACGTTTTTTCGTATATATCACGTTATCAGCAACTCATTTCAAACGATTCAATTTTCCTTCTTTCTTGTGTTTCTAAAGTCAAAGATTCACTTCCACAAAGAGCTGCACTCGAAGTATGCGAGCAGACTTATAAACTACTTTTCGAGTCCTATGTCAAATTGTTTCCTATACACATTCGATGTTTGTAAGAGGTTTCAGATCACAACTACGACATCGGGGCAAGGATGATTTTATCTAATTAGAAATTACGCATTACCTCACAAAAATAAAAAATCTTAATGGATTTTGGGAACTATTCCTGGCATTTAGATCCACAGGTATGTTAGAACTAGCTGGCCGCGTTTAATTGATCTTTATGGCAAATGTCTTTGCATTCCAAAGATATTTAACCATATTCATTATAAAGCGGAGAAAATTTAATTGAAATCCTCATGCTCCAGCTCTCGAAATGGTGACTTACGACAGAGGCGATTGCACATGCCAGTACGTTGCCGGGGAGAGCCATATAAATTTTGAAATCTCGCAGCCCTCTCCTGGCGAACGTACTTGAGGCGTCAGTGGCTTGAAAACGGCTACATTACAAAGCGCTGGATGAAAAAATTCTCCTGGAACCAAGTGAGTTGAATACGAACGACTCGACAAAAAGAGGCGTCAGATTCTTTGGTAAAAACTTCGCTGTCCGTCGTGACGGACTGGGAGGAAATGGCCGGACGCAACCAGCAATTGCTCTCACAAATAGCGGAAACACCGCGAAAAACTGACGCGTGCAGCTGGTAGCGGAGAATCGTACCCGCAGACTCTGTGTCGGAGTAATTTCAAAATTGATAGTTCACTTTTTATTTAGCAGGAGAGATATCCTAGATGCCGCTATTCTGTGATATTTTAATGATAAACACGAAGGAACGGGAAAAGATCGAGATGGCGTGTTAATATATTCCACAGTTATCACTGTAAATTGAATATCTATATCCCTGTGATTTTATTGCAGTGCAATGAAATGAATGCTTCAAAATACTGCTCCTGCATGGTATCCACACTAACGTTATACATGCGAAAGTAACTCTGTCTGTTTGTTGCATTTTAGAGACTAAACGACTAAACCTATCCTGATGAAATTTGACAAGAAAATACCATGTATCATCAGGAAGTACCTAGAATACTTTTTTCGAGATAAATAGCATATTTCGTCATGAAATTTTGAAACCTAACCTAACTGTGACAGACAGACGGATAGTGTGTGTAAGTCTCTGTATTCTTATATCGGTCACTCAGTCTTTGTTTCTCTCGCAGCCAGTTAGTGTATGATTCAGAAATTTAATGTAGAGGCACATCTTATTTTATAATATACTGTGGATTTGCGCTGCATGCGATGACTATCAAAAATTACACGGACAGCAGGGGTGTACTTAGACAAGACGTGTTAGTTGTGCAACTATGCAACTAGCTCACCCGTTTCCAACACCAAAAGGGCAAACGAAACCAATAACGTTAAGAACAAAACGGTATTGACATAATTGATTTAATCTTGAACAATAAAAAAAATTGACAGAGGAATTTGGTATGTAGTCTCCTACAGTATATCCCAACCCCCTTAATTTGTTGCTGTTGTTAAACTTGTTGCAAATTTACTCTCTTCACGAGATAGGTTCAGTGGTAGAATAGTATGGCAATGGCTATCTCATAATAATATCCTGACTCCGATCTTTTTGGACCCCTTTTAGATAGCTAACAGCTTGCTGTATCCAATTCTGGCAATACAGCTAGAGATGTGATTGTAGCATTATGTGATTCAACTTTATGCTATCTAAGACTTTCTCAGACTTGTAAACTGTAACTCGTGGCAGCCGCGCTGTTGCTCTCGAGTGGAAGCGATTCTGGGGTCGTTGCGTCTCGCAGACCCGGCCCACGCACGGTGCGAGCGACCCTGTCGTAGCCAAGTAGGGAAACAACTCGCCGCCACACCCAGCTCTGCAACGTCACAAGACTGCTCCACCCACGCAAGACCAACACTGCCGGTCACGCGAGGCACCACCTGCAAACTGTCACTAATATACTACGTCAATATTTTAAGCTGACGACTACTTTCATAAAATTTACCTGTGAATGACGAGTAATTTTACAGTTTTGATTTGTGACTTAACAAAGAAAAGAAAGCGACACTTGTGAAACATTCGTTTGTTTAACAGAAATAACAATTAACGTCTTAAAAAAATTATTCTGTATGTCGGTTAAACCACATTGCGCAAAAAACTACAACAGAAATAAAATGGTGATGATGTTTATTAGAGGACCTCACTGACCTGAGTCTTTCTTCACTTGACAATAAAGACAATTAAACATGGTTAAGACTTCGATGAGCCTCGAGATTTACAAATATAGATATTGCTGCATTTGCAATCCATGGTCAAAGTTAAAAACCGCAAAACTTTGATACACTAATCACTTAACGATACCAAACAATTATATTATTACATTTCTTATGAAAATCCTAGTTGAGGATGAGAGATATCTTCACTTTTAGAAGCTGATTTAGATGTCAGACAGCGTTGACTATAAGCATAGTCTACAATTTTTCTTGGACAAACTGGTAATAGTGGAACTAAATCTAATTAACATAACAAAAGTGATGCGGAAAGTAGTTAATAACAAAGTACGAAACTTATTTCATCTGGAGTTCAAAAGATGCCACTTTCACCCTAAAATGTGTAACAAGAAATAAAACATTGATACAACCAGCCAGATGAGCTTATGGTTTAATTTTAATCAGTCTGAAGCGACACTAAGAGATCACCTTATTAGAGGCTGGAAAGGAATGGGTCATTAAACAGGGAGGAATTCGCCCATCACCTTTTGAAAGAACCATCCCACCTCGAGTGATTTAGGAAAACCATGGAAAACCTGGATGGACGAACGTGGATTCGAACCCGCGTCCTCCGGAATGTAAAGCCAGGGCGTTTCCACTCACCCGCCATGAAAATACGAAGGGGAGAGTTAAAAAAATTTAATGCGGGGTAGAAGTTTAAGAAAAAATTACAGTGCGCATTAATTTTAATTTGGACGTTGCTTTTTGTTTATTTAGCATGACTAGAAACTCATATATGCGCATGCGACAATTACGCTGTATTCTCCGACAGTTACTAAAAACAGGCTGCTGCACAACCCATTCTCTTTTTAATTAGGATTTTACGGCTTGTTAGCCGTCGGGGTCATAAAAGCCGAGCGATAATTAGTGATCAAGGCACGGGAGAGAATTCGGCCATGGATTCTATCAGGCATGGCGCCATGTAAACCGAAATCTGGAGGGCAGTGCAAGGGATCGAATCCGCATCCTTCCAAATGCTCCGACAAAAGATTTACAGTTCGGTGATCGAATTAAAATGAATCGTTAATCGTCAGTTTTGAAAAAAAAAAAAAAAAAAAAAAAAACGAAATCCGAAACCGTATCGACTGAACACTTTCGAATAGCAGGGTAAATCTGTGAGGATTTTGATCAGATGAGATTTTTTTTATTTTTGGCTGTCGTTTTGGTTGTTTACGGACTAATCTATTTCAATTGTCCTTTCCCTTGTGCCTGAACATTAACTTTCGCCAATTATTCCTACATTCGAATACTAGTCTGTTCCTTCCTCGCTTCAGTCCACGTTTTACCAGTTTTTAGTTTCGACATTTCCTGTAAAGTATCAAGCTCTTGGGGTTTCTTTTTGAGCGGAATACGTTTCTGAATATCAACCTTTGTTATCCCCACTTTTTGAAGCAATGTTGTTTTAAAAACATGAAGTAACATGAGCCCTTGAGGCTTGGCAGATACTAACCAACACAAAATAGTTACTGTCCCTAAAGTGCTCTTTGGTTTTCTATTGTTACCCCAAATCACTCCAGGCGAATGCCGGGTGGTTCCTTTAAACAGTGACCTTGAGATCGACGAGGCGTACAGCCATTACAAAAAAAAAACTAAGAACCTAATCATCACTATTGTTAGATGTTTCCGCTTTTGCGGGTCGTCCAGCAAATCCTCTTCCAGATATGGCTGTCACTATAAGATTTTTTTTTTTTCTCCATCATCTGTTTCCAGACAACTTTCTCTGCCTCTGCGTCTTTCTTGACTTGTTCATGTATCTTGTCCGTGATCTTCCAATTGGCCTTCTCTCCTTCCCAATGTTCTAATGTGTTAATAACTTCGGCATCCTCCCCAGTTCCGTCCTCCACTGCAGTCTTTTAACATCTCTTCCAATGCTTCAACTTTTTATCTCTCCCTGATGTTTTCATTTCTGATTTTATCTTTCCTGGTGACGTTCTCTATCTCTTTACAGCTACTGTTTAATGTTATACCTTTTCGACCGTCATCCCAAATTTAATTGGTTGTACATCTTTGTTGGTCTGCTCATGCTTGATTCTTACATCGCGGTTCCGGCCTTATGTGATTGTCCCACGGTCTGTGAGATCAGTCAGCTGCGTTACCGTCACGCTTAACCTCTCGAGATAAAAGCCATTCCCAGCCTCCACAGCAGACCTACCCGACCACCCAGTCGTAGTTGGGAAGTTCCATCCTCGTGACCAAAAAAAATTGGTGGTAGTTGTGTGTGGGGCAACACTTACGCCACCCACCTGCTGGTAATGAAGAACACATTTCGGGCCGGCGCGGCGTTCCTGTTTTTGTGTTTGCCGGTCGTGGGAACGGCGCATTCGACTCAGACATAATCAGCGGGGCTGCTGCTTACCTTGCCGGATCAGTCTTTTTCTTTCCTCCTCTGCACTGCGGCGCCGATCATAAACGCAAACAAAACACGGGCCGTGTTCCCTGCCGGGGGTCCGGCGTCGTTATGATGAATCTTCAGCCGGAACCGACCGAACAAAGAGCATCGCTGCCGTGCTCGGCCATCCGTCCTCTCTTTGTGCCGCCCGCGGGCTTCGACCCCGGGACCCGGCGCTGCATTCCCGCTGGCTCAACATCTGTCGCCGGCTGTCGTCAAACTACTTAGGCACCATTTCTTCTCACCCAACGCTAGGAGCCCTAACTGAAGTTGGGACAGCCCCTTAGGTCTGGCCTTGTTTTCGTTCTGCAGCCTGTAATATCTGGCTGTCAAGATTTAACGTTAAGCCGCTGGTTCTGGTAATGTAGGGCCTATAGCTCTGGCCTCGCCGGTTCGAGTCCCACCCAGGTCAGGGCTTGCTGTCACTACATCCTGTGTTGTTCCTACTGTTCACTACATTAATAGGTTAGTAACTAGGCTTGCCAACTTTTCAAATTTCCACGGACAAATACAAGCGGATGGGGGGAGTGCGGTTGAGGAGTGTATATTACTGAACTAAAATTTACAGAGCAATTATTTCTTTTTGTACAATTAATTATTGTATTTTTTTAACTGCTTAACGTCTTTTAACAGCGAGGTCTCTAGAGATTGGAAAGGATGGGGGCGAGGGATGGGACGGAATTCGGCCATGGCCTTTTTGAAGGAAACATCCCGGCATTTGCCTGGAGTGATTTGGGAAACCATGGAAACCCCAAACCTGGATGCCCGGTCGGGGATTCGAACCGGCGTCCTCCCGAATGCGAGGCGAGAACGCTAACCATTACACCACCACTATCGGTAATAATTATTGTAGATTTTGTTTTTCTTACGTGACCTTCGGTAATCGAATGATCCTTCACTGCATTTATGCCATTAAATTTCACGGTAAAAGTAACTTTAAACATTTCACAATATGCAGTGCAATCTTTTTCCTTATGCAGCCGAGTTTTTGTCATTTGACAACCACTCGTCTCTGAAACTACACTAACATTTCTGTATTTTCTATAGGAACTCGCTCATGTTTTGAAACGTACATAATAATAACACTATCCAGTTTAATTTTCCGCGAAAAAAACTAGCATGCCCTTCCGTTGTCGACGTATGGTAGATAACTAAACAATAAATCAATCGCTTCGCGGTAATCAGATATGTGACTCACTGTTGTCAACTTTAGAACACAGAGCGAAACAGATGAATTACGTTGAGCGGATGGGGAAATAGGAGCAAGACGCGGAGTCCTTGTCTACTTTCTACACATGCTGAGAAACCATTGCTTGAAACTAATAACACGTAATTTTTAAAATTTCTTAATAAACTTGACATTTTGTGAACGTGTAGTGAACCGGACACGGACTAATCGTGTTAAATCGAAAACCGGAAGGATGGCCACCCTATTTGTGACCCAGCTTCCTAATAATTTAAATTAAGTACACTGGTGTCGGAGAGGGAAAAACATTCATTAATTGTAAATCTGTATATTTTTCGTGTGACTGAGTATTGTTTTGACGGATGCGAACAGTTTAGGTAGACTGTGATATGATTAACAGCATCTGATGTTTGATGTGGAAATTAAAAACCCGTATTATGAATATTGTGTATGCCATCGTGTTTTAAGTGTGATTTTCGACAATTTTAAAATGTTTAATTTTGTCAGTTTTATGTGTAAAGGCTTGCGAATATTTTAAATTTTCGTTTAGAAATGTGTCTCAATTATTCTAAGTAATTTTGTTTAGTTTCTGAATTTTTTTATTATTTAAAAAAAAAAATTACGATTTCTATTGGAGCAACCCTTATAACTCGAGAATGTACTATCTGCGTCTTTAATGTTGTCTAGAATATTCTCTACTGCCAATTTAAGCTTCTGTGATTGCGAGCAGGCAAGTTCGCTTGGACATTGTGTATGTTGTATTAGTAATATGTTTAAAATCTTTGGAGAAAGTCGTATGCCTTGTTCGTATGAGTGTTTATGAGTGTTTCGGCGGAATAAAAAAGCTAAACAAAACGTGTATTGTTGTACCTTTCATTGAGAAGTCTCATCGAGGTATCGTCAAGATCGAATGTTTCTGGAAAATGTTTGTAGCTATTTGTTATACACATATCGGTTTGTTTTGAAATTACATTAGTATGTAGATACATCAGACCCCTTATATCTGCATTTCTATTTTTTGAAATATGACAACGGATCATCTGTGACTTCAACACGCTTACCACTTCCAACGCTGTACGTTATCAGAATAATTGGATGCAGTTAATCTCCTGTGCATTCACTAAACACGTCACCAACTGTTTTATTTTACTTTCAGAATTATCAGAAGCAAATTACTGTCAGGTATTGTCCAGTGATGTTTTGTCGAGTGTGTGCCAAATACGCGAGGTTTTCCGCAGTCCTTGCGCCTTGGAAGTACCTTGCCGCAGGGCAGTCGAGTCTGCTTGGGAGGCCTCCGAGATGCCGTTGGCTGACCGGCTGCAGGAACTTCTCACGGACGCTTACGATTTTGCTTACGGCTACGAGCGGCGGATCCCGTGGGGACATGCAAAGCTTCAGCCGAGGTGAGGAAGCCGTTAACCAACTTGTCCCCTAACGGTACCGCCACAGGTGTCTGTCGCGTACCGGCGAAGCAGGTTTTTTGTCCAATCACTCTCTCTGCACTTCTACGGGAATGATGAACCGACCAAACGTTGTCGGGTTTTGGATCCAAAGCCTCGGGCTTAACGAAGGTCTATTTCGTAGCCTTCACTTGTGGCGAAGATTACTTGAATGTTCTTTAATTTGTATTACAGATTAAATTCTGTACATTGGCGGAAGAAGAACGCTTAGTTATTCCTTAATTACAGTTCACCTTGCATTGTCCTTCCGCGATTCTTGAAGGTAACATGTTCAGGCAAAGTTTCTGTAGTCCTATTTAGTCTGTATAATCTAAAATTAAAGTAACAGCTAAGACTCAGCATATAATAATTTGAGATTGGTATGCATTTCAGTACCAAAAAACACCAAAAATGCCAGGTGACTTAAAACAGAGAGGAAAATAATAGAGAAGATAGAAGTGGTGATAATTTAAACGATGTCACCAAGACCTTTTTTCCATAACAAATTATCATCACCATTTCGACTTCGATATTTGGTCGAGCTAGTACTATCCACTTACTTACTTAGAAATGGCAGCATTGAGATTTTACAACAGCTTCCATAAGACCTGAGAATAATATGTTGTAGGAACTTGACGTTCATTATAAAATCGATTAATTACTGGTATTTTGTTCATCACAAATTGCAGACATAAATAGAAAATTCGTTCATCCTTCCGTGAATCTAAAAGTCATAGTCAATATGCAGTTGTTAAAAGTTATAGTATTATGAGTTTACCTCGTCAGAGAGATATTTGAGCGAGTATCCAAAGAAGAAATACAGTACATGATGAACTACTCGATCATGGCTTTACCAAAATATCAACAACAACAAAAAAAACTCAGAAGTATTTGCCTAGCATGTGTGTACTGGTGATCGAATAACAGTGAGAAATATTGCGTCGGCTTTCGGTGTAAATATTGTTATGGTGCACAATTTCGTATGAACTGCGGTATCAACAATTTTGTAAGCCTTCTCACCTGTTTGAGGAAATCCGGGAACTGAAACGAACATTAAACCAGTATAATCCTAAGTATATTTCCCTCAAATTTAAAGCTAATTTGTCCCTTCAATACACTTATAGGGGCCTAAAAGAAATTTACAAGTGGCGAAATAACACATTGTTCTTTAGTGTAACGCTAGTCTACATACAAAGCAATTGTATTATTAAAAAAAAATAATCACCCGATGGAATTAATAAATTGAAATGTGATGTTTCGTCTACCCTTCTACTCAGAACTAAATTTATACTAAGTAAATCGTTATTACAAAGATACCGGAGTTCTTTCGTTGCCGAAGCAAATCATTTTCTCCGTGCCCAATTATTACTTACTATAGTGCTATAAATGCTAAGAATTTCTATTGAGTCTGAAAGGACTTGAAAGTATTAATAAGGTAAAGAGGCAATCTTACTATATACGGATGTTAGTGTGTGAGAGTGTGTTTGTATATATGTGTGTGTGTGTGTGTGTGTGTGTGTGTGTTTGTGTGTGTAAGAGAGAGAGAGAGAGAGACAGAGAGTGTGTGTGTGTTTTAATGAGGAAGGGATTCTTAGACATACATAAGTGGTACAGTTATTAAACCAGTTATTGATTATTCGAAATATTTCAAAGTGTTATAATGTATGAACCAGGGGCGGATCCAGGATTGTGGTTTGGGGGGAGCAAAATAAGGTCTCCAAAATTACAGTGTCGGGGGTGGACCTAGATACTTTTGGGGGGGGGCTTGAGCCCCCTAGCCCCCTCCCCCTGGATCCGCCCCTGGTATGAACAGTGGAGAATTATGACTGAATACTCGGGTGGTAAGCACAGCGCATGAGAAGTGACGTCACACTGGACTGTGGTACTGGTCGCTCTTTGTTTCCGAGAACCTGTTCGGCGGAGTTCCGTTATTTGTAATCGACAGCCGCGCAGCGCCGTCTCACTGAGACAGATGGAATGACCTTAGGCATAACCAATTATAGTGACGTCCACACACTCGTGTAGCGAGGCGTCGAGAAAAAATGGGACTGGTTGGTCGTGTAGCAGAAGCGGCTCGGCGTGTTTATTGTCATTATGTTTCTTTACGGTCCAGTACGTCCTGGCCCTTAGGCGGTACTAAGAATAGCAGTGGCGACAGTGCAGTAGGTATAAGGCCGGGCACACACGTTACGGTAAACCTGACAGGCAAACCTGCGCAGGTAAACCTGACAGGTATACCTGTGCAAGCTCGAGCCCACACACGTTAGGGTAAACCGTATATTTTAGTTCAGTTGAGAGAACATGGCGAGCAAACAAGATGTAGATGACGCGATCGCCTTGGTCGGGTTATTAGTGGTTTTGGACAGTAAGAAGAAGCGTAAACGTAAAACCTGGTGTAAGAAGTGGCTTACAAAGAGAGATGAATATACTCATACAAGGTTACTGAAAGAGTTGAGTGCAGATCCTTCAGATTACCGTAATTATTTGCGTATGAATGAAGAAACATATGAAAAACTGTTATCACTTGTAACTCCTCTCATTAGAAAGAAAAACACGGTTATGAGAACCTCTATTTCTCCCCATGAAAGACTAAGTGCTACTTTGAGGTTTCTTGCGACGGGCCGATCGTACGAATGTCTTAAGTACTCTACGTTGATATCACCACAAGCTCTAGGCCAAATCATTCCAGAGACATGTGAAGCCATCTATAAAGTGCTGAAAAATGAGTATCTTCAGGTACGTTAAACAAATATACAACTTTTATTTACTATTAGTTTTTATTGAAAAAATTTATTGCTGTCTATGAAAGGGAAAGTTTTAACAGAGTACTGAGACAATAATTGCAATGAGCGTATGGAATTATAAAATTAATTGATAATATTGTTTG
Organism: Vandiemenella viatica; assembly: GCA_031002005.1. Taxonomy (NCBI): domain Eukaryota; kingdom Metazoa; phylum Arthropoda; class Insecta; order Orthoptera; family Morabidae; genus Vandiemenella; species Vandiemenella viatica. The sequence goes on from JARYHS010012519.1 coordinate 193,988,239, forward strand.
ATAACATTAGTATAGCATAAAGAAAACTCAAAAATAAAACAAATCAATGATTACTATAACTAGAAAAGTAAGCTGCCATTGAATGTGAAGGAGGAAGACCTTCATTTGCAAATCCACCTGGCGAAGTTTGTTGAGAAAATTGGCCGTACGAGGTAGCAGATGAAGGAGTAGGTGTGCTCCTACTTGAATTAGAGCTGCTGTTCAAAAGTTCGGAGCTGTATGGATTAAGCATACCCATTTCAGCCTCAAAAAGGAGATCATTGATTCTTTTTTCAACTATCAAAGCCTCTCGTTTTTCCAAAGCCCTGATTCTCATAGCAAAAAATTTTCCCATCAAGTCATACCTGTCATCTTGGGCCACCGGTTTTTTGAAGTGGTCTCTTACTGAGACCAGTACATCATTAGTTAACTCTTCACTTTTCCTTTTTTTGGCCAAATTAGGTCGGGAGGTCGGAGGTAAGCCTACTGCTCCTGTACTTGAGTTTGATCTTGCAACCGCAGGTGGAGGTATCTCGTCGCCATTGATCGGTGTTTCGTCGCTAGGTGTTCCAGCAGAATCATTTATTTCTTCCTGAAATAATTATGTATTATTACACACTAAAAAAGTATTTTACATTGATTTTATTAATTAATATAGTTTAAAGGAGAACTAAATAAATATAAAACGTGTAGGCCTACTATTGAAAAAGTTACGAATATCATGTTATTAACGGGCTAAGCTGATACCTGGATTCATGTTGGGTTATAAAAGGGAATCTACAACGGATACGTTAGAATTTGTATAAAATATCAATTATCATATTATAATGTAGACTATTGTTATATTGTAATATTATAATATAGATATGATAACAATTATAATTTAACTAAACACCAAATGAAATTAATTTGCTAATTCAATCAGCCGAGGGAAACGAAGCATAGTCCCAAGCCGTTAATATAATTAATTATAATGTTTCCTTGATTTTAAAACACTGAATTTAAAAATTATCAACATTTAGACAGTCATCATTATCATTATGATAGACTTTTATTTATGTTGTGAACAGTTTTTATTTATTTGATATTGTTCCAGTTTCCTAATTCCACTGAGAAATGGAAAGAGATTGCTAAAGAGTTTGAAGAGAGATGGAATTTCCCACACTGCCTTGGTTCCATGGACGGCAAACACATAGATATAGTTCCTCCAGCGGATTCCGGATCATATTATTTCAACTACAAAGGAAGGCACAGTATGGTACTTTTTGCAATAGTGGATGCTAACTACCGGTTCCTTTTAGTGGATTTTGGGACCAACGGACGTGTTTCTGACGGAGGCGTTCTTCAAAATACTAAATTTTATGAAAAGTTACAGATTGATGACCTTAAACTCCCAAAACCATGCAGCGTAACAGAAAATTTCAAAGATGTTCCTTACGTATTTGTGGCTGATGACGCCTTTCCCCTTACAATTAACATAATGAAGCCTTTCAGACAAGCACAACTAGATTCAGCTTGTAAAGAAATATACAACTACCGAGTTTCAAGGGCAAGGCACGTTGTTGAGAATGGGTTCGGTATACTGGCCTCCAGATTTCGTGTATTCCATACTCAAATAAATTTAGAGCCAGAGAACATAGTAAAAGTGGTGAAAGCAACATGTGCATTGCATAATTTTTTGATGGAAAAACGCCCAGCCATTTACGCTCCTCCAAACAGTACGTATCAGGAGAATGATGATGGCGCTATCATTAATGCAGGCTTGAATACCAATGAATCGAATATGATAGCATTGCAACGTGTGCACTTAGGTAATGTAAGTTTGGCCGCCAAACGGCTCAGAAATGAGTTTGCTTCCTACTTCATGAATGAAGGTAAAGTGCCATGGCAAGACAAACGTATTCTTCGAAACAAAAATTGAATATAGACTTTTGCTCTTATTTATAGGATACGTGGAATCCGTTCAAATTTGTTCATAAACTAAAAAAATCATTTAGACATTTCACACAGGTCAGAGAAAAGTTTTCTTTCAAACTATTAACATTTAATTTGTAAATAACTATTATTGTTATAGAAAAATACAAGTGTAATCGTACTTAAAATCAATTATATAACTATTATAACTAATCTGTTTATAGTACTTACTTCCTCGATCTCGCTCCCATATTCCTCTTCTAAATTGGACACAGATGTACTGGGAATATCTTGATCTCCAAGAAAATCAAACAAATCTAAGTACCACAACTTGGATACATAGACATTGTCGGCTGATGCGCCAGATTTAATTGACATGTCACGTTTTTTCTTTTCTTTACGAACATTGCTTCGTAAACTATTAATCTTTGCAACCACTGATTTTCTTGTTGCATCAGGTTCCAACTCCTTCAACTTCAGCAAAAGTTTTGCATAAGATGCATCTCTCTTTTCACGGTCATGATACTCTTTACTTTTCACTCGCCAAAGGCACGGCTCCTGTCTATAAATTTCAATGAACTCTTCAATCACTTGATTACGTTTTCGACTCGACATAACTAGAACTTAATATAGTCACAAGAAACTAAAGAAACTTCAAAAGAAAGTGTCGCAAAAAGCTCTCTACTCGAGGTGCAAGTCCAAACTAATAACAAAACAACTGCGCAGTTGACTGGACGGTCTCACACACACGGTCAGGTCTGGACTACTGCGCAGGTAGAAATACCAAATTTTCATTCCGTACAGGTCGCCTGTACAGGTCGCTACGCCTGTGCAGTTTGGCCTGTAGCTACTGGCACACACGATCAGGTTTACCTGTACAGGTGACCTGTACAGGTATACCTGTCAGGTAAACCGTTACGTGTGTGCCCGGCCTAACTAGCGGTCCGCGCAGCTCCGTGTAAGGTCAGGACGGATGCAGTGCGCACTGACTTTCTCTCACTGCTTCAATCACGCATTCCGCAGTGATCGTAAGGTAAACCAGAACGGTCATTCCCTTACCGACCTGCGAATGCATTCAAATGCATATTATATCCGTTGTAATTTTAATAGTACAGACTTCGATTTAGAACAGGGGTGGCCAATCCGCGGCCGGCCTTGAACTTTTTTCCGGCCCGCAAGATTCATCCATCATACTTATACAAAACATATTTATTTTATAATGGCAAAAGTAGTGAAAACCAATGTTTTTTTTAATATATATTATTTTTGTATGTATTAAAAAATTAAATGTCGAAATTATGAGAAAAAATTTACTTTGATTTTAAAATAATATTCTTGCAAATATATGACAGATATTGTTAGCATCATTATTATTACATTATCTATGTTTACATGTAAGAATAATTGTAAACACAATAATAATTATTCACTATGTTTCAGTTTTTCTCTATAGTGGGACTAAACCTAATATCGGGATATATAATTTTATATGCGGCTCGCGGAGTTATGATGCATTTCCAAAGTGGCCCGCAAGACCATTTGGGTTGGCCACTCCTGATTTAGAGCATAACTCAGGGAAATAGGATTACAAAAATGGTAGTACCCCCTGTTGAGTTGAAGCAAGTGTTTATTTATTTCAATGGTTCGTAAACCAACATGCAGTCTGATTTGTTTCAGCGAAGTAGAAGTTAATCTAAGAATAAAATATTTTTATCCAATTCTTTAAAAAAAGAAAACGCGAAACCATCAGAAATTTTCGGGAGACTTAAACGACAGTTAACTGAGCTAACGTTAACAGATTTTAGTTTTTGATTTTCGATTCGTAGGCAAGGAATGGGAAGGAATTTGGCCATGGCCTTTTAAAGGAACCACTCCTGTACTCGCCTGGAGTGATTGGGGAAACCCTAAAAAACTAAAATCTGGATGGCCGGACGGAGATTCAAACCCACGACCTCCCGAATGTGTTACCGAACACCCACCATGCTCGGTACGTTATCAGTCCAAATCGTCTGTGAATTGAGTAAAAGCTTAAAAATTACAGCCGTGAACATGCATTTGTACTATGAGTGCTATAGCTGTATATCAGAGAGCCTACGGGGTACACAGACTGAAAGAAAGTAGAAGTGGTGGATATTATTTTACTTTTACAGATGAATGTTTATGACATTATGGAACAGAGAAAGCTATGACATGAAATAGGATTATTATATGCTAGACACAAACAGCAAAGGGAAGCTGCAATTTGACAGTAAACAAAACGATTTACACCTCCGCAGGGCGTTAGCAAAGTTTGGTGGAGTGTAGTCACTATAATCCGTTCAGTTAGCAGAGGCGACTCAATGTCAGTCTGCTCTATCCCCACTCCGCTGCCACTACCCCTACACGCGGAGGATAAGCCGTCAGCTCGGAGAAATAGGGAGAGAGGGGGGGATGAAGTGAGGAGCCATGCCATAGGAATATGACCTTGCGCCGCCAGTTCGGAGAGAACAGGGTATAGGTTAGGTAAGGCTCCTAGCTGTGGATTGGAAGGATTTTAGCTCGAATCCTGGACATGGGAAGAAATTTAATGGACCTTCACCTCTCGCAAAGATTCGCTTTGTTCACGTGGTATATGCTAGAACTATCAGTGGTTCGAATTCCACATTAAACTGTATTTTATGTGCGATTACAGTGTTAGTTTAGAGTAAGCACGGCAGGTGCAGATTGGGCACCAAACTGAAACTGTCACTATTCACTAAGCGGCGATGAAACAACTCTTTTGGGTCTCGCGGCCAATACTGTCATACGTAATTACTACCGTCGTATGCGAGGCTAATTCTAAACTGCAATTCATAGGTCGTATTTTGAGGAACTGTAATGTTCATACAAAAGAGATAGCGTATAAAACACTAGTGCGTCCGCATCTGGATTACTGTTGTGGAGTTTGGGCAAGGGCCTGATCGACTCAGTGGAGAGGGTGCAGAGAAGGGCCGCTCGATTCGTGACTGGTTGCTACAGCCCTTATGAAAGCGTCGCAGAATTGATACATAGATTGGGCTGGGATAGTTTGGAAGACAGACGACGTAGTTTGCGTCTGAATTAGTTGGAGAATATGCGGAAATCTTTAAATTATGAGTTCAATGAAATACTTCTTCCGCCAACCTATTTAGGTCGCAATGATCGGAGGGATAAGATTCGAGAAATAAGATGCCGTATTGATGCTTTTATGTATTCCTTCTTTCCTCGTGCTATTCGGGATTGGAATGCACGGGTTTAGGATTTGGCGCTTAGCACCCTCTTCCACCCACAATGTTTGTGATTTGCAGAGTATGGATGTAGATGTAGTAGATTACATAGGTATGAGTGAAAGCAGATATCATTTCTGTTCTCGTTTGCACTTATTTGAGAAGACGATGGATAACAAAATGCCTCGCTATGGATCCTATAGTCCCCAAGTTTACAATCAGTCCATTCCAGGAAGTAATGAATTAGAGTGGTTATACTACATTTCTATAAAATAAAATTACACAAATAAGATATCTCATCTCACTTCAAACAATACGCAACTTTTTGATTATAGGGCAATTCAGTATCTGTAAGTTATAGTACAATATAGCAATGAGCTTGTAAGCTATTCGCGTAATTGTGTGAAAAAGAAGCAACACGTTAATTTCGGGCATTCAGTTGGTCTACATGTGTATACGAACTTCTGATATTACGTTGGTAGTTTTCTTATACTTTTCACACTTATAAAACCGCATCATCATCTGTCCTAAACGTCGTAACACCGTCAGATTTCTCACAAGTTTCTTAACGTATGTTGCCACCCTTCCTGATTTTTGGCACAAAAGAAAATAATTTAATCCCATGAAACAAAAATCAGTTTGTAAAAGTGGAGGCATCTCTTTAGTTCAACAATTGGACTAACTAATATTTATTTTCAGTAATAGATAAACTACAATTTTTTTTTAAAGTCAGTACTGTGAAAGACTGAATAATTTCTTAGAGCTTTCCTAGCACGTGCCGTTGTGCAGGTTTCCCTCTGGAGTGAGGCGTGAGAACTGCTGTGCACGCTACAGACTGACCTTGCTCGTCGCTAACTACTGTGCTCCATTCAAGGTCGCCCGGGATGTTCGAATTAACACCACACGGCTCAGAGTAAACTACAGCCAAGAAGGATAAAATACACATATATTCAGCAAGATTAGCTTATCGTAAAGGCATATTATTTGTACAATCTTAAGGTCGAGAAGTTCTTTTCTATTCGTTTAAAATATTCGTATTGAAGATTTCTGGAAGCTTTTTTTTTTTTTTGCTTGGGCTTTACGCCTTGTCGACGGCGTGTTCATTAGAGGCGGGATGGGATGGGGGGCAAGAAACGGGAAGGAATTCTGCCATAGCCTTTTTGAAGGTAGCATCCCGGCATTCGTCTGGAGTGATTTGGGGAAACCATGGAAACCCCAAATCTGGATGCCCGGACGGGGATTCGAACCGGTGTCCTCCCGTATGCTAAGCCAGAACGTTAATCGTTACACCACCACTCTCGGTCTGGAAGTGGTGCTTGCAAATCTGATATGATTTATCAAAACGCAGTGTAAACATTTATATGGTCGTGGTTCCTGTAACAGTAACAATAATGAAATTTGATACAACTTACACAGGTGGCGACCCTGCAGCGTAGGGGTAGCGTGCTTGCTTCACGCTGCAGGGGTCCCAGGTTCGAGTCCGGCCAAGGGCATGGGTGGTTTTAATTAAAAGTTGTGTTCGTCTCGTGTCGTTCTTACAAAAGAGGAAAAATAATCACACTGGTATCAAATCTATACATTGCGATACAAACACATTGAGCTGGCTTTATGGCTTACACGGCCAAATGTCATATAAAAATAAAATTAAAAAAAAACTTACACAGGTTTTACTACAATCCGTTCACATTCGAATCTACAAATGTTCCAAAGAATTCGGCAGCTTAAGCATTTGATTTTGAAAGTTCGATTTTCAAAACGTATTCCTATTAGGTCATTATGCAGGCGACAGCGAGGAAGGGAGTTCAGGTTGATGTGTTGGTTAGATTCGTGACTATCCGGGCAAGTTAACACAAGATTAAACAGATGCTCGTATAGCCGATGAACTGTCGCGCGATATTTGCATCCCGCGAGCAACTTTAAAGATCTTCGTCATTAAAATACAATAAATCTCTGAGAATCCAATCCTGTAAGTCACAAACTGTTTACGATACTCTATAGCAACGCTGCCAAAGCCCAGGCCCGCGGGCCACGAAGCGCATTTGAATTTTCCCTCCAACAGCAGCGGTCTTGAATATGCTAGGTCAAAAACCTCTTCAAAGGTCTCATCGATATTTTTTACTTTTTGGTTATTATTTTTTTAAAACCTGTGCATAGGTCTTATTGATGGCTTTTAATTATTGATTGTAATTAAACTGTGTTATTTGTATCTTTGTTATATTTAAATACGAGAGTTGGAACTTATATAGTGGCAACACTGCTGTGGAGACACTATGCAGTGGAATCTAGTATTGTCGCTGATAGCACACGTTGTTGAGGTTGACATACCTACCTTACCTACGAGCAAATGGACTCGCCCGTCCCACGTCCCCGGCGTGCGCACAGTGAGGGAAACGCAGTCATTTGTGAGCGAGTGGTCTAATGTAACCGTGTCACTATGTTTTAGAAACAGGAACTACGGAGTTGAATCAAGATTGACTGTGCCAGAGGTCGTACAGCACGACAGTGTCATCAAGGTCTTCAAGAGGCGTGCGGGGAATGGGCATTGCCGTACAGAACAGTGTCACGTTGGGTAAAAGCCTTCAACGAAGGTCGGCAAACTGTGGCAGACATGCATCGGGCAGGTCGTCCTAGTGTGTCTGAAGAAGTAGTGCACACTATTGCCTTGTTAGTGGACAGTGATCGACGTCAGACGATTCATGAGCTCGTCTACGAAACCGGATTAGCGCATACGACTGTGCTTCGCATCCTGAAGGAACACCTGGTCATGCGAAAATTGCATCACGATGGGTTCCGCATGAATTGACGGAAATGTAGAAATGGATGCGTTACGACGCTGCTCAGACGCACTTGGAGCGCTATGAGCGCGAAGGAGAGGCTTTCTTACGCCGTATCGTAACACTGGATGAGACATGGGCCACATCGTGCGAGCCAAAATTCAAACGCCAATCCAACGATTGGCGTCATAATGGGTCGCCGCGAAAGTCGAAAGTACTTCAGAGCCCCAGTATGGTGAAAGTTATGGTGATTCTTGTGTACGACTGTGATGGTGTTATCCTAACGCATTACATTCCTCCACGGTTGACCGACAGGGCACAGTATTACTGTTGGTTTTTGGAGCATCACCTGCGACCAGCTTTGCGAAAGAAGCGGCAACACTTTCTGCGCAACCCACCCATCATTTTGCAAGACAATGCGAGGGTGCATACAGCGCAATCTGTGGCTACTCTGTTCGGTCGATGGGACTGGGAAGTACTGTACAATCCACCATACTCCCCAGACTTAAGTCCTTGTGACTTTGATTTGATTCCGAAGATGAAGGAACCACTTCGTGGCATTCGCTTCAGAACTGTTCAAGAGATTCGACAGGCAGTAGACCGCTCCATTCGCACCATCAACAGAACATGCTCTGCTAACGGTATACTACGCCTTCCACATCGCTGGCAACGGGTTCTACACAACGCTGGTGAATACTTTGAAGGACAGTAACAGGTGCAAACATGTAACGCTTTTTTATCGGTTGTGAATAAATAGTTTCCACTATTTAAGTTCCAACCCTCGTATCTATTGTAACTATAGAAAAGTATTATGTGGCCCACAGGCTAACTTGTGGCCCATTTCCAAAATTGGTTGGGCAGCCTTGCTCTATAGTATCCGTATGCTATGATTCGTGCGCGACCACAAACGCCTTTCTAGCCATTAATCATTTCGCGGACGAAAAACTGGTAACGACGATCCAGCCGTCCGCTGTATTGGTTTTGTGGGTGGACGAGGCGCCTCGGGGAACGCATTTATCTCTGGTCGGAATGTGAAGGCGAAGGAAGGCAGAATAACAATGGGTGAGCGAGCAATATAAGGCGTGGCGACGGCATTCCGCGGCCCAGACGGAGTTCATGGTGGCATCCTTTGTCTCTAACCAGTATTGCTGCGTCCAAACAAGAACTCCGTTATATCTAGGCACTCGGACACCAAAGAAACAGACGATTTCCCGTACAATACTGCTTGGAGAAGGTTTACTGCAACGTAACAACACATTTTTGCCTAGCTTTATTCACATTTAAATTATTTAAACAGTTATAACAAGATGCCAAGATAGCACAAGTAGGCATATAATTGTGTAAACTTATACATATGTTTTACTTTAGTCAGTTTCTTGCTTTAAGGCAATAGATAGTTTTATCATTGTTTCAGTTAGTATTCAGACACTCTTAATTGTTAACACGCAAATTAAAACTGTCGTATTGTTTAACCTCCAGTCATAATCGAAGTTCTCGGTAGTTCGGCGTAGAGCCGTGTTGCCATTGTGTTCTGGCAAATTCCAATCTGAGCGACTAGTCCACTCAACAATACCCATCTGATGCTTCAGCTTCTTCGGGCGGTTACTCAGATGTTTTAGACTGCCGAACGCAGTGGCATCGCATGCGGGATGACGTGGGATCGAATCCCCGTCCGTTCATCCAGATTTAGGTTTACCATTATTTCCTCAAATCACTCCAGGAGAATTTCGGGATGGTTCCTTCAAAAGGCCATGGCCGAATTCCTTTCCGTTCTATGCTCACACTCCTTTCCCCTCCTCTAATTATCTAGAGGCATAATACCATAAGCAAAAATAATAATAAAAAATTAGAAATAAAATTTTTTTCCGTCTGGCCTTAGCAAGTTGCTGTTAGTTATTGTGTATCTGGCGGGTGGTCATATTGATTCTTCGTTCTATTAGAGATGGCGGCGTTAACATTTCAAAAAAAAGAAAACGTGTACTGTGGAACTTTATGGATAGAAGAAAACGGAAATCTTTTATACAGGAATCCACAGTCCTTGATAGTTAAAGCTGTTTTAGAAAAATAACAATGAAATAAATTCTTGTTTTTGTAATAGTCACATACAAAACTTACTGACAACTTCCCACAATCGAAACATATACTTGCTTTTGCAGTTTGTTCTTATCAACTATTATTTCCGCACAGCACGGTGCAAAAAGTAATAATGGTAAAAAGAAACAATTTTTGCTTACTGTGTTTTAATGCACACTGTCATCTCACTTTGTGCCCTAAAAAAATCGAAAGGAAGCTATTAGATGGTGTTTCAGGAATTATTGAAATATTTGTGGAAGTTCAGTTTATCATCGGGGTCGCCGTTTTGAGTCGCTCTTTGGATATGGGCATTTTCGACCAAGTTGCGTGTGTCCGTCCTTTGATGTTTGAACTATCTTACGAACGTACCAGAATATATACACTAGCAGAAGCAAAAGAAAAAATAAATGGGCTATATGGTATTAGTAGCAAATGTCAATTATTTTTTTAAACAAGCAAGAAATTACCTCCCTCTAGGTGTTGATTTTCTAATTCTTAATGACCTAGTGTCGGAGTTTGAAGTTGTCGTGGCGTGCTTCCGTCTCTATCGTAGCTTAACGGAACACTTTGGTGTGGGATATTCGTGATGTGCAGCTTAACGTAAACAGGACGCGAAAAGCGATCCTATGTTACTTAAAAAACTTTTCCCAATCTTTTTCAACGGCGTCCACTTTAGAAACTAACGGCGGACCCCTTAATAATTATAATAGGCCTTAATGATAATAATAATCGGAAATTGTCTATTCTAGAACTTTCATTTAATAGCTCGACTCCCATCTCACACATTGTGGACAGAGTTGGCGTGTTCTCACGGCTGTATTTATGTTTTCGTAATTATTAATTTTATTTCGTCCGCGGACCGCTTAGGATAGGTCCAGGTTGGGAAACCCTGCTTTAATGAGTTTAAAGTGTAAGAATAATCACTAATGACGCTCTGATAGCGCCACGATACCTTAACACTCAACCCCTAGCATTGAAATTTACTCTGCGGCTATAACTCTTTTGTTTTGCGTAAATGATGACATTGCGAACGAAGACTTTCCCGGCGTGTCGATGCAATGAACTCTTCACAGGTTTGCTGCCGGATAGCGTTTGTAAACGACGAGCTTTCGGCGACCAACTCCGTCGCCATCTTCGGGTCTGATGTTAGCGCTGCGGCGACCAGAGCTGCAGGCTATCCGGCAGCAAACCTGTGAAGAGTTCATTGCAATGATGACATTATTGGTTTGAAAAATATTCTGTCTATTTATAGATTGATTCTTGGAAATAAGCAAAAAAAAAATGCATATATTGTGTTTGAGACGGAAAGCTGCCTTATATAATCGAAGAGAAGATATATTGATATTTTTCCACAAATGATAGAATTGAAACAGTAACTGGTGGGTATGTTAATAAAGCCACGTTTGTAGTTTAGTTTTATCTTTGAGGTTTACTGCAATGTAGAAATGCAAAAATTATCCTTGCGTCAAATAACTGGTACCGAATAAATTGGTTCTAATGTTATCATATTCCACAATACATCAAATCCGTTGGATGAATATTTGACTTTCACACCTAAACATGAGAATCAAGTTAATCTCAAATTTTTCTTATTTAATGCGTGTTTTTAACCTATTCATTGTTCTCTACATATCAATAACATATACTTTCGTGACTTTTTGCTTCAGCGATGTTGAGTGACAAAGCTGCAATAAATGTCGGGAGTTACTTCATTGGACGTAGGTAATTCAGACTAAAATCGTAAGAACCAAAGCGTGATACACTTTCATATCGAAGGCCGGCTGTACGAGCACTTCAGATCGTCACCTTGAGCAGCGCATACCTCCGTCAAGGGAAAGTAAGGACGCATAACTCATTAACTAGCGGGTTAGTGCCTCTTACTTCAAACCGTTATTGGATCGTGTTCATGACCAAAGCTGTGTATACACACGTGATGGATGTTACCGATTGATGAAAAGCGCCAAGGAACCTGAATCCTAAACGTAATAAAAGGTATCTTTCGCAACTGAACTGTGCACAAATACTGAAAAGACACGAAGCTTCACTTCATATTAATCACGTATGATTTTTTAAAATAAATGTTCACCACCGTTTTGTTGTTCAAAACAACCGAAGCAAATTCTTTGCGCATTCAAGTCGTTTAGTAAGTAACCAGAAAACTACATTCTTAACATCTTTACGTTGCCACCATTTTATTTGTTGACATCGCAGATCATTAATTTACGATATCTTCCAAGACAGAATGATGAGAACTGTCATCTGTTTGAAAAATGTTAATGATTTTTAGATTTTTTTTTTTTTTTTTTTTTTTTTTTTTTTTTTTTTTTTTTTTTTTTTGCTGTATTATTCTGGTTATGAATGACTTACATCTGAAGCTGAAATGGAAACTGTCCCATAATTCGTATAGGCATTAACGTCGAAACATTAACCTGGTAAGGATGGCCCAACACAGGCAGGATTTAAATCATCACATACCTTTCTTGTTTACATTAAATGCAAATAATAGCTGGAAAGTCAATGAATTTAAAATGTAATATGAAAGATAATATAACAGAAAATATTTATTTATTTATCTGTACATTCAGATGGTTCGTCTACAACGAACTGTTATTTCATAATATTATAGTAACATTTTATAATTAACAAAATTTTGAAAGATAAATACAAATCCTATAAACTACGAAAATGGTACAAATAATAAGCGAAATGCTGTAAATATATTAAAGTCTTTGGTAAGGAATATCTTGAATTGTGAGACTTCTTTCTAGACGAAAGCTTGTTACGAAATTAACTGCCAGAGTTTTTCTACGACGATTGTGAATATCTTCTGTTGTTACCAGCTAAATGTCTCTGTGTCAATTGAAAAAAAACAAAAGCAGTTATGGCCAATAGTCACTTCTCATAATATTCATTGACTCGAAAAATAAGAGAATTGATTACGAAATAAGTCATACACTTCAGAGGGTATAGACGCAGTATTTTCTCCCTTCGCTGCTGATTTTAATTTTCCTAGATTTTTTAGAAATCTTTGAAAGAGAACGTGCTATAGTTTGCTAAAATACGCTCAAAGAGGTTGCTCTTCTATCATTGCCCAACGGCACTTTTCAATCCCTTGCAATGTTCGTTTATCTCTATTTTCACTTATAGTGAACTGAGAATTTAGTATTTTGCAGCTTGACATTTCATACTTCACCGGCTTAGTACAAACCGCACTTCGTTTTCTAACAGTAAGTTGCACGCCAATTAATACTCGTAATCATCCATACTAAGACTTTACGCCATTTAGAATTGTGTGTTACATGGATCATATGAGGTACAACGTCATATATCTGACTGCTGTTTTAAATTTAATATTGTTAACTTTGTTATAACAGTTTTCATTCTAAGTAGAAGGCAGACAAACAATTTCTATGGAACCAGAGAGTAATGTTGACAGCGCCGGATAATGGAGGAAGGAAATATATGGAGGAGAAGTGACGTTAAATTGGTGAAGCAGGCTCGCGCATGCGCAGTGGCGGCAGCGGTGACATTGCGCTTCCAAACAATTGCGATGTTCCCAGTATATCCCGAAAACTAAGCAAGAAATCGAAAAAATTTATTCTTTACTTTCGATTTGTCTCGTCGTGTTACATAAGAATCGATCATTAAATTTGACTTTTGCGAAATTTTTCTTCTCCATTTCAACCTCACTTTTGATACAGTATATCTCTAGAACTAGGTGAGATATCGCAAATTTTTATTCTTTATTTTTCATTTGCCTCGTCTTTTTAAATAAGAATCCATCATCAAATTTGACTTTGACCAATGTTTTCTTCTGAATTTCAACCAAAACCATTTCACATTTGGGACGGAATATCTCGAAAACTAAGCAGGATATCAAAAAAATTTATTCTTCATTTTTTATTTGTCATATCGAGTTACATAATAATCCATCACCAGATTGCGGCGTCACGTTTATCCTAGAGTCCCCTAGAGGTTTTTGTACATATTCCCTGTGTCTGTATGGAAGCGGCCATACCCCCTCCACTCCGGCCATGCCCCCCCACTCCTCCTCACCCTGCTTCACTTCAGTGCGTGGTGAATGTCTCTTGTGTCGTCTCCATATATTTCCTTGCGCCGGATCAGTGGTAGGAGACTCTTTGGACGATTCAACGCAGAGAAGTAACGTGTATTGTATCGGCAGTATGAGGCCGATAGCGGAGTTCTCAGGATATGAAAAGGATTAAAGCATCAAGATGAAAGAGATATATTACATTTTAAATTGAAATTATCAAAAAGAATTATATGATCTTTTACTACACTGTTAAAATGTGCATACAAATAAAAATAAGCAATAATTTATTTTACTGTACTTCAAGTTTACGCCTACTTTATTTACGTAAATTATATTTGACTTACCGTAACTGAATAGCTACAACCAGAATTAATTGAATGTATTTCACTTCTAGCTTACATCGTTGCCAGATTACAGTAACTTGGTTCCCAAGTTCCTTAATCATGCTTTAAAACTGTTTCAACCAAGACGGAACAATCGACGTTGCCGATATAAAGATCAGATTCCCTTTTACATGTAGAAAATGTCACTGCAGGCAAACAGATAAAGGTTACTGATGATTTCATGAAAGTATGATAATTGATGATGGACCAGTTGCCTTCCGTGATTTTTTCCATAGTATTTGTTTCAATGAAATAACTCTTCCTGAAACCGGTTCGTTGACGAGCTATAAATTGGGCGAACCGAATATAAAAGTAGTCTGTTCGTGTCTATGAACTGAATTCGATTTTTGCTGCAATGTTTGACAAGAAAATGTTTCAAGATACAGTGCTTGTATGCATCACGTGTATACATCACGTGCGTTTCTTTATTCTTACACTTCCATTTCAAACATGCAGTAATTTATTTTACGACGAACTAGAGTGTTGTTTGCGTATTCAAATGTGGTAACTCTGTCTGTGGTGCAATTAGTAAACAATATCAGTAAATGGAACCGATCACTATTTGTTGTTAATGAATCTTAGTGGGTAAAGTGATTCAAAAATGTTTCCTGACGTGGGTTTGTACTAAACTTTTACTCAGTAACAGACTGATTGTGTACTGAGAAACACATGGAATAGCTGGACTGAACTAAGTACTTAAACACGCTGTGCTATCTTATTAACATACTAAAGTGTAGGATAAAATAACAAGGGTAATAAGAGCTTGGCTTCCTATTTCCAATAACTTCTGCATGTTTTTGTAAGAACAATTGTCGTAAAATGATTCTCAAGTAACCATATTCTAAGGCTTCCAGGTGATTTGTGTTATAAAACTGTGTTGTAACCTCAGCCTTCCGCCTCCTTACGACCTTCACATAGTTATAACGCCCTCGATGCTACCTACTGCATTATCATCCCACAGCATACTTCACAGCTCCAAACCCAAACAGTTGCTCTGGCATAATTCATACGTATACACAGACCTAAAGGTCTAGTTGTTTTGTTTTGTTTTTTTATCCTGATTTCCTTTTACGCGAGGGCCGTCAGAGATTCAATATATATCATTCAAAAAGAATCCCGATACAAGTAATTTACGTATTGATTGTTTAACTACGATCTCCGAGGTTATCAATGTATGTAGACATTTAATTTTTCAGTTACTGGAATAAATTACCAAGGAAAGCATCGAACAATTTACGGAAAAATCTGAAATATTTTAAAATTAAAGATTGTAAAAGGGGAAAGTAGGTAGGTGGGAAAATGCATTGAAAGAATATAAAATGTAAAATAGGTTTGAGGGAAAATTTGCTACTGCAGCATATGCTCCATCGAAAATAGAATTAAATTAAGTTAAAACCAGTACAATATATTTAAATGAGAAGATACTGCATTAAAAAAACAGTAAGCTAATTATCTGTAATATGTTAATTTATGAATAAAAATATTATAATTTAAATATCAATACCTCTTCCATTAAAAAAATCTGACAAATAAATATTTGTGCAAATAACAAAGTTGGACAGATGGTGAGCTATGCCAAGTAGTTCCGTAACCATTTGTTGCACATAGTTGTCGTGAATGTCAACACATTCCCATTTTATGTTTGACGATGTCGTGTTCGATCAGATTGGTACGTTTTATTACATCGCAATGGACCATTCATCTGTAAATAACCATAAAATGCCCTACTGCACTATTTGAGGTCGTATTTCCTTTATATCCAAGTAATAAAAGCAGATATTTCTTTTTATCTCTCTATCTCCCTCACACACAAACAGACACACACATATTCCTTTCCATTTGGCGAGAAGCATCAACACATTTACACAATAAGAAATTGACATAAAATTAACCAGTACCACATAGTTTCCGTACTCGCAGTTTAGTCGTGTATGTTGAACCGCAGGCAAACTGGATCGGACACATATGTACAAGAGGCCCAGCTTCAAACCTCTGGCGTAACTACTTTATGGCTTTTCGCCTCATTTACGACGCGATCATTAGAGGCGGGAGAGGAACGGGAAGGAATTCATCCACGGGCTTTTGTAGCAACCATCCCGCATTCATCTGAAGTGATTTTGGAAAACTATGGAAATATTAAATCTGGACGGTGGTTTCAATCCACGTCATCCCGAAGCCAGGGTAGAGCCTTGCCGTTCAACCTTCCCCCCCCCCCCCAATCTCCCAACTGTCCACAGTTGCAGCCTTAATAACTGCACAATTCACGAAAACAAAAAAAGGATTGCTCATATTGAACAGAAAAATTACGAAACCTATACGCTTTCCATCATCCTCCTACAGGCTCTGCAAAAAGTCGGCTGTTGAACATGGTTGTCACAACTATATAGTAAAAACGGATACGGTAGGAAAAAGAGGAGAAATCACATTTAGGTTCCACAAGAACGACATGGAAATTTATCCTATAATACTCTTGTTACTGATAAACTTTGGAAAGTATTATTTGCGCGCTTATCGATATTAATATTTAAAGCTGAAACCTTTCTCTTTCGTTTGTATCTCTCATTGCCTTACTCAAATCGACTTTCAAAAGCTATGAAGTGGGTCAAGAAGTGAAAGCTTTGCTCTTTGTTCTATGGTCGCAGTTATTCAATATATTCTGGCGTCTAGATCCACTTAAGCATCTGTTAAAGTAGTGTAAACCTTTCGTTATCGTCTGTGAATGTAAAACGTCGGTGATTGTTTACAAGGCTACATGTTTTATGCGTAACCTTGCAATCATCGTTCTTTGTCTTCACAATTCGTCCACTACGCACTTATTGTAGCTTAAAGAAAGTCAATGGCATTCACACCGTTGCGATATCGTACTTAGATTTAGCTCGTACGTGAAACAGTTCATTGGAAGATATATTCAATTTTTCACTTCGCTGGTACAAAGAAGTCGACAGCGATCTTAAAACAAAGAGGTTCTTTCTGGCCGGAAAACTGCGATATAAGTCCACTTAAAAGTAAATAAATGTAAGGATCATGAGAGACAAGCAGCAATTTAAAAAACTGCTCAGAATGCTATACTCTGTCGTCACTAAAATTAATATCGCCGTAGTGGGACATAGTGAAGAAACAAAAGAAACTACTAAGTGAAGAAAAAATTGTTGATGGAGTAAACGCTGAAGGGAAAATTGGCAGAATCGTTTCACCCAAACTGAAAGAGATGGCAAGCAAAAGTCGTGAAATATGATATAGTTCCAATGTTACCAACCTTCAAATTGGAACAGATGGATCCCAAAAAAGGAGATAAATTTGATATTTAGAATGTAAAATTTAAATAATGGTAAAAGAAATCAGTACTAAGGAAAAAAATAAATTTTCGACAAGAGAATTCTTTAACTAGTTAATACAAAGCTAGGAGTGAGAAAGTTGTTTCGAAGATCGTGTATATTGGAAAGCGATTTATGGAAGCGAATACGAAGAACAAGAAAACTGAAACTTTAAGGTGGCCGATAGCTAAAGAATGTATAAGGGTTGAAGAAAGAAATTTCTTGAGGGATCTTTAAAAACAGAAGAATGGGACAATGGAAGAACAGAATTGGATAACTTATAAATAAAAAGTACGGCTGAAGAGGAAGACAAACGTTATAGGATGTAAAACATATAATTGCAATCTGTATTATAAAAGTTCTTCATACTTACAGATAATCTTGGTATATTAGGGGGCATCCACAAATTACGTGAGGTGTTTTTCCGGATTTCTGGACCCCCCCCCTCCCCCTTGGTGAGATTTCGTGAGATCTGGCCGGACCCCCCCCCCCCCTCTGGTGAGATCAGGTCCGTGAGAACCCCCCCTAGAAATCGCACTCGAAACTTTTGTAGACTTTTTTTTTTTTTTTTAGGTCACACCCTAACTTTTTCATGAAATACCCTCCTAAGATCGACTCTACTATCCCCAAATTTTTCGCAAAATCTCACGTGAGATTTCCGTAGACCCCCCCGTCCCCCCTGGTGAGATTTGGTGAGATTTCGCCGGACCCCCCCCCCTATTTCACCTCACGTAATTTATGGACGCCCCCTTACTCCATCTAACCAATCGAAAGACTTCTTCAAAATATAAAATAAAAGAATCTCAG
Source organism: Vandiemenella viatica (assembly GCA_031002005.1). NCBI lineage: Eukaryota > Metazoa > Arthropoda > Insecta > Orthoptera > Morabidae > Vandiemenella > Vandiemenella viatica. The sequence goes on from JARYHS010012519.1 coordinate 194,006,761, forward strand.
ACCTCGCTGAATTGTGCGGTTAGCGGACTCTGGAAAGTACAGACGGAGGGCAATAATATGAACTATGAAACAAAACGAGCCAACGGCATTACTGCTGTCTGAAACAATGGAAGTCGATAGTGGGTCAGTCAGAATGTGGCGGCTATGCTAAGCAACTAACAGCATGTCTGACCTGCAGGGTAGAACACATTTACCGAAGCATATTCTGGTAAAGAACACACCATGGTTAAGTAAAAGAAAAACAAAAAAAAAATCTAGGTTTCCTATTAAATGTACGTCATTTTGAGATAGAATTGAATAGAGCATCTGAATATGAAGATCCTATGGCTTCTTCAACAAGGACAGTGTCTGTAATATCTACTAACTAAATTGTGACGAGAGGCACTGATGGACAATCATTTACAGTATTTCTAAAGTGTGTGTGTTTTTTTGTCACGAGCCATTTATCTCCCTTGATACCTTACCGAAATCGATAAATGAGATATCATTTTAAAGATTAAGGTTTGCGCTTTAGTAACGTCGTATTTTAAGGAAGGAATTCGACCACTAAAGTAAAAAAGTATTAGCTATTAAGGTCACGTGTATGAGACAGTTCAGAGCTATGTCGCTGGTAGATGGAGACTGTTACCTTACCTCTAGATAGCAGCACCATATACCACAGAGATAACAGTATACTGTCTGTGTTTTGTTCAGATCAACTGTATTCCGGAGAGGTCTGTGACACTTCGACCTCCGGAAGGGACAGCTTCGTGTTTACGTCAAAGTAGAGGGCTGCAGGATAGCATACATGAGGTGAAATCAGAAATACATTGCTAAAAGTGATCCGGTTCTTCTTTTAACCCACTACAGACCATATTTTCGCATGGGTCAATGTTTTGCTTGCTATGCAAATGTTTTATTCGCGAAATTTTCGTACGGGTCATCTAGTATACCTATAGTGAGATTAGTAAAATTGTATTGAAGGAATATACGGGACGAGGAGGCGGTAACTTTTAGTAGAAGGATCAACGGTGATGCTTTAATATTAAGAGGTTAACGGAGATCCTGAATGGATAGTGGAATAGTAAATGACTAAATTTTAAACAGGATGTGTAGGGATCTTTTTATTGGTGAGCAGCTCATGTGATTAGAATGATAACTAATCTTGATTTGAACAAATTCAGTATAGGAAAATGCTAGTTTAAGTATGTGTGATGAAAATATCTTAGCCACAGGTTCCTGCCATTATCAACAGGTTCTGCAAACGAGATATATTTTTGGCGACCATGAAATCAAAATTTTCCGAATAATTTGCATACTTGTTAGCTATAAAACGCTCCAGAGAAAGTATAGCTAGAAAACATGTCATCCATATTTTAGTCCAGTTTCGATCTTGATGCTTGACGCGCGAAACGAGAGTGCGTTCAGGGTATTTAAAACAGGTTCCTCAGAGGAGAAAGTGTTCTTCCACCATAACCAACCGTAGAAAGTTCCGATTGCGTTGCGGACGAGAGTGAATCGATCTGCAGCATACCGCGTCTTCTGTTTTTCCTCGCATTCCACTCGAAATGCCCGTCGAATTGCTTTTTCAACTCGTAGTTTTGTGAGAATTCTTATCATTAATCAAAAGTTCGGTGCGATGATATAATCGGCAAGCCCTTATATCAACAGTGGACTAATATAATACAGTATATTACTATTCCAGAATTACGAGTATTTCGGTTGTTTGAGAGTATAAATTATTGGCCCGCAATCATGAAGTATTGGGACATTTTAAACATGCTTTATGACGGTAATCTTGATTTTTCATCCAGTCATACATAGTGAATGTAAGTGGGAACATTCTGAGCTTCGAACAGAGTGCCTAGTGCTCGTCTTCAATTGCAGGCTACTATTCGCGATGGTTTGCGCAAATCACTCTAAATGAATCGCAGGATGATTACATGGCAAATTCCTCGGTCGATTTACTTTCCTCTGCCTTCGAAAACTCCCGCCACTAATGACCATGCCACTTAAAAAGGTAATACAAGAGTTTTCAGCACTGCGAATTTCATATTTAGCTGTGGGAAAAGGACACAATCATTGGTTTTGTGTTGGCAATCCCATCAAGTCAAAAAGCACAATTATTTGAGTATTCTACTTCCCGTCAAATAAAAAAGCACGATTATTTGAGTATTACACTTTGAATAAGGAAACGGGAAAGGAAGTTGACGATCAGATTTTTTTCAGAAACAAAATGCAGTGCTTATATAAAGAAATTAAACAAATTTACTGATAGTTTTGAAATAATTAGGAGTATTGACTGATACAGTAAAAAATGAAAACAAGGCTGGATAGTACCAATAAAGCAGAAGCCAACTATAATTTCTTAAGGAATGTTTTCGTCTGAATGTAACAAAAACAAAAGCAGAGAACAAGCCAAAATTTCGTTTCATACCCCACCAGGATCATTCAGCGTTTATACAGTATAATCTATATTATAAAGAATCAATATACAATAACGTCGGACATTATTCGTCAAGTTACTGCAGTAGTTCTGAAAATCATAATGGTTCAACAATTATGATTTTCAGAGTTTATCACGTTGCGGCGAAGCAGGAGAATATACAACAAACTAAGCTACATGTATGCTAGACGGTTTATAATATTCCTATTCATCAACTTGGGAATTAGAGTAAGCTGTAAGGCCTCTAACATTAGCATTGTAAAATTTGTTGTTCTATCCACCACAACTTACATCTTCGATTATTTACTTAGTTTCGCAGTAGATCTTTTCAGTACGCGTCATCAAACGTGGCGCATGTCAACATTTGTCTACCATCCTTCTAACTTTTTTCTATAGATTCCTTTTCTTACTTAACAATTCCAAAACACGAATGTTCCGTTCCGATTCCAAATAATTTTCTCCAATCCTTCTATACCAAAAACATTTAAATGCTTCTGTTTTTACCATTTCTGTCTCCTTATGCGATAATGTCAACACACTGAAATAAAGAAATGTTATTAAAAAAAATTCCCTCCTTTTCGAGCTCTTTTTCCTACTGTCAATGTGCTTCTTATCTGTACATTTCTTTCTTCCCATTTTCTGTTACAATTCTCATTGCCAAAGTGCAAAACGTCACCTCTGGCACCAACAATATATTGTTTTTTTTTCGGGATCTCACTAAAACTCGATGTCTTTGAAGAGAGTAAAATGAATGTCACGGTTTGTCTGTGGTTAGTGTAAGTTTCAAGAAATATTTCTTGTGCTACATCGCGTGAAATGTGAATTCTCAAGACAGAAGAGAGAAATCACATCCGTATGTAACTAAATAATTTCAGAAAATCATCTGAAAACTTACTTTTTTCAGCAACAAATTGCGCGTATACTATTGTGTCCGACACAGCTTCCATATGGGTTTTTTTTTTAGCTCCTAGGCGACTAATTTACGAGAGTGTTGACGTTTTTTTAAAGTTGTCATTGCTTCTGTACATGTGGTTTAAAAAAAAAAAAACTTATTTGAAATAATTAATCTCAAATTCAGGAAATTAGGGGCAGAAATCTTTAGTTTTTGCTCCTATCCGGAAAGATCGTAGATCCGTCACAGGCGAAATACCAGGAGCATTGAAGCTTAAATCGCAATCTATTATGTAACATAAAATAACTTATATTTTTTACAGCCTTTCTCTTCGAAGCACGTGATATCTTTATCAGTTTCGCTGAAACTGTTTTTGCATCACACATATGGTTTCTAAAAGTTTTTTTTTTGTGATGAGCAACGTATATTCGTTTACACTTAACCGAAATCAACTAATCAGGTATCATTTTAAAGATTAACGTCTCGGCTTTGGTTAAATCACAAATTAAGAAAGTAATTTATGGAAGACAACCCGTAAAGGACAAAAATATTATCAATCAGGGACACGGGTGTGAAACAGTTCAGAGTCAAGCCGGTAGGCTTCACTGCTTCGATAAGGATTGATCGCGTTACCGCTACTATCAGCACCACATATCACAGAGGCAGTGATCAAATGTGGGTAAGTCAAATTACTACGACTTTGTGTCATACGTATGTTTTACGTGTTTAAAAGTGTTTTCTATTTGTTTCGTAGGACTATGAATATTTTGCTACGTACCTGTTTCAGCTGACAAATAAACAATTGCTACAAATTAGCCGATTCTTCTTTCATCCTACTATTAACCGTTATCCTCACTATTAATTGTAAATCATTCCCGAAATTCTCACACTGGCCACCTTGTTCTGTCTAATTTTAATCTCTGCTCGTTTCACGCTGTATTGTGTAATAATGATGCGTTGTTCCATTATTATAAAAACCTCTATTTCACTTACAACCGTTTAAAAATAAAACTGATTGAAGCTGATTGTTAGAAAGTGAAAGTGGTTATCACTGGGATCAGACAGTGCTACCAACTGCGACTTCTTACGTTAGTCGCCAGACTGAGTATACAATTTAAATTTCAGTTACCACTAACGAGTGGGGAAATGATCGTCTCCCAAGAGACCTTTCAACCGCTCAACAAGAAGTGCAAATGAGAGCCTCTGCTGAAAATTATCACCGGCTGGATCTCAATGTCGTGAGAACTGTTCTTCTGGAGATGGAACAACCTTCGCCGGCTTCTAGGACAGCCTGTGCGTTTTTGTGTGGAGCAGTAATACTCCCAGGAAACCGGTTGTCATGTCAGAAAGAGGCCGCACTTCAGTAGCACTCTACTCCTTCATAACGGTGTCATTTGTAGCTGCAGCGAGTGTTCCGCAATAGTCCTACGGACACTAATCACAAACTTTGTTTTTCATAGATGACACGTCAGTTTCTGTGGACGGATATGACATTTGCTGCAAAAAACTAAAGAGTCATCGTCGCTATTCGAGGTTTTAGTGACATCATACGACCAAATTAAATTGTTTATAAAAAAAGTAGGGAAAACAGATTTTTCGTCCTAGAAACTGGCATTTAAATGGTATATAATAGTGATGACTGGCTGAATGTTAAATGTGCTTCAAGGCTTAAAAGTTACAATAACTCTGTGCTACCGTAATATTATTCTGCAAATTCAGATGATTTGCCATAACGGTGTAGAGGAGAGCCGCTCGATTCGTGACTGGTTGCTACAACCCTTATGAAAGCGTCACACAATTGATACATAGATTGGTCTGGGATAGTTTGGAAGACAGACGACGTAGTTTGCGTCTGAATTTATTGGAGAATATGCGAAAATCTTTCAATTTCGAGTGCAATGAAATACTTCTTCCGCCAGCCTATTTAGGTCGCAACGACCGGAGGGTTAAGAATCGAGAAATAAGATGCCGTACTGATGCTTTTATGTATTCCTTCTTTCCTCGTGCTATTCGGGATTGTAATGCACGAGTTTAGGATTTGGTGCATAGCACCCTCTGCCACCAACAATGTTTGTGATTTGCAGAGTATGTATGAATATGTAGATGACGGGTAATATATTTGTCAGATACGTTTTAATGTACATATACACTAGTAATATTATAAATGCCGAAGTGACTCTGTCTCTCTGTTCTTTTTTACGTTTTCATGACTAAATGGCTGTACAAATCTTGATGAAATTTGACAAGGAAATACTATGTATCATTAACAAGGACGTAGGATACTTTTTTCGGCGTAAATAATATATTTTTTCATTACATTTTTTGAAATTAAAAGTACAGTAACAAACAGACGGATAGCGTAATGATATATCGGCCGCTCAGGCTTTGTTTCTCTCGCATTAATTTTGTTGAACACGTTTTACGTAATTTACAACTTTTATATCCATTTCTAACAATAAAATTTTAAGTCCACGCGTTCGAAGTCGCGTGTAACAGCTTTTTTTTTTAATAATAAAAAGAAAATCTTAACTCAGTCCACAACTTTGGAATTCACACAGGAGATATTTTAGACCAATGGTTATGAAAGTTAGGACGGTCCTCTGTTGCGCCTACTCTGCATGTTGTGTGTGAAGCTCTGTTCAGCTTTGTGTGTACGCAGCGCTCCAATTTGGTGATGAGTTGACTATGAGTTGGAGCGGCAGCTGTCCCGTGTTAGCACAGCGAGCCCTTGACATGGATACACATCACGAACGCTGCAGGTAGAAACATTCATTCACTTAGCCTCTCCTAGAGGCAGCTAAGCAAATATATAAGGGAGAGAAATCAGTAACTTATTATTGCATACAACTGAAACGCTACAGTCTCAGATCAAACATCAACTTTACCACTTATAATTTATTTATTTACATAGTGATTTAGTTTATTTGTTTTTTTTCTATCTGTTGTAATCCGGAGGCAGCTGCGGTCATTAAAGGTTATCTATTCTAATGGATGGAAGGATTGTCGCCATTTGCCTATGTATGAGGTGTGACTTGTACTTATGTAAGTTATTTCTGTTCCTCAAATATGAACCCCAAAAGCGTAAATTGGGGCTACATAAGCATTCCGCTGGATGATACCATATAGAAAAGGTGATACAAGCTGGTAAATCACCTCATCAACCCTACCGAGCGTTGTAGGTGAATGGTTAACGTTCTGGCATCACGTTCGGGAGGACTCCGGTTCATATCCCCGTCCAGGCATCCAGATTTGGGTTTTTCATGGTTTCCCCAAATCACTCCACGTGCATGCCGGGATGCTTCTTTTAAAAAAAACGGTCATGGCTGAATTAATTTCCCTTTCTTGTCCCCAGACCCATCCCGCCTCTAATGACCTCGACTTCGAAGTGGCGTAAAGCTAAATAAAAAAAAAAATCATCGTCCCCTCAATGCTCTCAACAAATATGCTGTGTTAGGTGCTGTAAGAAAATGTCCATTAGGAATCTTCATTTATATGTTGAAGTGAGGTGAACATTTTATTTTAAGATCCCTTTATTTCCAGTACCATGCCTCTCATGCGTAATGCAGTCAAATAAGTGTAAAAAAGAAAGATTCTTCGGTATTGATGTTCATTCCCACAGTTGCTATTATTAATTTTACACAGCTCACCATTGAGATCTAATTAATCAGGAGAATAAATTTTTTAGCAAAAATAATATGACATTAGTAGGTTTCTAACAATATACAATATTTTAGACATGTATCTGTGCTAAATTTTAAAAATCAACGATTGAAGAGCAGTGCATTCAAAAATCAAATTGTTGTAAGTAACAAAATTCTTATGTACAAAGAACCGCAATCGTGTGTTTCAAGAGAGATATGCTATTTTAAACGAAATCAAAATGGTTCTTTCAGAATCTATTTAAAATTTGGCCAAAGTTTTATGTAAGAAATTTTCGTCCTTACATTGATTTTTCGTGACATCCTTATAGCCATCATGAATCAATAAATCTTTTTTTTTTTTTTTCGTTTCATCCCTATAGACATAAACCCTAGAAGGCGAGCTAATTTACACCTTTCCCTTCGTCAAATAAATCGTCATCGTTGCCGCTCAGCATTTTCCGGCTTGTTCTGGAAGGTAACTTTTTTTTTACAAATTACATAATTAGGAAGACTGAAACACGTAACAACTTTTAAAACAGAAACATATGTAACAAAAGTAATAACAAACAATAGTACTTTTAACTATGATGATTTTTAAAAAAACACATAAATTTGAACAATTTACAGTTTAATATTAATAATAACGGTAATAGAATGGAATTTCTAAAATAGAAAACTTGGAACAATTAAGAGTTTAACATTGATAATAATATTGACTCTAAACAATAGGGTTTTTCATAATGATGAGATGAAAAGGCGAGTGCTTAGAAACCTAAACTAACTCGGTAATTCTAGTGGGTAAATGTGATCTACAGTTTAATGTGAGATCCGAACTATAGTAGCGTTCTGGCGTACTTGACACAGCAAGCTATGCCAGAGGTGAAGGTCGGGCTAAGGTTCTTTGAAAATCTCCGACGTGACAGGGTTTCGAACCAGGGACCTATCGATCTATCCACTGAACCAGTAGAAGGCTCTCATATACATATATATATATATATCTATACTTGGCTGCCAGCCGCCAGCGTGCAGCCTGTTCACTCCTACTGATGAAGAGCCATGGCTCGAAAATTATTATATTCTGTGTGTGTTCGTGTGTTTTTTTTTTTTTTTCGTGTACCAACGCCACAGGAATCCTCTTCTATGGTAAGCGGTGGTTTTTATCCTAATGTTTAATATATATATATATATATGCTGGTGCAATTAGAAATAGATTTAGGCTATTATAGCTGAGAAGTACAGGGTGGTAGCGGGCTACAATGCATAAGAAGTGTTTTTGATGTTAAATGAGTTAAAAGTGATCTGACGTCTTTGTCGCCTTCTTGTAAAATGAGCAGGAGAATAAGCGTTCTTTTATTTGGGTGTCTAAGGTGTAGAAGTTTCGTTGTGAATAAAATGATTAAGTTGGGGAAGTTTACGAGAAAGTGGTGACCACATTTTTGTTAGAGAAAAAATAATCTGGTCTGGAGAAGCTGCAATTTAGGTACTGAGAAAATTATTGGGAAGGGAATGGAGGGATTGAGGCGCTGAATTTTACAGAGGATACGGAGTTCGCGAATATTCTATTTTCGAGGGGGGCAGGAAAGAGGAAACAGGGGCGGCGTATTGCAAGTCATGAAATATACCGTCCAAAATCCAAGATGGGTCGGAGAAATATTTTGTAGATGAAGAGTAGAGTGAATAACAGTTTCTGTGTTAGGGATTTGTTGTGTTTATTTATTTATCTTATGGCCATGCACAAAATCAATAATACAATGTAACATTAAATTATAATTAAAATTCAAAGTGAACATAGTGTAGCCAATCTAGAGCTTCATTTGAAATATTGATAAAGTCTATTGGTGATCCCCTGAAGGCTCGAAGTGGGCAGTCAAATGTCACGTGACGGATGGTTTGTGTTTCCTCACCACTGTCGCAGTTCGGCGAATCTCTCATTCCCCATGTGTACAGAGCTGAAGCAGATCTGCCATGACCAGACCTAACTCTGTTAAGAGCTGCCCAGGTCTTGCGAGGAAGATCGACTCCCTTTAGTGTAACATCGACTAGCCTGAGCAACGTGCTTGCACGGCTAAATAGTCTACACCACGGATGGCGAACCAATGGCACGCGTGCTGATGATGGCAGGCGACCAAATAATTTGGGCTCGGCATTAATTAAGTAGGTAGCTAATCGATATAAATAATTTATTTTTCGTCTATGTTATCCCTGCTTTTGAGGTTAAATTTCAAGTTTTCAGTATCGATACTATTACCAATAATTACAAGTATTTTACAAACTTGAAAAAATCACCAAAAGTTTGGATGTACATGAAAAACCAGACCAATTAAAACTCAATGAAGAGTTATCTTCAGTAATTAATTCTTCAATATAAGAATTTTCATCAAGATTTCCTCAGTTCAAAAAGGTATCGGAAACATCCAGATTTATTATGAATTGTCATGTGACTTCATCTGATAAACTGAACTTAATTAAATTTGTTTGGATGGAAATTGAAGAAATGGAAATGCATCTGATTGAGTTATATTGTAGATCAATTAGGACTGAAAAATTCATCAAAATGAGGAAGGAGTTGGGATTAAACGAAATAGTAAGATTATCAAACAATATGAGTAAAAATGCCAGTACCATCATTATGGAAACTTGATATTCAATTCCAGACTCATTTAGCTGTCTTAAGAAGACGGCTTTTGCTATCTTAACAATATTTTTATCTACCTATGCCTGTGAGTCATTATTTTCAGAAATTGAATAACAATAAATACTGTTCGAAACCATTTGTCTGATGACTCCACTTCTGCTTACATTGTGCTAAAAGTGACAAAATATGAAACAGATATAAGTTATTTGGCATCTAATTTGTAACAACAGAGGTTGCACTACTTTCATCAACTTAAATTAGCGCTAAAATGTTAATGTTATTATTGGTTGGTATAAAAAAAATGTATGTATTTAAGGCGATAGTATTTAGTTTTATTTAATTTCCCATCATTCACTTAGTCATAATTGTTTGATGGCACGTGTACGATTTGTTCAACATTTATTTAGAACAAATGGCTCGCAGAGCAATAAAGGTTCGCCATCCCTGGTCTACACAGTCGGCCGCCAGACAATCCTACAGCATCTCCTGGCAACCGAGCACAGTTATCCGCATGTCACCTAACGGTTCTTATTAGAACTAAAAGGCAAGAACCCTTGGACCTTCACTAAGGGTTTGCCAACTTAACATGGAAGGAATAAGCCGATCAAAAAGCGATTTGTTGTGTTGACCAGAGTTGATCATTTCATCTAGATAAATGCCTAAATATTTTGTAACGGGGGATACAGAGGTTTTAATATCCAAATTTTGATTGTTAGATTGGTTTCAGTTTGGTAGAGGGTGTAAATCTAGTGTCAGCGTTAAAACAGTTCTCAAATTTTGAGTGGTCATATCATATCGGCAATCGGTACAAAAAAGTCATATAGTAAATTCTCTGTAAAACATGATTTCTAATGTTACCAATCTCAGCTTAGTGGCGCATTAAACTTATTTATATAGCTGATAGTAGACATTGGACTACGAGAAGAAAATTCTGATTTGTGAACGTAGTACACGCAAAAGCAATTGGACTGATTTTCATAGTGTTTCAAACACTAGACAACCAGGGTACCCGGCCTAAAATGAGGTATATTTTATTCTGATGAGGCGTTTAAAAACTGAGAGATAAAATTTTGTCTATTTGTCTGTCTCTTTGCTCCAATAAACGCGATTCGTGCAAATTCTGTTCGGATTTGAAAGGGTTTCAGCCCATGGTGCCAAAAGTAAAATAAGGCATGTTTCATTTTGATGTCACTTAGAAAAGCTGAAAAATTAATGTAAAAGTGTTTGCAAATAAGAATCCATTCAAGTTAGGTAATTTCTAGCAGTCGATATGTTTGCGGGGGTGCGTTGTTGTTGTTGTTGTTATTGGCGCTTTAGGGTGCGTCGACGTCGATGTCATTACCGACGTCAGGGGATAAGTACCGAAGGCATTGTGCTGCTCGGATTTGAAACTGATTTTCAGCTTCATATGTCTCTTAAAGTATTTCTGAGAGCCGAAACCACCACTGGTTTCTCACTGTATTTGCAAATATTCACCGAGCGTGGTGGGTGAACGGTTAACGCTCTGGCCTCGCATTCGGGAGGACGCAGGTTCGAATCCCCGTCCGGGCATCCAGATTTGGGTTTTCCATGGTTTCCCCAAATCACTCCAGGCGAATGCCGGGATGCTTCCTTCAAAAAGGCCATGGCCGAATTCCTTCCCGTTCCTTGTCCCCAGTCCCATCCCGCCTCTAATGAACTTAGCCGTCAACGAGGCGTAAAGCCCTAAATACAAAAATGTAAATATTCAAGACTGTACGATTAGAGTGTCAAATTGACCTTGTTATTAACTTCAGTAAATGGCCTTACTTCATCTCATAACCCTTTGTAAACCAAAGCAAGTGAACGGGCAGCAGTTAGTTGTCTAATAATGGAGATGATCATTGAAGGTAAAGGCGAATGTTATTTTAGATCTAAAGAAATCTCAATCCTGGTTCCTGGTATTCCTGTGTGGATATGCTGCAGATGAAGTTTGTTTCACAATTATGGACGTATACCGATAGAGGATTAAACATTCATGCAATAGAAATGTTTTTAATTTATTTTAAAACCATGTTGAATGCTCTTTCATCGGATTGAAATAGAAAACAAATGTGTAAAAATTAATGTAATTGTTATATTGAGGATGAAGGCCGCCACACACGTGCGGGAAACCCTCGGGATTTGGACGCAATGGTCACGGCCTTGCGGGATCCCGCCACGTGTGTGGGCACTTCCTTGAGGCCGTGGCCGCACCCCAGTGCGGCCAAATCCCCACCGAAAAACAATTCTTATTTCCTGGAAGGCCGGGAGGGAGGGTGAGAACCTCAGCGTGTGTGTCCTGCGGTCAGTCGGCCTTCGACGATTTCTTGTGAGTGCCTGCGTGTGTTGCGATTTTGTTTGTCTGTTTTGTTTGTAATGTTCCGTTTCGTGATGTTCCGTGTTTATAAAAATGTTTGATAGTGAGCCCTGTCTATAGGAATTGAAGTACTAGGAATACCACGACAGAAACAAACGAGAAGCTGCCTACGCTAAACTGGCATAAATATGAAGCAGAATGAACCAAATGCAAAAAATTAAAAAAAAATTCAGCAACATTAAACCATCAGGAAATGAATCTTTGCGAAGTGATGTGCCGAAGAACATTAAAATAACCGACAAGAAGATCACTTTGACGTTGTTAGCAAAACAGTTGCAGTAAAATTACGTGGCCTTTCGACCAATCAAACGCTAATAGCAGAAAAAATAATTAATGACACCCTGTTTCAAGTCAAAATGGGCTGTTTAGGAATGTCTTACAGTGAGCAACGGTTACCTACTTCTGGCCTGTACTATTCTGCAGGCAGCAGTTCTGGATTTTTTTTTATCCAGGAACCTCATCGAATAGTCTCAGCCCACAACCTTTCAAGCAACACCCGCAGGATCATTATAAACCAGCAGCAGATTTTGATAAATTACCTCAAAACAACGACACAGCAGCAATTTTTCTATCAAATTATAATGCAAATGATGTCATGTGATTTGAATTTGAGTTTACATCACATGATCAACTATATTAATTACAACATGATTTTAAACTAATATTATTTTAATTTAGTTTTTATGTCATTTAAACTTAATTTGATGTATTTACGAATGGGAATAAAACAATTACAGTAAAAGTCCGATTATCCGAGCCACCTGGTTAACCGAGGCAAATTTTTGAAATATGATAGGAAGCTTTTATAAAGATATGGAACTACAGAAAATGGCTGCTTCAAGTTTTACTAGGCAACTTAGAGAGAGGTAGCAATGTGACAGATTCAATAAAGAAAATTGTAACAGCAGCCAATACGTGCACATCATCGGATGCTGCCATCGTGAAGCCAACTCTGAGACCCTTGAGGATTTTAACTCCCCGTGTGTGTGCAGGGCCACTTCGATGAAATCCCTGCGGTCCTGTTCGCGGGCTGTTTCCCTGCGGCCCGGCCTCCACGTGTGGCTTTTGCCTGTAACCCCCCTCCCCCCCTCCAAACCCCCTCACGCGTGGAACGTAGCTTTTTTCCCTACTGATACCAGAAGACATTTTGTACTGTTTTCTCATGGCAGACTACCGTAAATTACAAACGGAAATAATTAAATCATGGAAATAAATATTCACATGCTGTTGTGTGTTCTGTACCACATTTTAACTGTGACAAACCGAGCGTGGTGGTGTAATGGTTAGCGTTCTGGCCTCGCATTCGGGAGGACGGTGGTTCGAATCCCTGTCCGGGCATCTAGATTTGGGTTTTCCATGGTTCCCAAATCACTCCAGGCAAATGCCGGGATGCTTCCTTCAAAAGGCCATGGACAAATTCCTTCCCATTCCTTGCCCCCAACCATTCCCGTCTCTAAAGGCCTCGCTGTTAGAGAGACGTTAAGCAGAAGAAAAAAAAACGTGGCAAATAATATGAATGAAAAGCTTGGTGACATGGTTCAAAACCCTTCCCCCTCACGTAGCCCAGCGTAGCTTTCTTGACCGAGCAACATAGTTTATGGACGCTCCCCTTTGTGTGGTAAGCACGTAGAGCTGACTACACTCCCAACTGCGGACACCTAAGCAAATGCGGGACGGTCCCATATTTCCGCCTCAAAGAACACTCTTTTCAAACACAGATAGTGGTACTACTAGAGACGGAAGAATGGAAAACACTGCCACTGAGTAATCGAACCTTACGTTCAGAACCTCCGCCAGAAATGGTGTACGTAAAAAATACAGAGATGATATTACAGGAAATATCCTCGCCTGCAATCATCAGAAGTTAAGCACCTCAGATTATTCACTGCACGAACTATTCCTCTTGTTAAACTAATTATTATTTAGTAAATACGCCAATACAACTGTTGTAGGATATTCTTTATTTCTCGGACGCGTTTCGCTTCTCGTAGAGGTATCCTAAGCGTACAATGTTTTATGTAATATGCGATTAGTTATAATTTGAAAAAAATATTATGTATTCTATCTATCGGATGCATAATATGACTTATATTTAACATACTAGTTACGAATTATCTTATAGTTTGCATTGGTGTAATAGGATGGATAGATAGAATAATTTCGTTATATGTAAACAAAACAATTTTTTTTCAAATTATAACTAATCGCATATTACAGAAAACATTGTACGCTGAGGATACCTCGACGAGAGGCGAAACGCGTCCGAAAAATAAAGAATATCCTACAACAGTTGTATTCTCGTATTTACTAAATAATAATTAGTTTAACAAGGAACTGTGGAAGAAATGGCCTGCAATAATCACATATTTCTCTTGTCTCTCGGCCATCTGTACACAATCTGTAATGCGTGATTAGTTATGATGCATTGCAAGAAATAAGTTTCTTACTTAATAAGTTTACGTTTTAACTCGACCTACAGAGAACAGTGTACGTAATACCATAAATACTGTAGACCAATCTTCTAGTAGTAAGGAGCAACTCACAAATATCGCGCCTGCAATCAACAAGTGCTTCACTTATTCTTTGGAATTCACCCAATGGTAAAACCCAAAAAAAAAAAAAAAAAACTGAAAAAGGTTCTAGTCAAATGTTATACTTTGAAACTATTGATATTCAACAATTAATATTCATATTTCAACAATTGATATCTATAAAATAACTTTTTTGATATTCTTTAAACTTAAATAATTAGTTCAGATTTTTTTTCTTTTCTGTTTACACTTTTACGCCTCGTCGGCGTCATTAGAGGCGAGAAAGGAATTGGGACAAGGAATGGGAAGGAATTCAACCATGGCGTTTTAAAGGAAGCATCCAGGCATTCTTTAGGAGTGATTTGGGGAAACCATGGAAAACCAAAATTTGGATAGTAAGACGGGGACTCAAATCCGTGTCCTCCCGAATGTGAGATTAGTGCGCTACTGCCATCGTACTATGCTCGGTATCTAGTACGGTGAAGTCACAAATAGCAATACATTCTTCGTATTATTGAACAGAAAAAAACAGCTAACATAAGAACCAGGCATCCTCTGCAAGATTGTTTACCATGCTGCTGTACAAACACAATTTGCTCATTTAGTATACCGCTATAAACATTCGTTCTTTGTATTTGGTATAAAAGGAAAAGGAATTAACTTTTATAACTCGTCGCTGAAAGTGGATACGCCTTGCACGTGGCGCAGACCGACAAAACCAGTTTTCCAAGAGCAAACTAGTTCCACAGTCGAGTCGCAGTCACACTTATCTGTGAAGAGATCGCTACGCAGTTAAGAAGTTGCTGTTCCACTCCCTCGTTGAAGTCTCCGCGCCGTCCCTATCTCTCACGACAGAGATACTTTACTCTGACGTTGCGCGTGCTTCTTGGCAAACGAGCAGCTTTGATACAGTAAGCCATCACAAAACCAGCCAGTCCCTCGTTCTCCTGGTGTTCATCATGAGCACTGCTTTTGTTACTCAAAAGTGCGAAGTTTCTAAAACCACACAAAGTAGAACTATTCTGAAACAAAGATAATACAGGATAGTAAAAGCCATCAAGAGAAGTGAGCCACGGACATAGATCTTGTTTTTACCAGGTGTGGTGGGTGAGCGGTAACGCTCTGGCATCGCTTTCGGGAGGACACTCGAATCTCTGTCCGGCCATCTAAATTTTGGTTTTCCATGGTTTTCCGAAATCACTCCAAGCGAATGCCGGGATGGTACATTAAAATGCTATGGTCGAATTCCTTTTCGTTCCTTGCTCGCAGTCCTTTTTTTGGCCTTTAATAACCTTGATGTCGAAGAGGCGTAAAGGCAAAATAAAAAAAAAATTTGGTTTTAAAATCTGATTGCATTTTTTTTTTTTTTTTTTTTTTTTTTTTTTTTTGTAACCTCATAGAACGGTTTAGAATTTAGTGACAATTAGAGGACTTATAGATCTATACAAACGTTTCTGCGTCATCCAAGTTTCGAAACCAAACAAGAAAAATCAATTTTAGTTACGATTTTTGCTTACGATTCGTCTAATTGAGAAAATACTTGAAAAAAAAAAACTCAGAAATACTAAATTAATTTTCATAGTTTATTGAAGCCAACATTAAGGCCATTATAGTTAATGATAAACCAACTTTTCTTTAAAAAATCTGTATTTACTATAGTGTAACGAAAGAATTTCAATCGAGTCTTCCTTTTTGTATACACATTTAATATCTTTGTAATGTCTTTTGGTGGAACTGCATGATAACGTGATATTTCCGTTTAGTAATTCTCATTGTAGTTACGAAATTTACTCTCAGTTTCATAATATATTAATCTACGTATATGAATCTATCTAAAAATCATAAATTTCATACCAATTTTGTCTGAGGATGCTCTTATTTCAACTAACAATGGCAGGTAGAAGTTAAATACAAAAGTATTTTTAGGTATTCGCAGGAGCCACGTACTCTTCACGTTGCATGCTGTGAGGGGTTTGTTATTTACTGTTATTCTTCTTGGTATTCTGCACGTTGTGGGCCAAATGATTGCAGAATATACAGTATATTGCAACATTTCCTTCTGATAACACCCGCTTGAATCTGATTTAAATGATATGGTACTGATGGAAACTCCTCTGGATAGACCAAGCAGTTTATAATAACTTTATTCAACACAGATACACTGGGCATCAATTACATACTGCGGCTCAGAAATAATCACTCTAAACAGTCTGTCTCAACTACTTCACACGAGTGCGTCTGCTATTGACAACTCGTATAAGCGAGAATAACGTCTCGTTTTCGAGGCGAGGCTCTGGCACTGAAAACATTCGTTATCACGTCAACTAAACAAAATATTCTGCATGGGAAACCTCCAAAATAAAATTATACATAATTTTACATAGATCTTTGTAACCTTCGAGCCCCCACCTTTAATACTTCTCGGCTAATTTATTTAGTTATCGGATTTCTCTTTGCCGGGGATTGACTGTATTCACCTTTAGCAATAGCAAAGTAGTAGGAAACGGGGCTAGTTACAAAAAAATAAAATACGTTCATAGATAATGAACCACACAAAATCAAATTATATTATGTCCACATTAATCCAAAGGTCTACACTCGAAATAGGAACTCGTATTCAAGCAAGTTCGTAAAATTGTCTAGTAACCAACAGTCACACAAAGGCCGTTATTTACTTCATCTTAATGTTCTTAGTTTACTTCACTTCATAACCGTAGTGAGAGTGAGTTCTTTGGGAGAGAGACATGAATGGACTTAAATCTTACAGGGCAGACTTGCGGCGCAGGCAGATACAGCACCAAGTCACATTGAGCACAACTGAGCAACTGAGGGCCCTTCTTTATTCAGCGGACCTTAAATACACTCTGTCTTACTGTAATTTGGATTGCCTGATGTCTTTTTGGAAGGAGAACTACCAACATTAATTTCCCAGTTGCCGTATGTACAATCTCTGCTAAATGGGAGAATACATTGGTTCCCACAGACACTACGGGGCACAACCTTCTCCGCGCCAAGGAAATGGTGGGTAGGGAGTAACTGACATCTAGGCTTCGCCTTGCTGCCATAATGACAGCAACAGGAGCTTCCTGAAATTCCTAAATAAAATCTACCACTGCCCCACTCTCGCTACCGCAATTTGAAATTCTTAATTCTACTCCTTATTAACTGTTTAATCCTACCTCTTAGAGTTCCCGCTTGTAGTTATTAATACTTTTGCCACATGTTTATGTCTTTTGGCATCACATCTTTTATATATATACATATATGTCACAAAGGCTAATTTCGTAATACAAGTTACAGCTGTATACGGGCCATTCACTAATCAGACTATTAATGTCCCAAATAGTTATATCAGTGCTAAAAGCTTTTTTTTTTGATCCTTCCAGTTATTTTGTGATACCTTAGCAAACATATTGTTTGAGATACCACTACAACTACAGCCACGGTGGTAGATTTAATGTCTAACAGTTTCGTCGGCTGAACATCTTACCTAAGTTTCTAGTGAAGTTTCAGTGCAGAACGCGCGAAGAAATGAAGAAAACCAGTAGTAATGTGGAAGGACTAATCCGCAACCAATGAGACACCATGGATCGCACACCTAGCGGTCGGTACTTGTTCACACAGCGTGCACAAGTGGAGCAGATTACAGCGCCGACAACGGTGAAAAGTGCAAATGAAAGCGACCCCTCTCACTGTAGCGGCAACAGAGTTACTGAAAATTGCTACCAACATAGTGTTTAGTACCTCTAGGAACCAGGCTATAAGGCTTATTCCGCTACAGAACACAGTTAATGCACCTTCCACAGAAGTAACAAGCAGTATGATCCATCTTTTTAAACGGACAAAGAAGTTCTCTAAAGGACAACCTATGCTAGTGGACAGAAGTAAGCTCTATTACGATGTACTGGTATAATCAGAACATGTTAACTTAGCGCCAATGGTTGTTTTTTTATTATTATTATTTTTATTTTATATATATATTGATACACAAGTTCCGACGGCTATATAATGAGTCTGATTTAATTCTCACTAAACAGAAACGCTATTTGCAAAGCATACAGACAGACCTTAAAGCCACCTTCATCTAGAACGCTGGAATGCCGCTACTCTCCGCTCTACACGTGACGGGAAATATGATGCGCTATTTACCATAATGCAACTCTTTTCAAGGGGGTAACTACACAGTTTATGAGTGAAAAGTGATCGTGTTGAGTCATCTTCCTATCGGATGTTGCTTAGCGGGTGGTGGGTGGGCCTGGAATTTGGAAGAACGTGGGGTCTAATTCCCGTCAGGCCAACCAGATTTCGGTTTTCCCACGGTTTACCGAAATCAATCCAGGCCAATATCTGGTTGATTTCTTTACAATGCCTTGGCCTAATTTCTTCCCGAAGTTTGCTCCCAATTCTCTCTCCCGCTCTATTTTCCCGTTAGTCGACGAGTTATAAGGAAAAACAAATATTATTTGCTCGCTAATGTCGCCACTGATAAATGGAAATTTAAAAAAAGTACTGTAGAAATTAGAGATCGAATCTTTCCTCCATACTACAAGAATATGCGTACCAGTATTTTCAATGATATGCCAGTCTCCGTATTGAAGCAGAAGTGGATGTACAGTACTTTGAACAAAAAAAGAGATTAACTCAATTAAAAAACTAACTTAGTCCGCAACCCGATTGTCACTGTCATTGTGTCAGATGTAGGCTGGCCAATTTTTTCTACTTCTCAGACTGTAGTGATCAGGGTCACTCCATAGTTTGTGTTGTGAATGGCAAGAGTGGCTGGATGAGACAGGGTATGCCACCTATTGACAGAAGATTGAGGTATGTTCTCTCTTTTCATGGCGA
This sequence comes from Vandiemenella viatica, assembly GCA_031002005.1. Lineage (NCBI taxonomy): Eukaryota > Metazoa > Arthropoda > Insecta > Orthoptera > Morabidae > Vandiemenella > Vandiemenella viatica. The sequence goes on from JARYHS010012519.1 coordinate 194,026,107, forward strand.
ACGGTGGGGGTTGACCAGCGGCTTAGACTCCTAATCGGCCAATGGAATTTCGCCCGCCAAAAGAGACATAGGGTCGTACGTCGCCGGAAGAAGAGGGACAGTGAGCCATAGGTGGCGGGACAAGCAACACCTCTGTGCCACCTCTCTGTGGATGCAGACCAAGAAGCTGTGTAAAGTTATGTATATAAGTATGTTTTTCAGCGGGGAATAGTGCAGTGGTTAAACTTAAAGTTTAACTAAGTTTATGGTTGCTTGGCGACGCGGTTGGACCTCCTGATCGACTAAGGATGCTGGTTTAGTGCATCTACACAACATCATGCAATTGAGAAGGTGAATATAACATTACCACTGAATTGTTTAGGAATCAAGACTCCAGTAAACGTTCCTGGGTGAAGCGATTCACCAGATAAGAAGTTCTCATGTCCAGTAAAATTGTTTATAATGAGCTAGTCGGACAATTTGTCTTGAGTCAACAGCGTGTAAACATAAGTCTCATGTAGGGTGGCGCCCATGGTATCAAATGTTGTTATTTTTGATAATTATAAAAAAGGAAGGTGAATGTCAAATTTTTTATAATTAAATTCATCAAGTTTCATATGTGAAAATAAATGTCTAGTTATGTTTGTGAATCTTTTGTTCAGAGCAAATTTGACCCATTCCCCGCAAAAATGAGATGCTTATGAAATATCAATGTAAGAAGAATTGATCTAATATTAAAATTAATGTGAATGTAAAATATTAAATTTCCATAATTATCATTGCTATTTAAGCACAGAGACGGTCGGACCGTCACAAGACCTACAGTTTAACGCGAAATCAGAACCACGGAAAGTCCTGTCGTAGCTCATTTGATAAAACACAATCCTGGAAGCCGTGAACAATTTTGAAATTTTACATGTTGTTCGGCTCCTACGTTTTTTTTTATTAAATTTTTTTACTTATGGCTTTACGCCTCGTCAACGTCGAGGTTATCAGAGACAGGATGGGACTGGAGACAAGGAAGAGGAAGGAATTCGGCTATGGCCTTTTGAAGGAAGCATGCCCGCATTCGCTGGAGTGATTTCGGAAAACCATGGAAAACCCAAATCTGGATGCCCGGACGGCGATTCGAACCAGCGTCCTCTCGAATGAGAGGCCAGAACGTTAACCACTCATCCAGCACGCTAGGTCAGCTCCTACGGACTTAACCGATTACGCGAAATGAAATATCACTTGTAATAGCAAAAAAATAATCAACGTGCTTCCCCTATGGCACTGATAGATCAACGGCTGCAGAATTCCATATTCCCACTGTGAACCTCGGTTCAATGATGGAGGTAGTGCGACCAAGGACTAAGAAGGATCTGGTTGAAGGATACCCAGCTACTGGATATTACGGTGTGTCGTCATTTTAATTATAAGAAACAGCTATCCAGAAACGAAGAAGAGATATTAATTCGTAGCGTAGTAATTACAGCTGAGCTATAAGAGAGAACGTTGTTGGGTAATCGCAGTAACGGTTGCGTCCTTGTAGCGTGACTCTGGTTTTCATCGCCGGCTCCACATCATTAGCTGGCTTTGATGTTGCGCTAGCGGGTGGGGCACCGTTACTGGAGAAGTCGCAAGTCGAATAGCCCCGAGCAGTCTAACGGGCCCCACGCGGCGGCATTACCTCTACAGATTAGATTTTTAATTCCGTCAGGGAACAGTCTCGGAGAAGCTGAACGGCACATATCTTCAAGATCAGTGCTATTACCGATAACAGCTCAGTACAGAACCTGCTGGGTGAGCTGGCATTTGCGAAGACACTAGTTTGATCCGCGATCTGGGAGCTAGGCTTAGGTTTACCATGAATACCCGAAATCAATCTAGTTGAATGTAGCAGTGGTTCCTTCCTTGCTCCCCATTATCTGCCGACCTTCACATCGGCCAGAATTTAAAATCCTCAAGATGATATGAATTACTTAACAACCTAAAACTGTATTCTGCATCTAGTATTAATTACAAAACTTGCTGTATTGTACTCTGTTCACCTTCAGTTGGCGGCTCAGGGTCACTTTCCCCTTCCCCTCTCCTCAACTCACCACCCCTCCAGGTAGACCACTGTCTCCAGCCCGCGAGTGGACATTCATTCCTCTTCTTACAGGGTGTCCAGAAAAGGACTCCCTGATTTCAAAATTAAATATCTTGAAAACAAAGATCGATAGAGGAATGCAGTAAACGGTATGTTTATTGTGACATCTGTAAGAAGTGTATACAGCAGTGTGAAATAATAGTTACAAAAGCTGCTAACAGATATACGCTGTACAGCTCATATCAGTATACATAAGTGAAATAATCGTATGAAAACAATCTTTGCAAACAATCACATCACAATGTTTTCAAAATGTTCACCATTGGCACTACAGAGGTGGCGCAAACGAAGAATGAAATTCGCCATCACATTTCGTAGTGTCTCGACCGAAATGGATTCACATGCCGCAGAGATCGCCGATTCCAGCTCGTCCAGCGTGGCGGGATGCTTCTGGTAGACCATGTCTTTCACTGTGCCCCACAAAAAAAAAGTCACAGGGAGTCACATCCGGCGAATATGGAGGCCAATCCATGCCTGCACCAGTAAATTCGGGATATCCCAAAGCAATGACTCGATTCCCGAAGTATTCCTCAAACTGCTGTATACACTTCTTACAGCTGTCACGATAAACATACCGTTTACTGCATTCCTCTATCGATCTTTGTTTTCGAGATATTTAATTTTGAAATCAGGGAGTCCTTTTCTGGACACCCTGTATGTAGGGGTAAGGGCAGCGGAGTGGGGATAGGGCAGACCGATCTTGAGCCGCCTCTGAAACTAAACGCACTATATTTACTAATTATCAGTATATTTTCTAAATATGATGATGTAATATGGGACCCACATTTTTGATATCAAATACAGAAGTTTGAGGCAGTTCCTTACCCCAGACCTTTCCTCTCCTCTATTGACCTCGATGTCGACGAAGCTTGAAGACCAAACCAAAAAAAAAAAAAAAAAAACACACACACACACACACCCAAAGGAACAGGGGATTCATTGGAAGACAGGAGGAAGCTGCAGAGAGCGATGGGAGTGTACAAGGTTTATATTGATGATTAGGCGTGGATAGACATTAGTGGAGCACTGAAGGAGAAAGATGACCACGACTTCAAGTTGTCACTCGATTTCAGGCATATAAAAGTGGGAAAAGTTTCTTTCAGCGATTGGAATAAATTACGAAGGAAGGCGATGAATGATTTACCAAAAGAACACTGAAAGATTTAAAATTAAAATTCGTAGAGGGCAAAGGTAGGCGGGTATAAGAACGGGGGAAAATGGGTGTATAGAGAAATGGCGCCGGAGGCTATGCTACATTGCAACTAAATTAAATCAAGACTTCTGCGGTTTTCATATGGTTTCTCTAAATCACTTTAGATTAAATAATATGTGGAATAGTAACCTCAAAGTCTGCCGGCCTCGGTAGCGTAGGGGCTAGAGTGCTAGCTCCACGTGCCGAAGGCCGCCGGTTCGAATCCCGCCGCGGGCATGGATGTTAAGTGTTGTGTGTCTGTGTGTCTGTGTGAATGTCCTGTCCGTCCTGTGGCGTCCATACATTGGAAAAAAAAATACACATTGAGCTGGCTGTATGGCCTCCGTTGCCGAATGCCATTTAAAAAAAAAAAAAAAAAAAAAAAAAAAAAAAAAAAACCTCAAAGTAGAAACTTCTGCAGGTTTTGTTTACATCTTATAAAGAGTACAAGATGGAAGAGTTTTTAATTTATATGGGGAAATATTTCAGTTTAGTAGATAATAGAGTTTCTGAGACTAACTTGGTAACAAAAATGGTGTAAAATTTTCAACTTTAAAAGCTACTTATAAAGAGTACAAGATGGAAGAGTTTTTAATTTATATGGGGAAATATTTCAGATTAGTAGATAATAGAGTTTCTGAGACTAACTTGGTAACAAAAATGGTGTAAAATTTTCAACTTTAAAAGCTACTTATATCTTCATTTCCCAGTTTTTTTTTTTAGTTAATCCACTAGTTGAAATTCTGTAAACTTCATTGTCCTACATCATGTGAGGGCAGAAAAAAAATCTATCCTATTTACTTCCACAGAACTCATCTAGAAAATAATTTCACAAAATTTTTAAACGATTTTATGTTTTGGGTCTACCAAACACATATCGTGTGCAAATCTGAAATCTGAAACTTATTTCAGTTACAAGAAAGAGGCCTGTGAAATACGGGCAGTCAGCGCATCTACGACAGAGCTCCGTTTGCTTAACGCTTTTGGAGGCGATATTTTGATTCCTTAGATTCCGCGTTGCTGAAGCACAGAAGTTGGTGGTTTCTAATTAGCAGACCGTTGAGGTAATACGTAGTAGACACTGTGCCCGCTCGTTTAATTGTCTCCAAGTGGTGGACTAACTGTGAACCCACGGACAGAACTTGTAGTTGGTTTTGCAAACTGCGTAATGGAATAGTTGCAGCTTGGGGGAGGACCGCTTTAGTCGTGTTCGCCTCAGTTAACTTGCTGCGTATAGCTGCAATTAGGAACAAAGCTAGGGACAACTTCATAGACGTGGCTTGTCGGAAGCAGGGCTCGTGCATTCATAACGGCTTGAAAGATGACGTTAAATGAACTTACGCACATCCCACGAATTTTTCTTGGCAGTCGTTGCTGTTTTTTTAAAAATATATTTGAGCTTAGGTCTTGAATACACCATCCAGTCAACCTGATGGAGTTGCACGTTAATAGTAGGTGCTTCACAAAAAATATTACAGATATACACAGTGTCCAGGAATAATCCTGCAACCGCAGATAGCACACATCATTTCGCACTATATGACAGAATTTTGTTTTAGTAAAAGCCTCACCATTTTCAAGATATTGATTTTTTAAATATTTTTTTCAAAACATGTGACTTTGTTCAGTTTATTTCATGCCATTTCTACAAATTAATACTTTTTGAATACTGTTTTTTGTTTAATTTATTCAACGATATTTGACTCATCTAAAAAATGCTCTTTTTTTCTTAAAACGTTAAAAAAAAATCCTTATAAAAATCTTAAATGCTATAATTATATTATACTTCTTTTAAAATGATTGTTTTATGGTAGTTCAATCTGCTAAGGAGACCATTGTGCATTTTAAATACGTAATAAAAAAATGATCATAATGATTTTTAATTTTTTTTTAACGTTTGAAGAATAAAAGAACATTGTTTTAGATTACTCAAACATCGTTGAGTAAATTAAATACTCATATAGTAGGATATGTGACCTGTTTGTGGTTGCAAGATTATCCTTTCATTCCTGTACACCGTGTATAGATGCATTAAATATGTATTTCAGTGTCCTTAATATAGTCCTTAATGATACAGTAGATTGTGTTGCTATTTGTAGCGAGTTGGAAGTGGCTGCTGTGCTCACGCAAGAGACTAGATGAAAGTTGCTTGCAGTTGGAGAACAGATGATTGAGATCCTGTAGAGCCCGTCCCTTAAATTTGCAGAAGGGTGTGTTTACCGCCTGGAAGCGATAAAGGTGACAACGGAAGGCGCCGTGGTTGAATCTAATACGGATGATGGATGTGATGTTTCGTCGTTGAGGGTTCCGTCTTGAATACCAAGGCCGTCGTGGTGGATACGTCAGTACTAAAGCGTACTGTCACCCACTGTGTCGTTTCGATTCGTTTCAGCTCCTGGTCCATTGATGGTATACATGGTTAACCATTGTTTCCTGATAATCCATGGTCTTGCTGGATAGTGTTACGCTTCAACCTGAGCTACAGGCCTCTGGCCAAGATATCGACGTGTACATTACGAAGCGTCCATAAACCACGTAGCCTCCCCTCCCCCCACGTAGCCTTACGTGGCTTTTGCCTTTACCCCCCCTCCCCCCCCCCACCTGGCACGCAGCTTTTTTCCCTGCTGATTCCAGAAGACATTTTGTATTGTTTTCTCTTGTCAGACTATCGTAAATTACTTACGGAAATAATTAAATGACGGAAATAAATATTCACATGCTGTTGAGTGTTCTGTACCTTATTTTAACTGTGACGAATAATATGAATGAAAAGCTACGAGGCTTGGCTCGGAACACCCCCCCCCCTCCCGCACGTAGCTCAGCGTAGCCTTCCAGCCAACCCCTCCCCCCCCCCCCCTGGACCGAGCTACGTAGTTTATGGATGCTCCCTTGTGTCTGATTCCAGAGTGTGCAGGTATCCAATAGTTGTTGCCGTTAAATAAGTCTGCGAAGTTGTTTTTTCAGATTTAATTTAATTTAATTTAATCTGAGAAAACTTAACTTAACTTTGACAACGAACAGTACCAGGCGATACAATATACTCTTCCATTTGTCTTAATTTTAATAAAATTGTTGAAATCAGGCGGAGAAGCATAGAAAGGTGCGCAGTCTTGAAATAGAAATATTTTTTTTACCGGAAATTTGACATCGGCGTTTAGGTAATTATGACCGGGAGGAAGTTGGGAAAAGGAACATGAAGGAGATGTGCCGTGACTTTTATGAAAGAGCCATCCTTGTAATAGCCTATATTGATGTCGGAAAACCTTACCTGGACGAAGTAACGAACACCCGCCACCAGAATGGCAGTCCAGAACATTAACAACTCACCCAACAGACTCAGTGGATACCTTCTATTCCCCTTTCTAATATTAAACAGTAACCGTCTTAATACAGGGCAAGTCGTATAAATCTTTCCGATTTCAAAAAGGTATGTAATAAGCACAAAGAGAGATGTAATGAAAGTTTTTTTTATTATTTCAAAGAACAAAGAATGCAGTTTTAATTTACTTGGTTTTGAAAATGATATATTGTAAATGTCAACCTCCATTGTCCCAACACTGATGGAGTCTCTCCCAGAAGTTGTCCTCGACTCTGCGAATCGTATTCAGAGGAATAGCATTGATTGCTTCAGTGATGGCAGCCTTCAGATCATCGATATTTCGGGACGATGCCCGAACACCTTTTCCTTGAGGTAACCCCAGAGAAAAAAGTTTTATGGGGTTAAATCAGGTGATCTGTGGGGCAACCCAATGTCACCTCTCAAAGGGATAAGATGACCGGGAACATTTGTATCATAATTTCTATCGAACGATGCGATGTATGGGCCGTAGCACCATCTTGTTGGAACCAGATGTTTTCATTGTTATGGTCTTGCAATAATTCATCCAATTTTAGTTTTTAAAATTTTTCAAGCATCTAACACTGACCAGAACTCACTGTTACAGCTTGACCATCTTCTTCGAAAAAATAGGGACCCAGGCACCAAAATCTGCAACAGCGCACCATACTGTCATGCAAGGGCTGTGGAGTGGTTGTTCGTGAAGGATCCAAGGGTTATTCATTATTATTATTTCCTGTTCTGGCCAGGTGAAGATGGGCCTTGTCACTACAGATCAAAACTGCAGTACGAGGGATATTCTGCAGAATGTCGCGGCACAAATTTGTTCGTGTGTCTAAGTCTCCTTTACTTAACTCTTGCACTATCTGCATCTTGTATGGGTGCAATTTACGGTCTCTATGGACGATTCTCCTCACACTTCTAGCAATAACCCAAGTGCAGCGACTTGTTTACGAACAGAATGCTGGGGGGATTGTTGAGTTAAAACCCGCATTCTATCCACTTTTCAACTGACATCCTAACTTGGTCTTGTGGTTTTCTTATTAATTCCGAAGATTATTCTCTAAAATTAGATACCTAATTGATGGTTCAGTGGGAATGGGATCATGCACAATACGTACACGAAACGCATGCTGTGTTTTTATCGCGGACCCACCGTTTTGAATGTACTCTTCCATTACGAACACTCGATGTGTCCCGACGAAGCCATTGCTTACACTGAAAACTGCATGTCATGGCACATCTAACGATGCTATCCCCACCCTTCTGCTCCCACCTGTGTTCGGTCAACGACCTTATGAAATCAGAAAGATTTCTATGACACAATATTTTCCTTAAAATATGAGCTGTTATACCCTACATTTACATTTTACTGAAAGCCGTAAACATTTTGAGGTGTAAAAAAATTGCGTGGGCCATTTCTCTGTGAGTCCAAAGAAAGTCCAATCGGCCACGATGGTGGATTGCAGTGAGCTTGGCGTATGAATGAATAGCATCAATGGCCCATCAGCAGGGATCTCTCAACAGCCTCGCTGGACTCAGCTCGAGAGCCGTGACCTCGAGTGCTCGAACCTTCCGCGCAGAGCAACGGCACACGGCAGTAATAATAACGAACAGGCAGCGAGCGCCCTGCTATCGTAACGGGACCTTAATGCAGGGGTGAGGTCAGCTCTCGTTCCGGCTCACAGGATTCGGTTCCCTGCTTCCTAAATCGCGATCGGGATCCGCATACCACACCATCTCGGCAATAAGGAAGATAGCGTGTTAGAATTCCATCTCTCTCTATGATCTGGCACACTCGTCCTTTTCTTTTCATCCCACAGCAACCTCTTAACGTATACACTGTACGCTCCATTATCTACTAATAACCTAGCCGTCCCGGAACCGTAATGCACTAAGCAGTGAGCAAAAAGGTGAAATCGATTCACCTCAGAAGCTATTTGCCACAAGGTCAAATTCTCCCAGACCACTTCGCGGCTCATTGATTTTGGCAATATTGTAATAATTTTACAGCAAGTTAGCCTTTCCCAGTCTGGTACCTCAATGGTTAAGGCACTAGCTTTCGAAAGTTCGCTGCTCCGGTCTCCAATTCAAATCCAGGGGACGGGAGGAATTTTTAATTGTTGTGTTTGATCATATGAGCTACGCCAAGTCGTACCGACGTTGGGATTCCACGCTAAACTGTAGATCCCAGAGGAAAGGAACTGGCCGTCCTGCCTCTGATACAAAGGCCTCCTTCAGTAGGATGCAACCAACTTTCGGGTTGTGGCAGGGGCGGATCCAGGAATTTGGTTTGGGGGGGGGGGGCTTGGCTTGAGTGAATTTTGGTTCAGATGGCTTGCATCAATGGATTTTTTTTTTTGGGGGGGGGGGGGGCCTTAAGTCGGCCATAGCCTCCTCGAGCCTAGAATCCGTAGAGCTAAAAAAAAAAAGTCTAAACTTTACAATGTCGGGGTGGACGCAGATACTTTTTGGGCGGGGGGAGCTTGGATCCGCCCCAGGGTTGTGAAGTCTTTCCCAGTCGCCATCTCCAGTGTCTTTCATGTTGACGGTTGACCTGGAGACGTGAGACCAAAGGAACTCTGTTCCACGCTCTGAACGTTGTGGTGTGACAGTGTCACCCACAATGAATATAATTAAATTATTATTAATTATATTCATAATTTTTTTTTCTTTTTATTATATTCAAATTTATTAATTATTTAATCTTGCAACGTGTAATTAATTATAAATAATGAGGGTTGTCTGGATAGGTTAAACGTATGTTTAAACCAGGGCGGCCAAAGGTATATTTTATTGTAAATCAATTTTTCTGTAAACGCATGGCTCAGAAGGGCTGAATATCGAAGGCTAGAAACTGCCATTTCGGCGGTTGAGAGAGGAACAATGGAGCAGGCGAGGCGACTCGATGGCGCCGGGACAGCCCGGCTTGAGTCCCGTTCGAAATCGGGCGGTGACCTGCCCCTACCCCGCTACTACCCCGAAGGCCACGTAGGAAACGCGCGAAGGAGGCGGCGAATGCGACGCATGATATTAAACACGTGACGACGGAAATGTGTAGATAGCCAATCCTGAACATTTATTGGGGTCTACAATACTAATTCCGTGGAGTTCTTTTACATGTGGCGAGCAACTAGCCGAGGAAGAAGAAGGAGCCATTTTAGAGATCACTTCTGTCCAAGACGAGCTGATGATCGGACGTGACTTGGGTCCAAGACGAGCTGGTGAATAGACGTGTCAGCCCGGCACGCTCTCTGATGATCATTGTGGTTGATCATTTCTTGCTTTGGGAAAGCGAGATGTCGAGTGGCATGCTTGCCATTATTTGGAAGTTATGCTAATAACGCGGTCGTAGCCGCTTATTTAGCTTCCATTGCTGCAGTGGCATTGTGTTTGTCGCTCACCATCACGGCGATGATTCTATGGTAATGTACCAGAAACGACGGTCACTATTCAGTGGATTTTAACAGACTTATGTGCCCTTAAGCGACGCCTGGGTTAAGACTCTGCTCCCGCCACTTAAATTCTGAGCTAGCTGAATTTATATTTCGATTCAATTTTTTTTCTTAAGCATCTTGCTGTTTGTTAATTCAATTTTGATGCTTTTCATTCACTTTATACGGCGCCCCCTGGGATTTTCCTTTGTACAGTAAAATGTTAGCTTCAATTTGATGGCCTGTGTTGCCATGTTATTTCAATGTTAACTGCTGTTTTTATTGCTTGTTTGAGATTTCATTCAGTTTTGTTTGCTTACTCCGGCGAATTGTAAACGTCGGGTATTGCTTGTTTTTGCTGATCTAATTGTGTTTAACGTAACGATAATTACTACCCGACCTTGTAAGGCCATAAGACTCAATAAATGAGGTTTTATTTTGTGTCTGAAATTCATGGTTCTAGTTAGTAACCTATTAGATCCCCTTTTGACATCATTATTATATGTAATTTTCATTTTCAGGAATTATTTTAGATTTTTAATAATTCCCCCCTCCCTTTTTTGGCAACTCACGTTTTCTTAACGGTAGCCAACAAATGGTCTCCTTTACAACGTCTCTAGTGTGCCTAGAACTGGACACGATTACCTTTAATCAGCTTGTTTGTCGTCCTGCACAGTGACCTAGAGCGTCAAAGCATCTAGACACACAGAGAAGTCATCGGCGCAGATTCTCTTTTTACATGATTTATATTAACTTGATCTGTATGTATGTACGAGTATGTATGAATGTAACGGAATCTTCCAATTCAATTTTCACACAGTTCCAGATGTCCAATTATTTGAAATTTTGCACACATATTAAAAACTGGTGACAATACAATAATTTCATAACAGCGGCCTGCTATTTTGATTACTTTGACAGAAACAATAGAAAAGTAACGTAACTTTTCAATTCAACTTTCACCCACTTTCAGATGTCCGAATTGTTTCAAATTTTAGACATGTATTGATAACATACGATAATATGAATAATTCCATAGCTACGACCTGATATTCTCATTACTTTGACAGTAACAACAGAAAAATGGTTAAAGACAATGGTATCTTCTATTTCAATGTTCACCCACTTTCTGACGTCCGAATTGTTTGAAATTTTGCACACTTATTAAGAACCAGTATCAATTCAATAATTTCATAGCAACGTCATGGTATTCTCATTACTTTACAGTAACAATAAAAAGCAACGGAATCTTTCAGTTCAATTTTAATCTACTTCCATATGTCACTATTAGTAGTAATTTTGCAAACGTATTAAGAACCGTACAATATTCTCATTACTTTGACAGGAACAAAAGAAAAGTTGTTGAATGTAATGGAATCTTGCAATTGAATTTAAACACACTTCCAGATGTCAGCATTGTTTGAAATTTTACACATGTATTGATAACCGATGACAAAACAATGATTTCATAACAACGTCCTGCTTTTCTCATTACATTGACAATAACAACAGAGAAACGGTTGAATTTTATCGAATTTAGCAATTGAATTTTAACCCGATTCCAAATGTTGAAATTGTTTGACGTTTTGCACACATATTAAAACCGATGACAATACAATGATGTCATAGCTATGTCTTGATATTCTTATTACTTTGACAGTATTTTTTTAATACATTGGAATCTTTCGTTTCAAATGCTCACCAACTTCCTGACGGTCCGAATTGTTTGAAATTTTGCCAACGAATTAAGAACCGGTGACAGTACAATAATTTCTTAGCTGTGCCCTGATATTCTCATTACTTTGGCAGTAACAATAGAAATGATGTTGAATGTAAAGGAATCTTGCATTTGAACTTCAACCACTTACAGACGTTGAATTGCTTGGAATTTTGTACAAAAATAAAATTGATCTAATATTTTTACACGCTTCATATTTATTCACTAGGAGACGGTTGAGGAATTATTGGGGGGGGGGGGGGCAAGGAATGCGGTTATGGTCGTTTGAACGAATCGCTCCGGCATAACCTCGTCTGATTGGGGGAAATTGCGGCAAACTGACATTTTGATAATCAGTAGCAGGGAGCCCATTTTGTTACCAACGAGTCATTTATGACAATATTACCAACAAAAAAATTACAGTGTAAGCACTTCTTAATGTGTGTCTGTCAGAATGTATCTGTAATGCGCTCTTAATCCTAATACTGTTTCTCTTTGCTTCCAGGTAAGAGCTGCCTCACCGATTTGATACATCTAGCGCCAACTTTCAAGAGTGGTATGTCAACAAAGAATCTTATAACAAATAAAAATTTCGCCTGTTTAATACATCTTACTCAGATTAACCTATCTGAAGTTGTTTTAGAATAACTACAGTACGTATTTCGTTTTAAAAAATGTGACATTTCACAGTATTGAAGGGGCGCAAAGTTTTAAAAATTGAAATAGTTTCCTGCAGTCAGACATGTGACATTCATTAACCAAATATGAGAGAAACTTAAAGCCTGGAAAATGGTCTGAAGAGTTTCTAAATATCTTCCAAGTGCTGGACACAAAGAAAGGAAAAAGAATTTTTTTGTGGATTGAACGAATAAGTGTCCATTAAAGACAGGATTAAATGTTAGTTTGTCCTAATCATAAATAAACGATCTACGACACCGAGAGAAACGATTCTGTTTCACAAAGTGAACTGAATACACACTGTATAGTGTAGACTTATAAGAAGATCTCATAACTTTTTGTCACTACATGAACACGAGACTTGGCCTATTTTTACAAGAATTGTTTTTGTGGGATACCGTAGTGTCTGCACATAAACTCAGTAACATTGCTGTGGTGCAGCTTTTTGAGTCTCGCCGTTTTTACTGCATGTTAAGAAACAGTTCTGATCCCATCTGTACACAAGGGTTCACCAGAGGGCTCGAATTATTGCCAACCTATGCAGATCAAGACTTGGCTCATTTCTCAAAGAAACATTCACCGCTTTCTGCTGTCAGCGATCGGGTAAGGATATGAAAGGTCCCAACTAGGCGAGAGGGGAAAATCACAGTGATCGTCAGTCAGCAGGCTAAAGGCACCTCGCCGTCTAGCTGGCGTCTGCTATTAGATCCTGCCGTAGTAATATAGCGACGATGATTTGTGCCACACCTTGCAGGTGCCTGGCGGGGCCAATAAATCAGAGTCCCGGTCCAATTACAGAGAACGCTGCACGGCCCCCAGGGAGAACTCAGTCTTAAAGGTGGCAAGGTGCTCTAGAATAAACGGGCGCCACAATTCCTGGCTCTAACTGGCCGTAAAGGAGGCTACGACCCGTGTCCTACGGCTGTGACCATGACAAGTAGTTTTCTTCACTGCCTCTACAAGTTACGTCGTGGCGATAACCTCAAGCAAACCTGAAGTGCGCGCCACACACGGCATCCAAGAGTAGGCGGGTGTTTGTTACCCTTTCACACCGACTTCTCTGGGAAATGTACTGGGATCATTTCCCGGTGCGTGAATTTGTTCGTATTCTGTATGTCTGGTGGCTGTAGTTGCGTGCTTGTTCATTGCATTGTGTTGTTTGGGAAGTGAATAAAGGTTTAAGATGTATTGTTATTCCTAGCGGCAGCGCATTGTTCTGCTCTTCCGAAAGACAACCTGTAGATCACAAAGTCCCCATCGATCTGACTAATAGCTATCAACAGTGTCGTATGTCCTAATGCACTGTTTTGGGATTTTACTTACGTCTTGAGTGCACACTTTGGTGAATAGGAATCGTGCATTAGTACCTCCACTGCTCTGCAAGTCAGATACGTATCAAAAGATGAACATTTCTTCCGTCCAATGTTCGCACCAGCTAACCCAACAAACAGCGACACACGTTATCTTCGTTTCTTCAGCTGCATCGGCTACGAAGCGAGTTTCTGAAGGCTGAGGTCTAATCATATCGCGCCGAGAAAAACTGTAGAAACCTCATGAAGCACCTCAAATGATATCTCATAGAATTCACTTTCTTTCCTATTTTGTCTTTTATTTACGGTTTAGGAGGAAGTTAAATAAATTATATATATTTCGCTTCCTGGTATTGGTGTCTTCAACTTGTTTTTATCACTTACCTACGTAATACCAATACCAGGTTTTCTGCCAGTGCTGTAAACTCCTGAAATAACAGTTACTATACAGTCTATCATCAATTATCCAATTGTACACTATATACATTAGATCTAGAGACATAATATTTTACGAGCTTGTGACGTGCACATGTGTCCTCACCGTCTGTATATCTTGCTAAATACCATACTATAAAAAATAAGTAACCTTCCTTTTAATCAATAAACAGCAATACTCTTGCAAACTTTAAACCAATTTGTTTATTACAGTAGGCCCTACTCGTGATTCATAAAACTTTCACACTTCGATTCCTTTTGTTCATAGCTCATGGTATAATTTCAATGCCTATTTTTTTCTTCAGCTAAGCAACAACACCTTACTTATACAGGGCGTTCGCCGGGAAACGCAACCCTCCCAGTCTGTTACCGTCGGCAACTTGCTCGGTCAGCGGGGCCAGCGGTTCCCGCCACACGATACCGTGAATCACCGCACTGTTTAACACCTCCGCTGCCCCAACAGTGCAGTGGCACAGTATAATGGGACCCTTACATGGTTAAGAACGGTTTCTTTGCATTGTAGCTAGTTTGTGACTTCAGTCTCTTATTAATCAGTGTTGTGAATAAACGTTTCTTTGCGGTTTGGCTGGTTTAGGGCTTCATACTCTTACTAATCTGTACCGTGTTTGAGTGTGAGTAAAATTATGGTACGTTACAGTTTGCAACAAAGAATATTTCTCTACGATACATATGTGAAGAAGAAGTCGTTTAAAAAGTGTCGCAGTAACTTTCGTCGCGAATATCCTGGCGCTTTACTGCCAGCTAAATCAACAATTCTGCGTCTGGTTAAAAAAGTAAGAGAAACGGGTTCATTTTTTAACAAAAAGAGACTGTCGGTCAACCGTATTCTCACAGAGGAGAAAATTGACGATATCGCTTTTCGACTAGAACAGTCACCCAAAAAATCATTAAGTCAGTTAGGGCAGCAGGCAGGCGTATCTAAGACGTCAGCTTGGAAAGTAACAAAGCTAGTTCACTTAAAGCCGTACAAAACAATTGTGGTGCATAAAATTACAGAAATAGACCAGGGGCCTAGGATTAGATTTTGCAACTGGTACCTGCAGGGTGTCCACGATGGCACTGTTGATCCGCAACTGACGTTTTTCTCTGATGAGGCCTGGTTTCATCTGAGTGGTTATGTTAACGCTCAAAACAGTCGACACTGGAGTTCAGAAAAACCAAATACTCTACTCCAACTGCCATTGCATGACTTAAAAGTGGGTGTTTGGTGTGCGATTAGTGCTTCGAGAATCATAGGTCCAATTTTCTTCCGTGAAACTCTTACTTCCGCAAGATATATCGAAAATATTGTGAAACCGTTTTTCGAGAAACTTACTGAAGAAGAAAAATTGTACGGCTATTTTCAACAGGATGGGGCGACAGCTCACACCGCTAGAAATTCGCTTGCTGCACTTGACGAAGTGTTTTATGATCGTGTAATCAGCCGTGGGTTGTGGCCCGCCAGATCACCGGATTTAAACCCTTGTGACTTCTACCTTTGGGGTAAACTTAAGGGTAAGGTGTACGAAGGAAATCCTCACACATTGGAAGAACTTGAGGAAAAAATCTATCAAGTAATAATGTCCATTGACAAAGGTGAAATCCAGCGTGTGTCTCGAAATATGTTCAGAAGATGTGAAATGTGCATTACACAAGAGGGTCAACACTTCCAGCATCTTTTATAAGGTAAGCTAATGAATTACGACACATTTAAATGCTTAGCACATACAAGTTTATGAAGCGTAATTATTGTGAAATAGTCCGCGGCCGACGGTCGAACAATGCCGGAAGCTGATCGCTCGCTCGCCGGGAGCAGTTTCTTCCTTGTAGCGCTAACAGTGGGTTGCGTTTCCCGGCGAACGCCCGTTACAATAGTATCTCTTCACGAATTTGGGTTTTTAATTTCAGTATAAATACGAACTTTCTCTGCTCCTCGAAAATCAGCTTCAACCATCTCTGGATTCAGCAAGCCAAAGAGCCTCCTCCTCTTCTGGCTTGATAATCTTTGACTTTTGAATTTAATATCGTACAACTAATTTTAAATTTATGATCTTTTTATAAAAATCGTTTAACATTAATTTACCAGTACAAGTAACGTCCAGTACCACACACTTCCCATGTCACAAAGATGTGAACACATAATCTGATAATCTAGCCAAATTGTCTTTGGGCACTGGAGGAAAGAGTTGGCTTTACAGTGTTGTAGCTGGAATGACCTTTATTACCCTTCCTGCAAACAGCGGAAAAGAAAGTAAGTCGGAAGAAAATTCTGAAATATGTAATGCCATTGGAGTTAAGTTGGAATTTTAAAAAAAATGTCGAAAAATGTGGGCTTATCAACAACCGACCTGTGTTCATTGTGCCAATCGTCCTAGTAGAGATGGAAACAACATTACATTTCTAACTGAGCGCTGCAGTTGAACGGTTAACAATTGCTACTGGCTTTCAGGGGAGGAGGGTTCGATTCCTAGTCAAGCTATCCAAATTTCGGTTTTCCGTGGTTTCCCTAAATCACTTCACACCAATTCCAGAATGGTTACTTCTACGTCTAATTGTGTCTTTCGCCACTTTCGCTGTGAACACGAGGAGCAGTGCATATGCGTGAAATTTTGTATTAAACTGAGGAAAACTGATAGTGAACCGTATAGAATGAATCAGTAAGCTTTTGAAGGCTTTACTGATATTACGGAATCCTCAGTGGTTTTAACTTAAGATAAAGACGTGAAATTCCTCTTGGCGTTCAAAATGCCGGCAAAGAATAAAGTACGTCACGATAAGATATATATTTTTAAAAAATCTATACTTTGATTCGCGTTATTTATTCTTTTGTCCAGCCTGCTCTACGTGGTTTAATGGCATAGATCGCGTGCTGCAGAACTCTTACTCATGGAAGTTTTTTCATCGGGCAGTGAGACGAACTTCTCAACGTGTTTCTCAGAACAGTATGGAAAGTTTTCTTTATGACATGATAGATATCAATCGCAAATGTATCAGTAACTTTGAACCCGGAAATCGACCTGACACGAAAGAAGTCAACATCAGCCAACATCAGTTACTCGGAAGCATTGTTACAGAGGGAGATGATACAAACATGACGCATCAAAAACTTACAACAAAATCACGGTTATTGCAAGTGAACTATTCAGAACAATAACTTAACTGTCAAGTATAGTATAGATGCAGCCAAATTGATTGAATAATTTTTTAAAATATTGAAATAAAATTCAAGCCGATGTTCGAAGCAAGGAAACTATTAAAAGTAGAATTACGTTAGCTAAGAAAAACCTTGACAATTTACCGTGAAAGATACTTGGTCTGTGGGAAATCAGGAGAGGAAATTAAAGAAACATTCGAAATATGTTGTAATTAAAGCATATCGAGAGCGAAAAGTAAATCATTATGGAAATGAAGGAGGAAAAAGTTAAGTTCATTTTGTGATGGGTTACATGTTCAGGCAGGAGGAGCTGGTTATATTTGAAACGAATAAGTGTAAAGGGGGGGGGGGGGGGGAAGCAAAGGTAACAGGAAGCAAAACAAGTAGTTTAGGATACAAAGATTGATGGGTGCGTGGATATAAATATACTCAAAACCAGTCCAAAATAAGAGGCTGAATAGTAGGAGATGGAATCATCACTAAAATAAAAAATGCTTGTTCACAATTGATAAATTCAGTGCAGTTCCGTGGCAACGCCAGCTAACATTTGGTGACTGAGCGTTGGGAACTTGAAAAATTAGTTGAGGACCGAAAATTTGAGCAGCTATAAAGAATTTTTTGGGTTGGGGAGATTGGTTTCCCGAAAATAAACAAGGCGAAAGATGGTTCTTTCAGAGCGGCATGGCCGAATACCTTAACATTATTTATCTTTCCGCCTTTTCCGACTCTAATGATATTGACGTCAACGAAACATAAAATCCGAAAAAAGAAGAAACAGAAAGAAGCACATCCCACTCATTGAGATGGAATTTTCTGTGAATAGATAGGTAGTGAATAATTAATGTATAAGAGCCAAACAGTTATTATGCCAGAACTCCCAGCACAGTTCTGTGAAACGAATACAGTGAAGAAATGCAGCGTTGATGAGATACTTGCGAAGGGGGCATGCTACTCCGTAATACATCCCGCTTTAGGACGCGTCGTTAATATTGTTATTCCATTTCAGCAGGGTGCAGAGAGGCAACAAGATGAATAATTTACTCTGGCGAGGCACGTATTGGGGCCGCGCGCTGAGTCTGTTGAATCTTTGAGCGATGCCGCGCACTCTGTCAAATTGGGCGACGCTTTTTACGTCGCACACCAGCCACGTCTCTCAGCCAGCTAAAATGATTGAACGGCGAGACAAATATTACGAAAACTAGAACAACAAAAAAGTGAAGGATATCATACGCAATTAATTCATTTGAAAATGGTAGTGCGTTCGTAGTAGCTGAATGGTCTTTTTTAAGTTTTCACGCTGGTCTACTCTCATTTTATTCTTCCAGCTAAGTATTACGTTCTTAAAATACAAGCATTTAGATTTTCGTAGCGGACTCATTAAACTTACGACGAAAACGATGTAGTTTGTCATATATTTTAAATAATTCTGTCACAAAGTTATATCACTCCATGAAAATAGATGAGACTATATATAGAACAGTAAGTATTACCTGAAAAATGGACCAAATTTATAAATTGTCTTGTTGTCTTCACAACCTGATCGCAGGGTATTTTTTTTTTCCCCCCACGCATTCCGTTTCTCCCATGGATTGAGAAAGGAATATTACAAATACAGACATTATTAATAATGTTCTCATCTAGAGAACCAACTCACATATTATTTTCTTTATTATTTATTAGTTTCTTCTGTATAATTTAATCGAATTCTTCATAATGCAATGTGTATTTTTTCAAATAATAAAATAAATAAATATTAATTATTTGAATGTAAATACTTTGTTTATTAACATATTTCGGTCGTAATGACAGGAAAGATAAAATAAGGGGAGTAAGGAGCCATATTCATGTTTATGCACGTTCCTTCATCCCTTTTTGGGGAATACACAAAGAGGAAATTAACTTCAATAGACAATATCCTGTGCCACCCATAATTTTGTGAATTGCCGATTATAGGTGTAGAAGTGCGCTTGTAAACGACTTTTAAAAAACAGCCTTTCTTGCTTATTTTGCAACTGCAAATGCTTAATGTATTTAACTTTTTGGTAGAGTCACTTACGCATTTAGCAGTGTGTCGTATAGCATGAATTGTAACCGCTATGCTTCAATTACGAAATTGTTAATCGTCTTGTTCAATGCGATTTTATCCATGAATGACTTCTTGGTTGATCCGTGATCCAGCTTATCGATTTCATTTGCCATTTACATCTTGCGATTTTCAGGAATCGTTAATTCGCAAGTTCGAATCGCTCGATCCCACTTACCCCTACCGAAATTTTGCCTTTATAGTCTTGCGACGTGTGTAAATTATTACATACATTCTTATTATGCATACCGAGCGTGGCGGGTGAGTGGTAACGCTTTGGCTTCACATTCGGGAGGACGCGTTGTCGTATCTCCTTCGGGCTATCCAGATTTGGGTTTTCCGCGGTTTCCCTAAATCACACCAGGCGAATGCCTGGATAGTTCTAGATGATATTTTAAACAATAAGAAAGACATAATCGGATCATTTACCTTCCTTAAATTGCACCTGCCTCCTGAATGGTGCTAAATAAGCAGCAGAAATGCCGGCAAGCAATCTAAATTTAGGATCTCCGCCAATCACTTACAGTGGGATAACAGATTAAAAATTAGCAGCTATGTAGCACAACAACATACGTATTTAACTGATACATTAGTGACTGCCGGCGGTAGTTGATGTTAAAGCTGTAATTTAGCTCGTAATGAAAGGAACAATTGCGAAAGCTTAATTACATTGCTTGGATCACGGGGACAAGAAACTTCATATTTCAATCGTTCGCTCACAAAATATGGTGCAGTCTTACTCTTCTGGCTAAAATGAGTGCAGAAGTAAACCAAACCGAAGAATAACGAATGTTTGTAAATTTATTCGAATTTTTTGAGACTTGAGCAGAGGAAATGTCTTGTGCATCATCTTCTTTCGGGCTTTACGTACATGTCATTACAGCCATGTGAAGATGCTTAACGGGAAGGAATTCGGTAAGGGCCTTTTGAAGGAACCATCCAGGCATTCGCTTTGAGTGATTTTGGGAAACGATGGAAAACTGGAATTCTGGATAGCCGGAACATAATTTCAATTCGCGTCCTCCCGAATGCCAGGAAATGTCATGCATAAGCATTATAAACATAAATAAACAAAGTTCCCAAAGCTAATATGTCGAAAAACTAGCCACATTGTCGACTTCCGAAAATACGGACACTAACAAGTTTCCCCTTCCCTTCTCCCCTTCACCCCCTCCTCAGTAAATATTTAAACCACCAGAAGATGGTACCTGTGACATTACACTAAAAAACTATACGTGAACAACTCGATTATCTTAACTTGCGGAACAAAAAATAAATTGTACACCGTGATTTTCAGGGGAGTACAACCCGACGTTTCGACAGCTGGCTCTGCTTTCTTCATCAGGTGTCCCATAAATTGTAACTGAACTTGAAATACCCTCTTGCTCAGTGATGATTGCCATACAACAGACACCGAACCCGGTGGGTGAGTTGTTAAGGCTCGGACTTGGCAGTCGGGAGGACGTTGGTTCCATCCGGGTGCGGCCATTTCTGATTTAGGTTGCTCAGAGTTTTCCGAAATAACATCACGCGTTTGCAGTAAGTGTTATGTCAAAATGACGTGCCCGAATTCCTTCCAGTTTCTCGTCCCCGGTCCTTTCCCGACCCCAATGACCTCCGTGTCGACGTGTAATACAAAGCAAAAAGAGAGAGAGAGAGAGAGAGAAACACACACACACTGTAGTGTATTGCCGCAATACATCGAAATACATTTGCGAGAAGCTGGACCCGTAGCTCCACTAGATGGGCGGTGCGAACTACAAAGTAACTGCGAACTGCCCGGCTGCGATCCGGAATGTGACCTTGGGCCGAGTAGCCCTCAACAGCAACGCAGCTTGCCGCTAGGTGACGCGGTGGGGATGGTACAGTGGATTGCGAGCTGTGGGGTGGGTGCGTGGCCAGCCTGCAGAAAGAGATGTGCGGTGACTAACGTCGCTGCGGTCTGTGGAGGTTCTTGTGTTCCATGTAGTTATCCGAATGGATGTGGATCTCCGAGGGCAAGCAGAAAATGAAATCATCGCGTCGAACGACGCCAGCAGACTCGGCGCTTTCTACAAAATGGTTAACCCGCCAATATGGTGATCACCGCAAATCATTATCGTATTGATCATCCCAGTGTCACCCTGGAGAAAGTCTCATTGCCCCGCTGAGTTTAATCAATGAACATATAGAAAACCCTGAGAAATTATGTAAAAAGGACCCATTGTTGGATTTGAAGATGTTTGTTTAATTGTGTCGTACCATTTTTAATAACATTTGGTGAAGAAGAATTTTGTAATAAACGTATATTAATGTCAAACGTAGGTGCAACGGTGTTGTTAATGTGCAAAGCAACATTCCAATTCTTCTTATTAGAAATTTGAATCATTAACAATATTTTTATTGATAATTTATGCAACAAAAATTAATTTAATTCTTAACAAAAGGGAGTAGACCCTACACCTCAGCACAAAACGGTGATGACTAAGTAACCATGCATAGCATGAGTGATAGCGATTAATAATTGGTATTCTTTGTTTGCAGTATTAAAATACATTTCATGTTCTATCGTCTTTAAATCGCAAAGACAGGGGTTACTGGCTGAAAAATGAAACATCCATAGAATTCAATAGAACTAAATTCTCGTTCCCGATCCTTTCCCGACCCCAATGACTTCCATGTCGACGTGTTACAAAGCAAAAAGAGAGAGAGAAACACACACACTGTAGGGTATTGCCACAATACATCGAGAAGTACACTTTGGCATACACTTATTCTGGTAAATTCGTTGAGAATAGCAGATATGATACCCGACTTCTTTCCACAGAAAATGTTCACAGCACATTGAGAAAAGATGTGGTTACAAAAACAGTTGTCGGGGCACGTAAGGTTGTGTAATACCATTAACGGAATAGAATATCTGGTCTAGACACCGCTATCAGTTACACTTTAGATTTACAATATCTAATTTAGTGTCAGTTTTAATATGAAGCATTACTACATCAGATGGTTTCCTTCACTGAAGGAAGAATAATGTATTCTAAATCAGCGAGCTCAGCAATTCGGATCGAATGACTTTTATGACCTGAAGAGTCATAAAAGCTGGCTCATTTCCTTACGAGTTCCCTCTGCAGTGTAGTTAGCCGCGAATCGTAAAAATGGTAGAACGCCAGTAAAATGTGATGGTTTTACTAGACGTACTGAAATGAGACTTTGCAAACAAAATAAACTCCTGCAAATTAGACGTCAATTTCGGATTTACGGACTAGTTCAACAATTGTAACACAGCAAATTTTTTGGTACAATCACGGACGCTATATAGCTGGAGCTACATAACGTGTCTCATATGAAAGCGACGTGGATTGAAAATAATGTAATACCCCGATCCCTTTTCTGAATCGATTACAACGCGCGCCAAGCCTCACAAAACTCATTCCATCCGCATGAAGCAATGGTGCTTATAAAATCAACGTAAATAATAATAAATGCTAAAATCATAGTACGTAATAATAATAATAATAATTTCAGTTATTATTCTTGTCAAAGGAGTATTACAAAACACCACAACGTTCGTTAATATTACTGTTTGAAAATAAGGATGTCAGTTGAATTTGATTGGTAAGTCTATACAGATACCTGCTATATTCTTTGGATATGTATTTTTGTATTCCTCTAGAATTTCTCTTGGATGAAAATTGAGACATCACATGATCGACATACCACTTAATTAAAAACTCGCATGCTCTAGTGCGGATTCGAACCAGCACCCCATCAAAATCGAGAACAATACGCTGACCCTTTCGCAGGCAAGGTCGGTCTTTCTAAACTTCAAACCACAGTTGAACTTACACTTGCTTCTTCCGCAGAAAGAAGTTATTGATTATGAAAAGTTAGAAGGGCGGAAGTATGATATTTACCAGTTTCTAACAATATACTGATTTTATGCAGTTTAGAAAATACGTATGTCTTCACCAAATAAGAAGCATTTTTCAATTGGCTGACCGGGCAGTTTTGCTTGCGTTAAAGTTCTACCATACTGGAAACGGTGAAATGTGACTTAAGTTCTCCTGCCACCCGTCTTAATCACAGAACACACATTGTCTGTATGATCAGAATGACGTCATCATACTTCAGGTTAAATCCTACTTATTGGTCACTCAGCTGTCTAGAGGAAATTAAGCTCTATTTAATGCATATCTTTTAAAACTATGATCGGTAATTTACTGATATCATATTTATACACATTTAAATTGTTATTAAAAATTTACCAATATTTGAAAACATTCTGTAACTGCTGATATAAATACCACGGGGGTTAATACGATGCAAAAAAGTAGTTATAATTCCGAACACTGCTACACTCAGTATGCGATAAGTGGTTAATTACTATTACTGTTACACTGTTTAAGTTTAGTTTAAAATACATTCTTTCCCCCATTCCCTTCAAAAATTTACTTCCTGCCTAACTGAGCTTAGCTGCATGGTGTATTCGCTAGCATGGGTGGTTTTAATTGAGAGTTAGGTTCCTGTTGCTACGATTCAGGTGAGAAATGGCGTAACAAATACCCACGTTCTCTCAAATGTAGGACTCGAACGTTTGCTTCATCTGACAGTCTCTTAAAAAAAAAAAAAAAAAAACACACATAAATGCGATACATCAGATATTCCTGATCATGATTTTTCTGGCACGAGCTTAAGAATGTTTTGTACCAGTTAGTAGTGTGGGCAGTTTAACAATGTAAACAGAAAATGGAATCAAATTTTCTGGAAATTACTGCAGAGCAGGAAGAACGAAAACTAACACTTTCTTTGTTTAATTTGTTTTTTTAATGCTACTGGTGAGTAACAGCAAACTATTTGGGAAATATCTTGTCTGATATACTAAAAAAATTTCTTTGGAAAAGGGAGTGAAGAAAGCAATGCTAATGCTTGTTCTCAACACGACTTTAATAAGTAATTACCTTCTATTTTATTTTATTTTTCAGCTCTTAAGAAACGGATAACATATAATTAACTCCCAAACCGATCGATTAATATGTCAAAATAATAACAAAAAAAGATCTTATTACAGGCTGTATTTGAATGACGTTTTTTGACTGATTCGTTACTATACACTTTATAATGCTTGTAACCTTAAATCCCCCAGAAAAACTTCTTCATACATGATTCCACGTTTTTAATATAATTTCTAGTTAATTAACTTTGAACAATATGTCACGCTGACATATGAATTGTGACTTTTGAAGTGCGTAAATCTTGACAAGTTATGAGCTACTGTGATTAAATCTTTTCTGCTTGCTGTCGTGTTGCCGTTCTTCTTCAGATTGTAAATCACGTTTGTTACAATCGGAGCGGAGTGTAGGATAGAGGTCGTAACAGTAAATTATAAGGACGCTCGTATCCAGCCTCGTTCTCTGAGTAACAACTCGAAGCACAGCAGTCTGTGACACACACGAAGCGTACAGGCCACACGAACTGAGATGATAACAAGAAGAAAAGATGCGTTACGGACGTCTCCAACTAATTAAAACATCAATTTAGAAGCCTACGGCATTCTTCTCTTCGAAACATATCAACACTTTAATGAAAAAGAGATGATACTTTAAGGATGCTGCAGGGTTATGATTGCGTTTTGCTATCAGCGAGTATTCTGCTACAGTATTATGTAAAGCTTGTAACGTCAGCGATAAGAATTAATTACGTCAAATTACTTTTTTTTTAACTATGGCTTTACGCCTCGTCGACGGCTAAGGTCATTAGAGGCGGGATGGGACTGGGGACAAGGAACAGGAAGGAATTCGGCCATGGCCTTTTCGAAGGAAGCATCCCGGCATTTGCCTGGAGTGATTTGGGGAAACCATGGAAAACCGAAATCTGGATGCCCGGACGGGAATTCGAACCCGCGTCCTCTCGAATGCGAGGCCAGAGCGTTAACCGTTCACCCACCACTCTCGGTGTCAAATTACTGTTCTCTAAAACAATAGTTTTAAAAGAATTACCTTAAAATATCAGAATTCTCTTCATGTTTCTTTTTTCTTATCATCCTACATCTAATTATAAACTGTAGTGTGAAACTATAAAAATAAAACTGCCTACCTTCTTTAGAACAATATTACTGCGTAACAACAGTAAACTGTCAAATATGTCGTCATGTAAATGGTTTATAATTTTCGACTAATTGTGTAGTTTTTCCCCATTAACCTATGCATCTCCCCAAACAAAATGGAGCAGAAAAGACTATTTAATACCGTACTTTGTATCTGCGACTTGCGATTTAGTAACTGTTGCTAATTTGTAATAACATTGTTTAAATTTAGAGAGGAAATTGGGGATCGCTCAGTCATTCATCTAAACAGAAAATTATGTGGCAAAATGAGTAAATTTCGTTCCCGTTACCAGTAAGGGAGCATCCATAAACCAGGCGGCTAGGTCTAGGGGGTTGTCTGGAAAGGTACGCTGGGCTACATGAGGGGGAGGGGGGGGGGAAGGTTCCTAACCACGCCACGTAGCTTTTCATTCATATTATTTGTCACAGTTAAAATGAGGTACAGAACACACAACAGCATGTAAATATTTATTCCCGTCATTTAATTATCTCCGTATTGTTAGATGGTTGGTGGTTTTAATTAATATATTAAATAACTGGTCCACGATCCAGTTTCAAATTCAACTTGTTTTTATTTTCATAGGCACATCGAACTTCAAAGATACTGGATACATGTAAACAACTCCAGCGATTATATTCACCACACAGTGTTCGTAAACTCGTCGAAAAACTGTCCAAGTAAAAACTGTCACTGTAAAACTGTCTCTGAATATTTACTAATCGCTTTATATAAGCTCCATCGAAAGTTCTAGAACACTACAAAGGCTTCCGACAGAATACTTCTCGAATATTAACAATACTTAAACAATCGAAAACATATTAAAAACAATCAGAATTAATACATAACATTTACAATCATTACAGAATGCTTAGGAATGAAAATTAAAGATACTCTAACAAATAATTATCCACATCAATCATTTTAAACTGTAGTAAATCATCCTTTAAACATCGTATCCCACCTTAATACCTACAATTACAAACAGTTAAGTAATTTTTGCATAGTTATGTGCTTAAACATATTAAATGGTATTTACATAATTTCTTTCCACAATACAACATCCATTTACAGTGATTTACAATAAAATACAAGAAAAATATGCAAAACCATTTTCAATAACATTCTAGCTTGCTACAAATGCTTCATAAAATACAATTCCAGTTAAAGTTTAGGTTTGAGGGCTGTTACAGTATGTAATTTACGATAGTTTGACAATAGAAAAACAGACAAAATGTCACTCTGGAATAAGTAGGGAAAAAAGCTACGTGCTATGGGGGGGGGGGGGCGTAGAGAAAAGGCCACGTCGGGCTACGTGAGGGGGATTCACAGGAGGTCAAAATGAAGTTACGTGGTTTATGGACGCTCCCTAATTATGCTTCTTCCTTCCGCGTGAGCTTCGCATTACAACCGTAGTACAGTCTCAGATAATACGCGGCCACACAAATTTCGCTATTAATCCGAATGAGCTGTGGTCGGTTTGGGCACCAAGTCTTCCGTCAGGTTGTAAACTTAGTTGGAAGATCGGCCATTAGCAAACAAAGCCGTCAGTTCGTGAGTCTGAGGACAAAGGGGCATTCAGAGGATGCTGCTTGTCCGCAAAACTGAATAGCCATCGACGCACGGTCCCGTTACTTGTCTGCAGGGAGAAGAAAGGAGGAGCGGTGGACTGCAGGAATCCGGAAGGAATGCAATCAGTCTCGAGAGAGGTCAGCTAAGCGGTTACGACCCGGTACAGTTGGCAACAATGGTATTGGCCCGTGCAGTTGGCAGGCGTGACATGCGTGTTCTGTTTGACTGCTGTGGGCTCGGCTGCAGTCGTAAAAGCCGTCCCACTGTCGGCCAACGCCTATAAACGCTCACGCGAGTAGCTGAACATTAAGTGTGGGTGGAGCAGTGATACCAACTCTCTGCAATCAAAATTTTCTTCTTTACATGTGTGTATTTAAAACCTCGTCAAGAGTTCATTATAGAAGCTCTTTGTTATAAAGACAGGAAATATGGGCGCCGACTTGAAGCAAAGTGTTCCAACCTCGCGACACTGTGTTATTCTGCTTTCTGAAAGTTCGTTTCTACGGATGATCGAACGATGTGATTATTATTAAATTAAATGATAAAATGACGCCAATGCAACTGTATTTGTAGCTTTATTGCTGTTCGCGTTTCGCCTCTCGTCGAGGTATCATCTGCTACGAATTATTTACATTAGTGGTTTTCAGGTTCGTAACCACACATCTCTGCTTTTTCTCCAAAGCATGTTTCCGTTACAGTCATTTGTCTTTGACTGTGTACAGGATCCTGTACACAGCAGTCCACCCTAAGGATCGTCGAATCTGTTATTAATCTCATCCTGTTTCTAAGTACAATACTTCCTGTTATTATCGAATTCACTTTTACCTTATTAACATTTCTGAAACATGATCAAAAGTCTACCTTCTATAATAATGTACTTCGCTGTTTTATCCGAACTTTAATGACAGAGAAGGACTCTGGACTCCATGCTGTTCTGCATGTCGATTGCGGTGTTCTTCCAGAGTGCTGAAGCAACGACTGACATTTGGCTGTGATCGACGGTCACGCCACGTTGTTTGCACGCGTGTGGAATGGGAACCGGCCTCTGGCGCGTTGGGAAACGAGGATTGCGTTTTGCGCCTCGCGTGCCTGCGGAGTAGGGCGCCTTTGACTCGCGGGCAAACTGATCCCACAAGGAAGTCCATAAACTACGTGGCTCGCCCTAGGGGTGGGGGTGGGGGAAGGGATTGGGTAGCAAGCTACGCTGGACTACGTGAGGAAAGAGGGGATTCAGAGCCAAGCCAAGTAGTTTTTCTTTCTAATTATTTGTCACTACATAATGTCTTCTGGAATCGATAGGGAAAATAGCTACGTGCCACGCAGTGAGGAAGGGTGTTTTTTTTTTTTTTTTAATGGCATTCGGCTATTGAGCCTTACAGCCAGCCCAGTGTGATTTGTTGCTATGAAGTATTGACACAAGGACAAGACATTCACAGACACAACACTAAACACCCATGCCTCGGCCGGACTCGAACCGGCGACCTTCGGTACGCGGAGCTAGCATTCTAGCCCCTACGCTACCGAGGCCGGCAAGGGTGGGGGGTGTAAAGGCAAAAGCCACGTCATACCTCGTGGGGGGATGGGAGTTCACAGGAGGCAAAAATGGAGCAATGTAGTTTATGGACAATTGTTTGATCTGGAAAAGACTGCACAAGCTGTACCTGAACTCATAACTCTAGAAGGCCGCATCATTTAATGATTGAACTGGCTGATGGTGATAACGATGATGACGATAGCCAGCAATCAAGCATTATTACGTTTCTGCTACGTATACGAACAAATTTCTAACTCGAATTGTTCATATTGTATATGGCGTTACAGGATGAGTAGTCCCGACCTCGTCCGAATTCCATTGGCCTCCGTCTGTGCCAATAAGATGCGTAGTCACGTGTGGTTTACCAGCGCGCCAGGTGACGGGAGGTCAATCAGGAACAGGAGTTCCAGTTGGCAGGGAACGCTGTGCCGCAATTCTAAACTTGTTGGACAATCCACTTGTAATAAGGTCCACCAACAGGATCTCCATCAATACTCGGTAAGCCATAAGCAGAGGGTGCTTAGCGCTGAAATTAATTTCCTCTCTGTCAGTCTCCAGTGGTACGAGGAGAGAAGGAATATACAAAAGCAACATTGTGGCATCTTGTTTCCCTAAAATTATCGCTACCCAAATACGTTGGAAGGCGAAGTATTTCTCCACAGTTATAAATGATGGTGGGTCTTTGCAAGTTCGTATACACAAGTATCAGTTTTTCAAAATTCGTCATATGAATAGCAATCTGGAATTCTCTTTACCTACAACCGAGCTCAATAGATT
>JARYHS010012519.1:194056525-194195910 GCA_031002005.1 Vandiemenella viatica
TTGGATGTTAAATTTATATAAGCTACATCGAAATTTCTAGAACAATTCAAAAGATCCCGACAGATATTTCTCGAACATTAACAATACTTAAACAATTAAAACTTATTAAAAACAATCAGAATTAATACATAATCATTTACAATCAATACAAAATGGTCAGAAATGGAAATTAAAGATACTTAAACACAAAATTATTCACACAAATCATTTTAAACTGAAGCAAATTATCCTTTAGACATCGTAACTTGCATTAATACTTGGAATTACAAACATTTAAGCAATTCTCTTGCACAGTTCTGTTCTTACACATATTAAATGGCCTCTAAATAATTTATTTTCATAAAACAAATTCTACATATATTGATTTACAGGAAATTGCAAATCAAACCTACCAGATCATATTCAACCAAACTCTAGCTTACTACAAATGCTTCATAAAATACAATTCCATTTAATTTTTGGTTTGAGGGCTGTTACAACGTTCCTATCACTTTCACTCTCGTTAGCAAAGTGAATGTGGTTGGAGAATTCCAAAACATTTATATTCCAGGAAAATCAACTTTTTTTTTTTGGAACTCGATCGCCGGCTGTCCAGGCAGAGTTCAGACTCTACCGACTGAGCTATACGTAAATGGACACGTGAAATGGTTGCTATACTTTCTACTGTGAAAGTCTGAAGAGAGACAACACATGGAGTGTCTAGGGCCGGCAGTCCACCTTGAAAGTCTGTAAACACTTTCTGTAGACCGCGGCACGTAGATGTGTTTATGTATACGGTACAAGGTACCAGGTGACACTCGCAACAACTGCAAAACACACGAAGAGTTTCTAACAATTATAACTACACAACGTAGTGACGATAATATTTGTTCTGATTTTCTGACGGCGCAAACCGATACATGAAGATATATCCAATGCTCTCATAAGTCAATATTCTTGCTTCATCTCGCGTCTCGAGGTTCTGCAGCTCATCCATGATCACGTCTTTAATGTCAAATCTTCTGAGGAGCGTAAGAAATTCTGTGCCAACCACCTCATCTTGGGGCAAGGAGGATTTTTATTATCTGCTGCGTACGTCGTGAGAATCAATTAAACGTGTGGCGACATGATTACCATAATGTAGAAAACAGACATTATGGCCGAAAAGGCAAAATTACATTTCTATTCACGCCTAGACGGGTGGTAACCAAAACCCTCACCAGAGTGCATAAGTTCACAATCCCTTTGATAACGGGACATTGCTAACATGAATTCCGAACATAATGAAAAAGGTAAGCGATGTTTGGCGTCTGACGACATGTAATATCCCACTTTCAAAAAGTTGAGGAAGCGAAAGTTCAAATCAAATTTTTTACGATATGACTTTTAATTATTACGAAGCTTATGGCAATCATATATGCATATATACGTTTTTTCGGCAATCGTACCATTACAATCGAAAGTCACTTGCTGCTCTAGTGAAAACTCTAGTTGTAGTTAAAGTTTTCATTAATGACTGAGAAAGTTTCTTGGGTTGTTCTCACCGAGCGTGGTGGTGTAACAGGTAGCGTTCTGGCCTCGCATTCGGGAGGACGGCGGTTCGAATCCCCGTCCGGGCATCCAGATTTGGGTTTTCCATGGTTTCCCAAATCACTCCAGGCAAAAAGGCCATGGCCGAATTCCTTCCCATTCCTTGCCCCCATCCTTTCCCGTCTCTAAAGAGCTCGCTGTTGACAGACGTAAAGCAGTAAAAAAAAAATTGAGCTGTTCTTTTCATATTCAGGAAATTGTTATAACAACCATTGAGTCAGTTGAGTTAAACTAGCAGTCTACCTCTATAATTCTTACACTATAAACTTCCATAAGATTTTTCTTTTACAATGGATTGATGAAGAAAACATGAAAACACTCTTGGAGTTACTGCGTGGGAGATCTAAAAGGGGCAGCAAGACCGCCAATTTATTTAGTTGCGATTTGTCTGACATTCCGGCTATACAGTGGCTGGAACAACAGTCAACTCAACATTTCATTTTATACTGACAGCTGTATTTCGCAAAATTCCTTGTAAATAATGTATCTCATAGCGGTGGGAGGACAAAAGAAACAGCGTTTAATCAAAACCACGCATTTCCTACGATTACATAACATGAGATCAACTCGCTAGAACAATCAACCAGGTGAATGCCGGTATGCTTCCTTCAAAATACCATGGCCGAATTCCTTCCCATTCCTTGCCCCCCATCCTTTCCCGTCTCTAAAGACCTAGTTGTTATAGGAGACGTTAAGCAGTTAAAAAAAAAGTAGAACAATCAATGTCAAGGTGGGCTAAAAGAACTCGTATCACCATTTTAGCGAAATGCATCTTCAATACAGTTGCGCCAATATTCTTGAAAAAAGTACTGAGTATCGTTCATTTTGTGTCTAGAAGTCTGCATCTGATATTTGTATGCATTAAAACCCTTGAGATTTGTTTCCTTTACGACAAAACTATATTGTTCTGCATGAGCTACATCGCAATAATTTTCTTTCACACGAATTTTATAGTATAATACTAATTACTACTTCTTTCATGGCTCTTCATTCCATGAACAGCACAACAAATTTAAAAACAAATTGGTTAAAGCCACTGAATACATCTGCAGTCAGTGGATATAATAATAACGTAATAAGCAGGCGTGGTTCCCAGAGAGGAAACCTTGTAACAACTTAGGTCGTTAGCCTACTCGACCACAGCGAGCTGTCAGTCTCGATCATTAATGCGGAAGCGCCTGCCTCGCTGGCCTAGTTCGCATGATGATATCTGGCATCGGCCACGGGGTCACATGGTGGAAGAAATTATCATTTATTTGTTCTTTACCAGCAGTGTGGAACAGGGGGTGGTGTACAGATTGTGTTCCAAAGTCTAGGGTTAACTCTGAAAGCACTTCACAGCGCATACGACACTCTTGTCTGTGATTCGTCAATCACATTATTAAACTTGGCGGCCCCAAATCTAACTTTGGGCAGAGTTGAGGCCGGCAGAGAAGTTCACCCTCTAGCTTGTTTCATCTCTCATCCAGAGCAGGAACAACACAATACACAACATACGATCGGAGTCATCCACACATACACTATTTTAGGTCACTTTCCAACAGGGGAAATCGCAGTTATACCTCATCAGATCATTGCTATGGAGAACTCTGACTTGGGAGAGGCATATCTGATTCAGCAGGCTTGGCATTTCGGAGGATGTGGGCTCGCATCTCGGCACTCTGCATTACTCCAGGTGAATATCGGAACGGTTTCTTCAAAAGGCAATAATAGAATCCCTTTCCTTTCCTTCCTTTCGGACCTTCCCTATCTGTTAAAAAAGAAAAAAAAATTATACATAATATTGAGCCCTATGTTGAATTAGTGTTTAATACTCACGATACGTAACCACACATCTTATTACAAGTAAATAGCTACAGAAAAATGACCGAGCCTGTTTGGTGAGCGCCTAACGTTTGCGTCTGACAGTTGGGAGGTACCGGATTCGATTCCCGGTTTGGCCATCGAGATTTCAGTTTTAAATATATTGCAAAATAAAGGCAGCTGAACGCCAGGGTCGTTCGAGTCTAATGTCTATGAATACCATTTATTCCATTCTTAGGTACAATAATATGTTAAGTCCAATGCCTTTTTTTGTCGAACAGCACTTTCCTATGTCAGAAAGAATCTGACAAAATTAGCGGGTATGATAGCAAGCAGTATGCACAGTAGCTAGAATTCGGATAACCATGAGTTCAAGTGCTGGTTCCTTTAAAATCATTCTCTCACAATTTACGACGAGTTTGTTGTCACTATATCAAGTTTCTACACTTATGACACTAAAAAAAAATTAAAAAATGTGAGAAAGTCTGTGGACAGATTAGTAAACAGAATTATCCAGTGTATATACTAAAGAAGAAGGTTCTGTTCAAGGGGAAAGTAATAATTGTGCAATTCTTTAAAGTTTTTTTTTTATTTTTTATTTTTTTATTTTGCCTCGTCGATGGCTAAGGTCATTAGAGGCGGGATGAGACTGGGGACAATGAACGGGAACGAATTCGGCCATGGCCGTTTTGAAGGAAGCATCCCGGCATTCGCCTGGTGTGATTTGGGGATACCATGGAAAACCCAAATCTGGATGCTCGGACGGGGATTCGAACCCGCGTGCTCCCGAATGCGAGGCCAGATAGATAGATATGTTCACTTTGATCCCATGTGAGAATAATCTCGGGGATGTGGAACAGTACATACACTTATTAGTAATGTCAATATTACTATATAATTGATAATATTATATATTGACAAGAAGTTAGTTACGACCCATTAGTATAACCAATACTTCCTGTAATCTACAAATACAATCCCAGAACGTTAACCGTTCACCCACCACGATAGGTAATTCTTTAAAGCATTGATAGCGAGTTACATTGCTTATTCTGTTAGTTAGAGAGAATTTTATTTGGTATTTTTACGAATAATTCCATGACGCCACTGTGCTTAAGACAAGTAAAAAAAGAAATGCCTAGGATGTAAGGTGCGGTGAAGGGTCACAGAGACCCGGATATACTGTGTCGACCCTATTCGCTTCACGCTGTAGAGGTACCGCTGTGCAGCACAGGCAGTGCCAACTGAATTCCTGGACCGGCATAACAGCGGCCCCTCCCACTCCACACGCTCCTGTGGTCCGTTATGGTCATACGCCTTCCTGCTGCAAAGTAGATAAGCGCCCTCCTGCCGGCAGCCTCACGTACTAACGGAACAGTGCCAAATGTTCTCAGCTAGTAAATGGTAATTGGCAATGTGGAAGCGGGTCTGGTCAGCAAGCGGTAACCTTGGAGACCAGTATTTGCGAGGACCCGCATTCGATATTCAGTCCGGCAGCCCAGATTGCGGTTTATTGCGTCCTGAAATCACTGCAGGGAAATTTCGCTATGGTTTACATAATAGGGTTATAGCCCATTTTCTTGTCGATCTTTTTCAATATTTCTCTCCTAGCTCTTTTTGCAATTCTTAAAGCCCTAATTTACATTAGTTTATCTGTCGTGTTTAATAGATTTTTGTCTCGTTCTGTGATAATCAGTCCCAGTATTTTTTCTTTCCTCCACACTTGTATTTAGATTATGTTGACGCGTAACTAAGAACGGTGTATAATGATCTAAAAAAATCATTAAATATTTTAAACGTACCTCGTTTTGATTTTTATTATTATTTTTAAAACGTCACCAACGAACACGGCTATTTTTTCAACCAAATTATTTGTATTACCTTCAAGTGTTTATAATAAACTTCAGAGTGAATACAACAGTCCATTAAACCTCCTATGCCCAGTGCCTCCATGGTACTAGAATATATCATGCAGAATCCAACTATTTTTTATTTTTTAATTTTCTTCACAGTCCCAAGATAGAACACTAAGTGTGGCAGAACTAAGAAAATCGGTTCCCTTCCTCTGGGACCTACAGTTTAACTTGGAACTCGAACATCGGGCAATTCAGCGTACTTTTAAAACAGAGGCTAGCTTTACCTGAGTTAAGGTAGCATAAAAATTTCGGCTCATACCGGGAATCGAACAGGAAACATTTACTTTTGAAGGCGGGTGCTACGAGCTACTGGTTTCAGCAGTTGGTCATAATGTTCTTCTGTCGTTATCCATAATGTGTAAGAATTAAATCAAAAATTTGTTTCCCTCGAGTGAATAGAAGTTTTTAACTAAATTCTAGCGATGGTAAAGTGTTCAGTGTATCAGGTTGTCAGTGCCGTTTTCGTGGTGAGTGGTTTTAACTATACATTGTGTTGTTTCCACTTTACACTTGTTCATGAAACGTGTTGTGCTTGAAAACATGTACTATCTCAGCATTTGACCATCTCACAGTACAATACACGATACTGCAAGGAGTGGTTTTCATACCTTGGCCCGACATGCAGAAGATCCTAATATCCGCCTCAAAGGAACATGCATGATACGGCAATGGAATAACATAAGAGGTAGTATCACAGAGGTTATTGATATTAATGCGTTGTTCCATTAGCGTGCAGCTCATCCCAACTTGAGTTCTCACGTGGCATAGGTCTGATGATCACAGTCAAGTACAAATTTAGAGGTAAATTTATTCCCGTGGTTCTTTATTTCTGCTGATACTAGCATATATTTAACGCTCGATTTGTGACCGCTTGCTACAGTCCTTATGAAGGCGTTACAGAACTGATTAGTAGACTAGGCTGGGAGTCTCTGGTAGATAGACGACGCACGTTTCGTATAAACTTATTGGTAAACATGCGTACTCCCACTTTCACTTACGAGTGTAGTGAAATACTTCGTCCACCAACCTATTTGGGTCGGAATGACAGGAAAGATAAAATTAGAGAAATAAGGTGCCGCACTGATTCTTATATGAATTCCTTTTTTCCTCGTACCATTAGGGATTGAAATGCACAACAAAGAGATTAGCTTTGGTGCTGAGCACCCTCTGCCAGCCACAGTTTTGTGAATTGCACAGTATATATTGTGGTGTGACAGCGTCACCCACAATGAAAATAATCAAATCATTATTAATTATATTCATATTTCCTTTTTTTATTATATTCAAGTTTATTAATTATTTAATCTTGGAACGTGTAAATTAATTATAAATAATGAGGTTTGTCCGAATAGGTTAAATGTATGTTTAAACCAGGGCGGCCAAAGGTATAGTTTATTATAAATTAATTTTTCTGTAAACGCATGGCTCAGAACGCTTAAATATTGAAGGCTAGAGACTGCCATTTCGACCGTTGAGGGTGGAACAATGGAGCAGGCGAGGCGACAAGGTGACGCCGGGCCAGCCCGGCTTGAGTCCCGTTGGAATTCGGTCAACGAACTACCCCACCTTGCCGCTATCCCGAAGGCCAAGTAGGAAACGCGCGAAGGAGTCAGCGAATGCGACGCGTGATATTAAACACGTGACGACGGAAATGTGTAGCTAGCCAATCCTGAACATTTATTGGGGGCTACAATACTAATTCCGTGGAGTTCTTTTGCATGTGGCGAGCAACTAGCCGAGGAAGAGGAAGGAGCCATTTTTTGAGAACACTTCTGTCCAAGACGAGCTGATGAACGGACGTGACTTGGGCCCAAGACGAGCTGGTGAACAGACGTGCTAGCCGGCACGCTTTCTGATGATCATTGTGGTTGATCATTTCTTGCTTTGGAAAAGCGAGATGTTGAGTGGCGTGCTTGCCATTATTTGGAAGTTATGCTAATAACGCGGTCGTAGCCGCTTATTTAGCTTCCATTGCTGCAGTGGCATTGTGTTTGTCGCTCACCATCACGGCGATGATACTATGGTAATGTACCAGAAACGACGGTCACTATCCAGTGGATTTTTAACAGACTTATGTGCCCTTAAGCGACGCCTGTGTTAAGACTCTGCTCCCGCCACTTAAATTCTGAGCTAGCTGGATTTATATTTCAATTCAATTTTTCTTAAGCATCTTGCTGTTTGTTAATTCAATTTTGATGCTTTTCATTCACTTTATACGGCGCCCCCTGGTATTTTCCTTTGTACAGTAAAATGTTAGCTTCAATTTGATGGCCTGTGTTGCCATGTGATTTCAATGTTAACTTTGCTGTTTTTATTACTTGTTTGAGATATTTCATTCAGTTTTGTTTGCTTACTCCGGCGAATTGTAAACGTCGGGTATTGCTTGTTTTGCTGATCTAATTGTGTTTAACGTAACGTTAATTACTACCCGACCTTGTAAGGCCATAAGACTCAATAAATGAGGTTTTATTTTGTGTCTGAAATTCATGGTTCTAGTTAGTAACCTATTAGATCCCCTTTTAGCATCATTATTATTAAATGTTTTTCGTATTTCAGGATTTAATTATAAATCCCCCCTCCCTTTTTATGCAACTTCATTCACATCTGGCGACCACCCAAGATTGTGTTCTATTACAATTGGCACCCAACGTTTCGGGCTTTTGCAAGTCGAAATTATTTTGAGAATTTCACAAGTCTAAAAAATCCATGGATGTGACCTGTGTTGATTTATTTTATTATTTTAGAATAAATTTTATGTTGAAATTTGTTTGCTTTGTTTGCCATGCTTGATTTAAATCTAAATGTGTGATTTATTTCAATCAGTTGTTCAAGTATATTTTCGTTCACTTGCATCAAGCATGGTTAGTTTAAAATTAAAGATAGAGTCAGTGCTTTTGAAATTTTAATGCATGGTAAAAGTTAAGATTTTCTTTATGCTGATTTTGCTCATGTGTTGAGGTATTTGTGTCGCATGAAACATCGTTGTTTTTCCTTGTTGTTTAATTTTGGATGGGTTTTATTTCATGTTGAAGGGATTTATGCGCGAAATTTGTTTAATGCTGTACTTTTCGAGTAAAATCGTGCCGGTTGTATTTTGTTTGTTGTCGATTGTTCAAATTGTTCGGAGTTGAAATTTTGTATCTTACGATCAAATCTATGAAGTTGAGATCGCGCACCATTAATAGGGCGGATCAATTTATTGTTCATAACATTTCCGAGCAAACTGACGCGATGAATCAAGCACCGGAAGTACGCGAAATGCCGTTGGCGGATGAAGAGTGCAATGATACTCCTAGTACGCGTAGCATCCATTCAAATGCATCATTAGATGGGGAACAGTTAGGGATTTTTCCAACCCCAGACAATGAAACCGTTCAAAATTCACCCATGCGGGCAGATATTGGAACACATGGTGCGTCGCAAATAACGGTAGAATTGCCACCCGCGACCGTACAACCCCAAGACCAAAACCTGCTATTTAACATGCTGGCGGAGTTAAGTAAACAAATAGCTTCGCAAAATCAGAAATTAGATGCACAAAGTCAAAATTCTGTCTCATTGAGGCAGGAATTAACTAAACAGATAGCTTCACAACAGGAGGACATAACAAGCGTTTAGATGCACAAAGCCAGAGTTCCGTCTCATTAAGGGAGGAGTTAAGTCAGAAATTTGAATCACAAAGTGCTTTATTGAAGGGCATGGACGGAAAATTGTCCGTTTTTCGCGAGGAAATGACCCGTGAAATGAGTGCATTCAATCGGAGATGCGAGCGAATGTTTCAGTGTTGGAGAGACGCACAGATACGATTCAGGCAACGTGCACTGCATTGCAAGAATCAAGCGCGGAAATCTCGAAGCGTTTGGACGCGACCGAAAAATCTGTCGAGCACGTGCGGCAAGAAAGCCACCAGAGTCTAGGTCAGATCTCGGAATTTGTCCACGAGATTAAGGATAATACTGAACGAAGCTTGCAGGCTGTAAATGCAAGATGTCGGAGGTCACAAGTTCGGTTGAACGAGTACAAACGGCACAACAGGATTTGCAAGCGTCACAGCAAACACTTGCGCAGAACACTAATTCAAAACTGGCGCAGTTGGAATCCAAAATGAAGGAAGTGAGTAGTACCAACGCTAGCGGGAGTATTGTTCACGCGAATTACGCACAGTACGCTGCAGCTAATATCGAGCTTAAGTTGCCACGTTTTGGGTCTCGCAAAGACATAAATCCTAGGATTTATCTTACCGAAATGGAGCGGTATTTCGAAATCAAAGGAGTGCCTGATTCCATGAAGCTTATGTTAGTCGAGGAATCATTTTCAGAAACAGACAGACTCTGGCTGAAAATTGCGTCCGAAACTAACTTATCTTACGCCGAATCAGAGTCCTGTTTCTTGAGACCTTCTGGTCGAAAAAGATCCAGAACCAGGCGAGGATAAAGCTGTACCAAGGAAGGTACATTCCCAAGTGGCATTATTCAATGGAAAGCTACGTGAAAACTTTGCTGGTGCAGTGTAGGCAATTCGACGACAAAATGACGGACGGAGAGTTCATAGAGATGGTGATCGCGCACTTTGGTCCACAAGTGCAGTCACTCATTATCCCGTGGTCATTCGTACGATACCAGAACTGCTAGAAACCGTCGGTAAACCTAGACAGAATCGGGAAAATGGCCGATAATCTGGCGAGACAAGACGCGGAACGAAACCATGGCGAAGCGCAAAGCGAGTCTAAGCGACCGCATGGCGGCAATAAAGCTTCCTATGCTGATGGACAGAATGGGAAATCTTCCAATCAAAATTCCGGCAATCGTAATGGAGGGAAGAAATGGAAGAACGGAAATGCACAGTGGAAGGATGATAAAAATCATCAGCGGTCGGGAAACAACCGATCCGCGTATCCACAAGAATTTCCAGTGAACGCGATCTCAATTGAAAACGCGGAACCGGAAATGTGTGCAAAGGCGACGGAGGAAAATGTGGGCGGCGTTAACAACGCGTCTAATTCCCCGCCGTCACAATGAGATTTTTCGGGGGACGCTGCAAACGCCGACAGCATTTGCCTCGGCAGTTTGGAATATTGGCGCGGCGAAGGACCGGAAAATATCGAGAAGAAGAAGATATGGTATCCGGCGACAGCCTCATGGCGCGCGCGAAGTGTCCCCGTGTAGATATTATTGCATATGGCATACGGGCGAATATTTTAATTGACTCGGGATCGTCTGTCTCCGTAATGTCTAAGAAATTTCTGCTACGCTTGAAAGATAAGAATCCGCGGCTAAAAGAAATTCCCACAACGCAAGTTACGGTGGTTCCTGCAATAGGAAAGAGAGAAAAGATCGTTAGCACGCAAGCGCTAATCCCCGTGAAAGTCGCGAATAGCGAGTTAATGTTGCCACTACTTATAGTACCCGGTTTGACGCAAGATGTGATCGTTGGATGCGACCTCTTAGCAAAACGTAAAGTCATTCTGGATTGGGGAAATAAGACGGTGACAAATTTGGTTCCGGAGGTGTTGCATTGGAAACATGAGGCCTGTGAGCAGAGCCTTGGAATAAATAGTTCCAAACCAATGCAAGACACCGCGGGACGCGAAGGCAATTTGAATAACGGAGGAAGAGCTATATGCGCATCAGCTGACGAGCAAAATCTCATACCACAGAACCCAACCGACAAAATGCGGGAAAAGGAAAACTTGACGCCAGCACGGAAGCCAAAGCTATGCCGATACTGACGAGAAACTTGACGACAGCGCCACAGTCAAAGCCAAAGCTATGCCGATGCTAATGAGAAACTCACGATCATTTCGTGCGGGATGAGACTGCGTCTGATTCGTATCAATGTAAAATTTAAGGATCAACCCGAGAAGAATCCCGAGGATGACATCAAGAAAGCACATGAATTCTTGGTAGAGAAAGCTACGAAGCGGCAACGCAAGCACGACGGATTGCGGACGCAAACGTTTAGCGTCGGGCAGCAGGTGCTACTTAGGACTATGACCCCGTCTGACGCACAGCGAAAATTAATTTCCAAATTCTTTCTGCTGTATTCGGGACCGTTCTCAGTAGCGCGGATTATCTCCCCAAACTGCTACATGCTGACCGACGGCAGAACGGAGCTCGGCCCGCATAATGCCCGGAATTTGCGCCCGTTTCACACAGCATAGTCTACAAGTTCCTAGACGGATGTTTGTAAATATAGCTTAAGGATCAATGTACATTTAGTTAGGTAATAACGTAGAGCATATCTTTAGAAAGTGAGAGTGTCAGTCTTAAGACACGTAATTGCCTAACAAGCGTAGCGCTAACGCAGCGAGAACAGGTAAAGGACGCTCAGCTGTTTGGAGTAGCGCTGTGCCGACCGCCAGTTTTCCTGGAAGGATCGTAATCAGGTTAAACGAAAACAGGTAGCCTGAGCCGCAGGCGCTTACTGACAACAACAGAGCGGGCAAAGTGGAAACAGCTGATCGCTTAGTTTCACCGCTATAATGTCTTTGCTACGAGTGTAGTTTGGAAAGCATAATATAGTTCATTTTGCGAGAACCGTCTTTCTTTTGTATTGTATGGATAATTATGTAAATTCGCGGAAGGATTAAATTATGTAAATTCGCGGAAGATTTTTCTTTTCCATTTGATTTTCATGTTATGTGGTTTCGGCATACTTGTGTCGGCCTTGATAATGGACATTCGGTGCATTCTTTATTCTTGTTGTTGCTATATCTAACTTCAACACATGTGCTAGATTTGCATAGCCCGTTGTAAATAATTAATTGAGTTGTCTAGTTTTAATGTTAATATCTTGTGCTTACATCATTTTTTTGTTTATTGATTGAACAGATCTATTTTGTCGTTCATTTACATCTATGTACCTGTCAATGTTTTATGATGTTTTACTTTGCATATTAGGATAAGACATTTCATTATTTATGTTAACCAGAGTCACGTGTCGTATTTACATATTTAAAGAGGTCACATGTATGCGATAGTTTGAGTGAGCTGGAACCATGAAACTATAATGTAGGCAATGATTTTGATGCAACTGTAGGGTTACAATAGTTCAAATAAAATTATTGGCATAATTTTATTTTGATTGGGTGGCAGGTATATTGTGGTGTGACAGCGTCACCCACAATGAATATAATCAAATCATTATTAATTATATTCATATTTCTTTTTTTTTCCTTTTTATTATATTCAAGTTTATTAATTATTTAATCTTGGAACGTGTAAATTAAATTATAAATAATGAGGGTTGTCTGGATAGGTTAAATGTATGTTTAAAACCAGGGCGGCCAAAGGTATAGTTTATTATAAATTAATTTTTCTGTAAACGCATGGCTCAGAACGCTTAAATATTGAAGGCTAGAGACTGCCATTTCGACCGTTGAGGGTGGAACAATGGAGCAGGCGAGGCGACAAGGTGACGCCGGGCCAGCCCGGCTTGAGTCCCGTTGGAATTCGGTCAACGAACTACCCCACCTTGCCGCTATCCCGAAGGCCAAGTAGGAAACGCGCGAAGGAGTCAGCGAATGCGACGCGTGATATTAAACACGTGACGACGGAAATGTGTAGCTAGCCAATCCTGAACATTTATTGGGGGCTACAATACTAATTCCGTGGAGTTCTTTTCATGTGGCGAGCAACTAGCCGAGGAAGAGGAAGGAGCCATTTTTGAGAACACTTCTGTCCAAGACGAGCTGATGAGCGACGTGACTTGGGTCCAAGACGAGCTGGTGAACAGACGTGCTAGCCGGCACGCTTTCTGATGATCATTGTGGTTGATCATTTCTTGCTTTGGAAAGCGAGATGTTGAGTGGCGTGCTTGCCATTATTGGAAGTTATGCTAATAACGCGGTCGTAGCCGCTTATTTAGCTTCCATTGCTGCAGTGGCATTGTGTTTGTCGCTCACCATCACGGCGATGATACTATGGTAATGTACCAGAAACGACGGTCA
Organism: Vandiemenella viatica; assembly: GCA_031002005.1. Lineage (NCBI taxonomy): Eukaryota > Metazoa > Arthropoda > Insecta > Orthoptera > Morabidae > Vandiemenella > Vandiemenella viatica. The sequence continues at coordinate 194,069,762 of JARYHS010012519.1, forward strand.
CTATCCAGTGGATTTTTAACAGACTTATGTGCCCTTAAGCGACGCCTGGGTTAAGACTCTGCTCCCGCCACTTAAATTCTGAGCTAGCTGGATTTATATTTCAATTCAATTTTTTAAGCATCTTGCTGTTTGTTAATTCAATTTTGATGCTTTTCATTCACTTTATACGGCGCCCCCTGGGATTTTCCTTTGTACAGTAAAATGTTAGCTTCAATTTGATGGCCTGTGTTGCCATGTGATTTCAATGTTAACTTTGCTGTTTTTATTACTTGTTTGAGATATTTCATTCAGTTTTGTTTGCTTACTCCGGCGAATTGTAAACGTCGGGTATTGCTTGTTTTTGCTGATCTAATTGTGTTTAACGTAACGTTAATTACTACCCGACCTTGTAAGGCCATAAGACTCAATAAATGAGGTTTTATTTTGTGTCTGAAATTCATGGTTCTAGTTAGTAACCTATTAGATCCCCTTTTAGCATCATTATATAAATGTTTTTCGTATTTTTTCAGGATTTAATTATAAATCCCCCCTCCCTTTTTATGCAACTGATATTCACATCTGGCGAGCACCCAAGATTGTGTTTTATTACAATATGTAGATGTAGATGTAGAACTTAATAATATTCTTGATAAAGACGTTGGTCCTTTGCTTCAACGCATTTTCACATCTTACTGTTTCTATGACTAGAGCTTACACGCTGCAGCTTAGTGCCAACTTCCAACAAGGACTCTTACAAAATACAAGCCAATACCATCCTCTATCAAAGCCAATGTTAATTAATATTTCTCGCTTGCTACTGCTGTTTGCCAGAACAACCATATTACACCCTATTATAGTAGGCCTGTCAACTAAATAACAATTATAACAAACATTGTATTAAGTTAAATCATAGTAACCATTAACATTTATAATTTTAAAAATTACTTATTACTTCTCATATTCCTTCCCATATACAATTCCCCTTTGGTAACGACTGAACTATCAACAAGTTGAAGAACCACAATTTTTTTTTGTCTGCTATGACACTACAATTGAATATGTCCGGCAGAGACAATGCCAACAACATCCTACGAACTGACTGCAGACTGAATTCCCCAAGGTAAACTAGAATTACGTTCCTTTGAGCGTGGGACATTCACTTTGCATGTGTTCAGTACCATCTGGTGCTTCTCCTTGAAAACCTAATCTGATGCCCGTGTTGGGACCATTCTCCTTCAGAAAAAAAAGGCTGCGATCTCCTACGTTCACGGCATATGTTGGACATTCAGGAGCGGGAAATCCATTCAGCAACGTCCTCGACCTTCATTACCGATTCAAATGAGTGGCGCAGTCCTTGGCAACTCGTCCTTGTTCGTTGCCAATCGGAAAGAGGAACGTCAGTAGGTATCAGCGTGAAACCAGCGCACTTGTGTCCCGAACACTCTCAGTTCTTTGTAGCACCTACAGACACGTCTCAATACACACTGGCAACTGACATAAAACGATTTCTGGAAAACTTATTTCTCAGACAACGACCAGGAAATGCTCATGAGCGAAATTATTTAGCAGCTATTGTAACATTTCATTCAGATAAACAACGGCCAAGTAAGAATTGAGCCTCATAGAATTAGTGTTCTGTACTCTGCTGTAGGACAAACGGCAATCGCTTGGCACAAAAATCAATGCTCGACACGTTTCCAGGTTACGTAGCGGAATCCGACCAATGGCATACAACAGCGCGCTACATTGTCCCTCACGTTACCAGTGCAATCGTTTAGGGAGCGCCCAGGAACTATGGTCTAGAGTGGGGGGAGGAGGGGGGGGGTATTCGGACCCAAGCCACGTAGCTTCACAGTCATGTTACTTGTCACAATTAAAGTAAGGTGCAGAACACACAACAGCTTGTGAATATTTATTTTCTCATTTAATTATCTCCGTATGTAATTTGCGATAATCTGACAAGAGAGAACAGTACAAAATGTCTGCTGAAATTAATAGGAAAAAAAAAAAAAGCTACTGCAATGCGGGGGGTGGGGGAGGGGGTGTAGAGGCAACAGCACGTCAGGTAAGGGGGGGGGGAATTCAGAGGAGGCCAAAATGTGGCTACGTAGTATATGGACGCTCCATTAGTTCCAATCATAGATACATTAGCATGTAAAGCACTCTGAATGAAACGCGCTTTAGGTGTAATATTATCAGTATATGGCAAAGGAACTTAGAAATAAAAACTTTTCGCTGTTTTGTTTCCAACTTAAAAACTATACTAGGAATAAGTAATTTTAGTATTGGTGATCATGATCTCCTAAGTGGAGACTTTCACGGCGTATTGATGAAATGAATTCTTCGCAGGATTTCAGCCGGATAGCGTCGTAAACGACAATGTTTCGACAAACGGCTCGGGGACTTCATCAGGTCTACTTGTTACCTGAAATCACAAACTCAATTGAGTCGAATTTGTGATTTCAGGTAACAATATCTGAAGTAGTAGACTGGATGAAGACAACCGAGTCGATTGTCGAAACTTTGTCTTTTTACGACGCTATCGGGCTGAACTCCTTTTAAGAATTCATTTCATTTCTTTACAACCTTGTCCAGCGAGATGGGTTGTATGGGATTGTTTTTACAGGTCGATTCAGTCTCTCTTTGTCTGCGAAGACAATACTTAAATTTCGTTCTCTTGGTTAAGATGTACCTTCTTTTCGCTGATCGTTAGCTTATTGGGACCGTCATCTGTTAACGTTGCGAATAATCTATCTATATGTACATCAGATGCCATTTTTTTGTGTGATATGTGTAGCTGTTGATCAGGAAATTAGGGTGGGTCATAACATTCACCTAATCAAAATCATAATAATTCAGACGGCCGCCCGGTATTCTGGGTCAGAAGATTGAATACTTCCCCGTATCTAGTATGGCAGCGTACATGGCAAAGATTGCAGATAGTATCGCATAGATACTACAGTATATTCAAGCATGACTTCCCCCCTCCCACCCTCCCCCCCGTAACGATTCGGTGATTGAAATCACGAAAGCTGCTGGTCTGCAAGTAACGAATGTCAATATCCGATATAAAACTGTTTCCTTACAGGTACTAAAAATTTTCTGTTTTTGCCTCGAAGGAGGAACGAATATATTTTTTTAACATATGAATTGATTTGACTGTTTTGAAACACCGAGCGTGGCGGGAGAAAGGTAACTCCGTGGTTTTGTATTCAGGAGGCGCGGGTTCGAATCCCCGTCCGGCCATCCTGCTTCAAGTTTTAATGCTTTCCCGAAATGACTCCAGGCGAATTCCAGGACGGTTCCTTCAAAAGGCCATGGCTGAATTCTTTCCTGTCCTTTCCCACCTCTAATGATCTCGACATTGACGGGGTCTAAAACCAGAAGCACTGTGTTTTGAATCCAATCTCACAATTTAGTTTGAGCTTTACGATTCATCAATGTTAAGGTCTTTATAGGAGATAAAAGTTTTTGGACAAGGGGTTTGGAGCATTTCGGCTATGACCTTTTGAAGGAACCATTACCACCGTTCACTTTGAAGAAATTGTCACAAATCATATATACAAGCTTGAAAACTGCTGTCGTCCTGAACAGATGAAACGATTCTTGATATAAATAATTCTATGAATAGTCAAATTTGCTTGGCGTTTATATTTTAAGCATTTAAACCAGAATTTATTGTGCCTCCAAAATTTTGTGTGAAAGTATGTTCGTTTTGGCCAACTAGGGACCACGTTAAGCCATTGTTTGGCTTGAGTTTGTTTTGAATGTGGTTACAACTAGGATTATTACTATCCCTAGAGAGGACAAACAGTTTAAGATGGAATCCGAACAACAGAAGCGTTCTGGCATACTTCAAATTACACAGCAAGCTGTGCCAGACATGAAGGTCGGGTTAAGGGCTAGTGAAAACCGCCACCGAGACAGGGTATCGAACCGTTGACCTTTCGATCTACAGTCAGACGCCTTAACCACTGAGCCACCAGGCCCTTCCTCCATACTTTATTTTGAATATTTGAACGTGTTATCGCATCTTTGGGATATTGGATTAGTTTTGATGACGTCACATTTCTTTCAATGTTGAGAGCTGGTTCGAGAACAGCAGTGAAGAGCGATTTCCCGCCAGAACGGAAGGGGCGTAGAAACTGAAAGCCGAGGAGCGATGAGTAGAGGGTGGCGGGAAGATTGAAGGTTCGCTTTCCCTCTCGAGAACTCTCACTCTCAAATTATCATATACCTGCCCCCGGGCGGAGGGGAGAACATTCTCACCCTCGTGTCTGCCTGCCTTTTGCTTTCGCTCTTTATCTACTGGAATGACAAATTCTGATGCAAGTTACTCAACTGGCAAAGGACAACGGATTTGTTTTTTAGGCTGGAAAAAAGTATGACCTACAAGGTGCACTGGCTTTTAAAAAACTAAATATTTAAATGATAATTTAAGGGAATACGGAATCGCCTATCCCCGCAATGTTAAATTATGCCTGCTATAGGGAACATTTTCTCACAAAATGCTGGAGCTAGGGAGATAAAATTTTTACTGTATGTGTATTGATATGTAGTAAAATATTGAAAAAACAGTTTTTTGTCAAAGCATTTACTTACAGAGATATTTTTTATTAACCTTAAAGTAATTTTTCAATCACTTTTTCACTAGAATATCACCTCTAAATCTTTTGTAAATCAAGCAATTAAAAAAATCATTGTTTCAGTATGTAAAAGAAACCCATGTAAATATGTCATAAATATTTCAGACTTCTAGGTTCACCAGTACCTGAGATAATGTTCCTAGAAGAGGTAAAAAGAGACGGAGAAAGAAGATTAAAACATTCCTGATCCACAGTTAATAAGTGTATAACAAAAGCGCAATACCCGATCTCACAAATCTGTAAAAATAAAATAGTTATAATTCCAGTAGAACATGTACGAGTGTTATGTCATTTTAAAGAAGAAACTTGGAGGAATATAATAAGCCAATACAGCGAAAACAATTTTTTTCACCCACAATCCGCTTCCGTATACCCTTAAATATTCAATAAGTTACTTGATTTCCGCCAGTGCAGTTTTTTTAAAAAAAACTATCAAGACATGCACAGGATGTCACTCTTATTAATTCCATATTTTAATTAATTTTCGTTTTCTTTCGTAGCATTTTTTCCCGGAATCTTCTTCAGTCTTCTCAGGATATTCAGCTCACATTAGTCATTATTGACGACAAAGTTTTTACATCGGGCGTCCCCCAAGGAAGTATAATAGCATATTGACATCGTAAGCTCATGATGCAGTTATCTCTAGGTAAGTAAAGAATTTTACAGATTGCTTAGAAAATCAGCGTGACCTTGTCGTTATTTCAGCATGGTGCGATGAATGTCACTTACATATTATTTTGCTTATGGTTTTATGCCTCGTCGGTGTCATTAGAAGCGAGAAATTACTGCGAAAAAGGAATGGTAAAGAATCCGCCCATGGCCTTTTTAAAGGCCTGGAGTGATTTCAGGAAACAATGGAAAACCGAACGGAGATTGGAACCCGCATCCTCCCGAATGAGAAGACAGAGCTTTTTTTTGCTCACCCACCACACTCGGTGTCAAAGTAAATTACGTTGTGCATAAGTACGATGATGTCTGTACAACCATTAATCTATTGAGCTCGGTTGTAGGTAAAGAGAATTCCAGATTGCTATTCATATGACGAATTTTGAAAAACTGATACTTGTGTATACGAACTTGCAAAGACCCACCATCATTTATAACTGTGGAGAAATACTTCGCCTTCCAACGTATTTGGGTAGCGATAATTTTAGGGAAACAAGATGCCACAATGTTGCTTTTGTATATTCCTTCTCTCCTCGTACCACTGGAGACTGACAGAGAGGAAATTAATTTCAGCGCTAAGCACCCTCTGCTTACCGAGTATTGATGGAGATCCTGTTGGTGGACCTTATTACAAGTGGATTGTCCAACAAGTTTAGAATTGCGGCACAGCGTTCCCTGCCAACTGGAACTCCTGTTCCTGATTGACCTCCCGTCACCTGGCGCGCTGGTAAACCACACGTGACTACGCATCTTATTGGCACAGACGGAGGCCAATGGAATTCGGACGAGGTCGGGACTACTCATCCTGTAACGCCATATACAATATGAACAATTCGAGTTAGAAATTTGTTCGTATACGTAGCAGAAACGTAATAATGCTTGATTGCTGGCTATCGTCATCATCGTTATCACCATCAGCCAGTTCAATCATTAAATGATGCGGCCTTCTAGAGTTATGAGTTCAGGTACAGCTTGTGCAGTCTTTTCCAGATCAAACAATTGTCCATAAACTACATTGCTCCATTTTTGCCTCCTGTGAACTCCCATCCCCCCACGAGGTATGACGTGGCTTTTGCCTTTACACCCCCCACCCTTGCCGGCCTCGGTAGCGTAGGGGCTAGAATGCTGGCTCCGCGTACCGAAGGTCGCCGGTTCGAGTCCGGCCGAGGCATGGGTGTTTAGTGTTGTGTCTGTGAATGTCTTGTCCTTGTGTCAATACTTCATAGCAACAAATCACACTGGGCTGGCTGTAAGGCTCAATAGCCGAATGCCATTAAAAAAAAAAAAAAAACACCCTTCCTCACTGCGTGGCACGTAGCTATTTTCCCTATCGATTCCAGAAGACATTATGTAGTGACAAATAATTAGAAAGAAAAACTACTTGGCTTGGCTCTGAATCCCCTCTTTCCTCACGTAGTCCAGCGTAGCTTGCTACCCAATCCCTTCCCCCACCCCCACCCCTAGGGCGAGCCACGTAGTTTATGGATGCTTCCTTGTGGGATCAGTTTGCCCGCGAGTCAAAGGCGCCCTACTCCGCAGGCACGCGAGGCGCAAAACGCAATCCTCGTTTCCCAACGCGCCAGAGGCCGGTTCCCATTCCACACGCGTGCAAACAACGTGGCGTGACCGTCGATCACAGCCAAATGTCAGTCGTTGCTTCAGCACTCTGGAAGAACACCGCAATCGACATGCAGAACAGCATGGAGTCCAGAGTCCTTCTCTGTCATTAAAGTTCGGATAAAACAGCGAAGTACATTATTATAGAAGGTAGACTTTTGATCATGTTTCAGAAATGTTAATAAGGTAAAAGTGAATTCGATAATAACAGGAAGTATTGTACTTAGAAACAGGATGAGATTAATAACAGATTCGACGATCCTTAGGGTGGACTGCTGTGTACAGGATCCTGTACACAGTCAAAGACAAATGACTGTAACGGAAACATGCTTTGGAGAAAAAGCAGAGATGTGTGGTTACGAACCTGAAAACCACTAATGTAAATAATTCGTAGCAGATGATACCTCGACGAGAGGCGAAACGCGAACAGCAATAAAGCTACAAATACAGTTGCATTGGCGTCATTTTATCATTTAATTTAATAATAATCACATCGTTCGATCATCCGTAGAAACGAACTTTCAGAAAGCAGAATAACACAGTGTCGCGAGGTTGGAACACTTTGCTTCAAGTCGGCGCCCCATATTTCCTGTCTTTATAACAAAGAGCTTCTATAATGAACTCTTGACGAGGTTTTAAATACACACATGTAAAGAAGAAAATTTTGATTGCAGAGAGTTGGTATCACTGCTCCACCCACACTTAATGTTCAGCTACTCGCGTGAGCGTTTATAGGCGTTGGCCGACAGTGGGACGGCTTTTACGACTGCAGCCGAGCCCACAGCAGTCAAACAGAACACGCATGTCACGCCTGCCAACTGCACGGGCCAATACCATTGTTGCCAACTGTACCGGGTCGTAACCGCTTAGCTGACCTCTCTCGAGACTGATTGCATTCCTTCCGGATTCCTGCAGTCCACCGCTCCTCCTTTCTTCTCCCTGCAGACAAGTAACGGGACCGTGCGTCGATGGCTATTCAGTTTTGCGGACAAGCAGCATCCTCTGAATGCCCCTTTGTCCTCAGACTCACGAACTGACGGCTTTGTTTGCTAATGGCCGATCTTCCAACTAAGTTTACAACCTGACGGAAGACTTGGTGCCCAAACCGACCACAGCTCATTCGGATTAATAGCGAAATTTGTGTGGCCGCGTATTATCTGAGACTGTACTACGGTTGTAATGCGAAGCTCACGCGGAAGGAAGAAGCATAATTAGGGAGCGTCCATAAACCACGTAACTTCATTTTGACCTCCTGTGAATCCCCCTCACGTAGCCCGACGTGGCCTTTTCTCTACGCCCCCCCCCCCCCCCCCCACATAGCACGTAGCTTTTTTTCCCTACTTATTCCAGATGACATTTTGTACTGTTTTTCTATTGTCAAACTATCGTAAATTACATACTGTAACAGCCCTCAAACCTAAACTTTAACTGGAATTGTATTTTATGAAGCATTTGTAGCAAGCTAGAATGTTATTGAAAATGGTTTTGCATATTTTTCTTGTATTTTATTGTAAATCACTGTAAATGGATGTTGTATTGTGGAAAGAAATTATGTAAATACCATTTAATATGTTTAAGCACATAACTATGCAAGAGAATTACTTAACTGTTTGTAATTGTAGGTATTAAGGTGGGATACGATGTTTAAAGGATGATTTACTACAGTTTAAAATGATTGATGTGGATAATTATTTGTTAGAGTATCTTTAATTTTCATTCCTAAGCATTCTGTAATGATTGTAAATGTTATGTATTAATTCTGATTGTTTTTAATATGTTTTCGATTGTTTAAGTATTGTTAATATTCGAGAAGTATTCTGTCGGAAGCCTTTGTAGTGTTCTAGAACTTTCGATGGAGCTTATATAAAGCGATTAGTAAATATTCAGAGACAGTTTTACAGTGACAGTTTTTACTTGGACAGTTTTTCGACGAGTTTACGAACACTGTGTGGTGAATATAATCGCTGGAGTTGTTTACATGTATCCAGTATCTTTGAAGTTCGATGTGCCTATGAAAATAAAAACAAGTTGAATTTGAAACTGGATCGTGGACCAGTTATTTAATATATTAATTAAAACCACCAACCATCTAACAATACGGAGATAATTAAATGACGGGAATAAATATTTACATGCTGTTGTGTTCTGTACCTCATTTTAACTGTGACAAATAATATGAATGAAAAGCTACGTGGCGTGGTTAGGAACCTTCCCCCCCCCCTCCCCCTCATGTAGCCCAGCGTACCTTTCCAGACAACCCCCTAGACCTAGCCGCCTGGTTTATGGATGCTCCCTTACTGGTAACGGGAACGAAATTTACTCATTTTGCCACATAATTTTCTGTTTAGATGAATGACTGAGCGATCCCCAATTTCCTCTCTAAATTTAAACAATGTTATTACAAATTAGCAACAGTTACTAAATCGCAAGTCGCAGATACAAAGTACGGTATTAAATAGTCATTTCTGCTCCATTTTGTTTGGGGAGATGCATAGGTTAATGGGGAAAAACTACACAATTAGTCGAAAATTATAAACCATTTACATGACGACATATTTGACAGTTTACTGTTGTTACGCAGTAATATTGTTCTAAAGAAGGTAGGCAGTTTTATTCTTATAGTTTCACACTACAGTTTATAATTAGATGTAGGATGATAAGAAGAAAGAAACATGAAGAGAATTCTGATATTTTAAGGTAATTCTTTTAAAACTATTGTTTTAGAGAACAGTAATTTGACACGGAGAGTGGTGGGTGAACGGTTACGCTTCTGGACCTCGCATTCGAGAGGACGCGGGTTCGAATTCCCGTCCGGGCATCCAGATTTCGGTTTTCCATGGTTTCCCCAAATCACTCCAGGCGAATGCCGGGATGCTTCCTTCGAAAAGGCCATCGGCCGAATTCCTTCCGTTCCTTGTCCCCAGTCCCAGTCCCGCCTCTAATGACCTTAGCCGTCGACGAGGCGTAAAGCCATAGTTTAAAAAAAAGTAATTTGACGTAATTAACTCGCTGACGTTACAAGCTTTACATAATACTGTAGCAGCATACTCGCTGATAGCAAAACGCAATCATAACCCTGCAGCATCCTTAAAGTATCATCTCTTTTTCATTAAAGTGTTGATATGTTTCGAAGAGAAGAATGCCGTAGGCTTCTAAATGGATGTTTTAATTAGTTGGAGACGTCCGTAACGCATCTCGGTACGCAACTTTTGTTATCATCTCAGTTCGAGTGGCCTGTACGCTTCGTGTATGTCACAGACTGCAGTGCTTCGAGTTGTTACTCAGAGAACGAGGCTGGATACGGGCGTCCTTATAATTTACTGTTACGACCTCTATCCTACACTCCGCTCCGATTGTAACAAACGTGATTTACAATCTGAAGAAGAACGGCAACACGACAGCAAGCAGAAAAGATTTAATCACAGTAGCTCGTAACTTGTCAAGATTTACGCACTTCAAAAGTCACAATTCATATGTCAGCGTGACATATTGTTCAAAGTTAATTAACTAGAAATTATACTAAAAACGTGGCATCATGAATGAAGAAGTTTTTCTGGGGGAATTAAGGTTACAAGCATCATAAAATGTATAGTAAGGAATCAGTCAAAAAACGTCATTCAAATACAGCCTGTAATAAGATCTTTTTTTGTTATTATTTTGACATATGAATCGATCGGTTTGGGAGTTAATTATATGTTATCCGTTTCTTAAGAGCTGAAAAATAAAATAAAATAGAAGGTAATTACTTATTAAAGTCGTGTTGAGAACAAGCATAGCATTACTTTCTTCACTCCCTTTCCCAAAGAATTTTTTTTAGTATATCCCAAATAATTTGCTGCTACACACCAGTAATATGTTTGAAAAATTTAAACAAAGAAATAGTTTTCGTTATTCCTGCTCAGCTGTAATTTCCAGAAAATTTGATTCCAGTTTCTGTTTACATTGTTAAACTGCCCACACTACTAACTGGTAAAAAACATTCTTAAGCTCGTGCCAGAAAAGTCATGATCAGGAATATCTGAAGTATCACATTTATGTATTTTTTTTTTTTTTTAGAGCCTGTTAGATGAAGCAAACGTTCCCGAGTCCTACATTTGAGAGAACGTGGGTATTTGTTACGGCATTTCTCACCTGAATTAGATTTAGATAGATATGTTCACTTTGATCCCATGTGAGAATAATCTCGGGGATGTGGAACAGTACATACACTTATTAGTAATGTCAATATTACTATATAATTGATAATATTATTGTATATTGACAACAAGTTAGCAACAACCCATTAGTATAACCAATATCTCCTGTAATCTACAAATACAATCCCGTGTTAATTAATACTTATTATGTGGAACAGTGTATACACTTGTTACCAGCATCTAATAACCAGTTATTTTCTTACCAACCAGTTACCATGATATGTTTCACTGTAATTTGTGACTACATATTATATTATGTTAGTTGCTATTTATGTGGAACAGTACAAAACCTATTAGCAATATCAATTATATTACCAACAACTCATAAGCAGTCAATTACTGTAAAACCTGTTAGTATGATAATTTTTCACAGCAGTTTTTGAGTGCATGCTATCCCATGTTAGTTTCTATATATGAGTGAAATTCTGTAAACAGTGTAATTACTTCATATATCATTTTAGTAACTGTGGATAATTTTGTCACCTTCCCCTTCCATACTACTATTTTATCAGTCATTCTTAGTTACCAAATTCCAAGAAGAAAATTCTTTCACAGAGTAAAATGGGTTCTGAAGCAGAAACTCTTTCAGTTTGGACTTAAAGTAGTTGGGTTTTTGTAGATAACATTTAATTTCTGTTGGTAATACATTGAATAAGGAAGCTCCAGTAAATGTTAACCCTTTCTGTACAATTGACAGTGATTTGTAATCCTTGTGAATATTATATTTATTCCTAGTATTATGGCTATGTATGTCAGCATTAAGATTGAAGTGTTCAGGATTTTCCACTACAAATGATAGTACAGAGTATACATACTGTGCTGGCATTGTTAGTATACCCAGGTTTTTAAATAGATTTCTGCACGACGTCTGTGGGCTTGCTCCACAAATAGTTCTTATAGCACGCTTTTGCAATTTAAATACCCAATGTGCTTGTGACGAGTTTCCCCAGAATGAGATGCCATAAGTGAGCAGGGAATGAAAATATGCAAAATATACTAACTTTCTGGTTTCTATATTAGCTATTTTAGATATTACCCTCAGTGAAAATGTTGCAGAATTCAGTTTTTTAAGAAGTTGTTGAATATGCTATTTCCAGTTCAATTTGTTATCTATATATACACCCAGAAATTTTGTGAAACTGCTTTCATTATTAAAATCACCCATGCTAGCGAATACACCATGCAGCTAAGCTCAGTTAGGCAGGAAGTAAATTTTTGAAGGGAATGGGGGAAAGAATGTATTTTAAACTAAACTTAAACAGTCCAACAGTAATAGTAATTAACCACTTATCACATACTGAGTGTAGCAGTGTTCGGAATTATAACTACATTTTTGCATCGTATTAACCCTCGTGGTATTTATATCAGCAGTTACCGAATGTTTTCAAATATTGGTAAATTTTTAATAACAATTTAAATGTGTATGAATATGATATCAGTAAATTACCGATCATTGTTTTAAAAGATATGCATTAAATAGATCTTAATTTGCTCTAGACAGCTGAGTGACCAATAAGTAGGATGTAACCTTCAGTATGATGACGTCATTCTGACCATACAGACAATGGGTGTTCTGTGATTAAGACGGGCGGCAGGGGAACTTACCTCGCATTTCACCGTTTCCAGTTCGGTAGAGCTTTAACTCAAGCAACACTACCCGCTGAGCCAATTGAAAAATTCTTCCTATTTGGTGAAGACATACGTATTTTCTAAACTGCATAAAATCAGTATATTATTATAAACTAGTAAATGTCATACTTCCGCCCTTCTAAGTTTTTATAATCAATAACTTCTTTCTGAGGAAGAATAAAGTGTAAGTTCAACTGTGATTTGAAGTTGAATAATACCGACCTCGGCTGCGAAAGGGTCAGCGATTGCCCTAGATTTTGATGGGGTGCTTGTTCGTGTCAGCACTAGAGCATGCGTGTTTTTAAGTAAGTGCTGTGTCGGTCACTTGATCTCTGAATTGTCATCCAAGAGAAATTCGAGAGGAATATAAAAATACATATCCAAAGAATATAGCAGCTATCTGTATAGACGTAACAATCAAATTCCAACTGGCATCCATATTTTCAAACAGCAATATTAGCGAATGTTGTGGTGTTTTATTTAATTTAATTGCAATGGAGCACAGGCTCCGGTGGCAATTTCCCTACACACCCATCTTCCCCCTATCCAGCACCCACCTACATTTGCCCTCTACAAATGTTAACTTTAAATTCTTTTAACGTTTTCGGTAAGTTATTAATCATTTCCCTTGATAACTCATTCCTTGTAATACTCCTTTGACAAGAATAAGAACAGAAATTATTATTATTATTATGTACAATGACTTGAACATCTGTTATTATATACGTTGATTTTATAAGCACCATTGCTTCATGAGGATAGGCTGGGTTTTATGAGGCTTAGCGCGCGTTATACTTGTAATCGACACAGAGAAGGGCTCGGGGTTTTACATTATTTTCAATCCACGTCGCTTTCATATGAGACACGTTCTGTAGCTCCAGCTATATAGCGTCCGTGATTGTACCAAAAAATTTGCTGTGTTACAATTGTTGAACTAGTCCGTAAATCCGAAATTGACGTCTAATTTCCAGGAGTTTATTTTGTTGGCAAAATCTCATTTCAGTACGTCTAGTAAAACAATCACATTTTACTGGCGTTCTACCATTTTTACGATTCGCGGCTAACTACACTGCAGAGGGAACTCGTAAGGAAATGAGCCAGCTTTTATGACTCTTCAGGTCATAAAAGTCATTCGATCCGAATTGCTGAGTTCGCTGATTTAGAATACATTATTCTTCCTTCAGTGAAGGAAACCAGCTGATGTAGTAATGCTACATATCAAAACTGACACTAAATTAGATATTGTAAATCTAAAATGTAATTTAGCGGTGTCTAGGTCAGATATTCTATTCCGTTAATGGTATTACACAACCTTACGTGCCCCGACAATTGTTTTTGTAACCTCATCTTTTCTCAATGTGATGTGAACATTTTCTGTGGAAAGAAGTCGGGTATCATATCTGCTATTCTCAACGTATTTATCAGAATAAGTGTATATCAAAGTGTACTTCTCGATGTATTGTGGCAATACCCTACAGTGTGTGTGTTTCTCTCTCTCTTTTTGCTTTGTAACACGTCGACATGGAGGTCATTGGGGTCGGGGAAGGATCGGGAACGAGAATTTAGTTCTATGGAATTCTATGGATGTTTCTTTTACAGCCAGTAACCTCTGTCTTTGCGATTTAAAGACGATAGAACATGAAATGTATTTTAATACAGTAAACAAAGAATACCGAATATTAATTGCTATCACTCATGCTATGCATGGTTACTTAGTCATCACCGTTTTGTGCTGAGGTGTAGGGTCTACTCCCTTTTGTTAAGAAGTAAATTAATTTTTGTTTGCATAAACTATCAATAAAACTATTGTTAATGATTCAAATTGCTAATATGAAGAATCGGAATATTGCTTTGCACATTAACAACACCGTTGCACCTACGTTTGACATTAATATACGCTTAATACAAAATTCTTCTTCATCAAATGTGATTAAAAATGGTACGACACAATTAAACAAACATATTGAAATCCAACAATGGGTCTATTTTAAATAATTTCTCAGGGTTTTCTATATGTTCCTTGATTAAGCTCAGCGGGGCAAAGAGATTTTCTCCAGGGTGACACTGTGTAGATCAATACGAAAATGATTTGCGGTGATCACCATATCGGCGGGGTTACCATTTAGCAGAAAGCACCGAGTCTGCTGGCCGCAGTCGTCCGACGCGATGATTTTATTTTCTGCTTGCCCTCGGAGATCCACATCCATTCGGATAACTACATGGAACATAAGAACCACCACACACCGCACCAGTGTTAGTCGCCGTACATTTCTTTCTGCAGGCTGGCCACGCACCCAACACACAGCTCACAATCCACTGTACCATCCCCACTACGTCACCCTAGCGGCAAGCTGAGTTTCTTCTCTGAGGGCTACTCGGCCCAAGGTCACATTCCGGACCGCAGCCGGGCAGCTCCGTTACCTTTGTAGTTCGCACCATCCATCTGAGTGAGCTATGAGTCCAGCTACTCGCAAATATATTTCGATGTGTTGCAGCAATACACTGCAGTGTGTGTGTGTTTATCTCTTTCTCTCTCTTTTTGCTTTGTAACACGTCGACACGGAGGTCACTGGGGTCGGGAAAGGACCGGGGACGAGAAACTGGAAGGAATTCGCGCACGTCATTTTGACATAACATTTACGGCAAACGCGTGATGTTATTTCGGAAAACTATGAGCAACCTAAATCAGAAATGGCCGCACCAGGAAGGAACCAACGTCCTCCAGAATGCCAAGTCCGAGCCTTAACAACTCACCCACCGGGTTCGGTGTCTGTTGTCTGGCAATAATCACTGAGCAAGAGGGTATTTCAAGTTCAGTTACAATTTATGCGACACCTGATGAAGAAAGCAGAGCCAGCTGTCGAAACGTCGGGTTGTACACCCCTGAAAATCACGGTGTACAATTTGTTTTTTGTTCCGCAAGTTAACATAATCGAGTAGTTCACGTATAGTTTTTTAGTGTAATGTCACAGGTACCATATTCTGGTGGTTTAAATATTTACTGAGCAGGGGTTGAAGGGGAGAAGGGAAGGGGAATCTTGTTAGTGTCCGTATTTTCGGAAGTCGACAATGTGGCTAGTTTTTCGACATATTTCCAATTAGCTTTGGAAACTTTGTTTATTTATGCTTATAATGCTTATGCATGACATTTCCTGGCATTCGGGAGGACGCGAATTGAAATTATTTTCCGGCTATCCAGAATTCCAGTTTTCCATCGTTTCCCAAAATCACTCAAAGCGAATGCCTGGATGGTTCCTTCAAAAGGCCCTTACCGAATTCCTTCCCGTTCCTTGCTCCCGCATCTTCATCCGGCTGTAATGACATAGATGTAAAGCCCGAAAGAAGATGATGCACAAGACATCTCCTCACTAAACTCTCCTCAAGTCTTTCAAAAAATTCTAATAATTTTACAAACATTCGGTATTCTTCGGTTTTGTTTACTTCTGCACTCATTTTAGCCAGAAGAGTAAGACTGCGCCATATTTTGTGAGCGAACGGTTGAAATATGAAGTTTCTTTTCCCCGCGATCCAAGCAATGTAATTAAGCTTTCGCAATTGTTCCTTTCATTACGAGCTAAATTACAGCTTTAACATCAACTACCGCCGGCAGTCACTAATGTATCAGTTAAATACGTATGTTGTTGTGCTACATAGCTGCTAATTTTTAATCTGTTATGTCACTGTAAGTGATTGGCGGGAGATCCAAAATTTAGATTGCTTGCAGGCATTTCTACTGCTTATTTAGCACCATTCAGGAGGCAGGTGCAATTTAAGGAATGTTACTGACCCGATTGTGTCTTTATTATTGTTTAAAATATCTCCTAGAACTATTCAGGCAATCGCCTGAAGTAATTTAGGGAAACCGCGGAAAACCCAAATCTGGATAGCCCGAAGGAGATACGACCACGCGTCCTCCCGAATGTTAAGCCAAAGCGTTACCACTCACCCACCACGCTCCGTATGCATAATAAGAATGTATGTAATAATTTACACACGTCGCAAGACTATAAAGGCAAAAACTTCGGTAGGGGTAAGCGGGATCGAGCGATTCGAACTTGCGAATTAACGATTCCGAAAAATCGCAACATGTAAAAGGCAAATGAAATCGATAAGCTGGATCACGGATCAACCAAGAAGTCATTCATGGATAAAATCGCATTGAACAACAAGATTAACAATTTCGTAATTGAAGCATAGCGGTTACAATTCATGCTATACGACACACTGCTAAATGCGTTAAGTGACTCTACCAAAAAGTTAAATACATTAAGCATTTGCAGTTGCAAAATAAGCAAGAAAGGCTGTTTTTTAAAGGTGTTTACAGGTACATCTACTTCTACACCTATAATCTGCAATTTACAAAATTATGGGTGGCACAGGATATTTTCTATTGAAGTTAATTTCCTCTTTGTGTATTTCACAAAAAGGGATGAACGTGCATAAACATGAATATGGCACCTTACTCCACTTATTTTATCTTTCCTGTCATTACGACCGAAATATGATAATAAACAAAGTATTTACATTCAAATAATTAATATTTATTTATTTTATCATTTGAAAAAATACACATTGCATTATGAAGAATTCGATTAAATTATACTAAAGAAATTAATAAATAATAAAGAAAATAATATGTGAGTTGGTTCTCTAGATGAGAACATTATTAATAATGTCTGCATTTGTAATATTCCTTTCTCAATCCATGGGAGAAACGGAATGCGTGGGGGAAGAAAAAAAAATACCCTGCGATCAGGTTGTGAAGACAACAAGACAATTTATAAATTTGGTCCATTTTTCAGGTAATACTTACTGTTCTATATATAGTCTTATCTATTTTCATGGAGTGATATAACTTTGTTACAGAATTATTTAAAATATATGACAAACTACATCGTTTTCGTCGTAAGTTTAATGAGTCAGCTATGAAAATCTAAATGCTTGTATTTTTAGAACGTAATATTTAGCTGGAAGAATAAAATGAGAGTATACTAGCGTAAAAACTTAAAAAAATTCATTCAGCTACTACGAACGCACTACCATTTTCAAATGAATTAATTGCATATGATATCCTTCACTTTTTTGTTGTTCTAGTTTTCGTAATATTTGTCTCCCCGTTCAATCATTTTAGCTGGCTGAGAGACGTGGCTGGTGCGCGACGTAAAAAGCGTCGCCCAATTTGACAGAGTGCGCGGCATCGCTCAAAGATTCAACAGACACAGCGCTCAGCCCCAATACGTGCCTCGCCAGAGTAAAATATTCATCTTGTTGCCTCTCTGCAACCTGCTGAAATGGAATAACAATATTAACTACGCGTCCTCAAGCGGGATGTATTACGGAGTAGCATGCCCCCTTCGCAAGTATCTCATAAACGCTGCATTCCTTCACTGTATTCGTTTCACAGAACTGTGCTGGGAGTTCTGGCATAATAACTGTTTGGCTCTTATACATTAATTATTCACTACCTATCTATTCACAAAAAATTCCATCTCAATGAGTGGGATGTGCTTCTTTCTTTTTTTCGGAATTTATGTTTCGTCGACGACAATATCATTAGAGTCGGGAAAGGCGGAAAGATAAAGAATGATAAGGTATTCGGGCAACCAATCTCCCTGACCCAAAAAATTCTTTATAGATGTTCAAATTTTCGGTCCTCAACTAATTTTTCAAGCTCCCTACCCTCAGTCACCAAACGTTAGCTGATGTTGCCACGGAACTGAACTGAATTTATCAATTGTGAACATGCATTTTTTTTTTTAGTGATGATTCTATCTCCTACTTTTCAGCCTCTTATTTTGGACTGGTTTTGAGTATATTTATATCCACACACCCATCAATCTTTATATCCTAAACTACTTGTTTTGTTTCCTGTTACCTTTGCTCCCCCCCCCCCCCCCTTTTTTTACACTTATTCGTTTCAAACATAACCAGCTCCTCCTGCCTGAACACGTAACCCATCACAAAATGAATTTAACTTTTTCCTCCTTCATTTCCATAATGATTTACTTTCCGGTCTCGATATGCTTTAATTACAACATATTTCGAATGTTTCTATAATCTCCTCTCCTGATTTTCCGCATACCAAGTATCTTTCACGGTAAATTGTCAAGGTTTTACTTATCTAACGTAATTCTGCTTTTAATAGTTTCCTTGCTTCGAACATCGGCTTAAATTTTATTTCAAAATTTTTAAAAATTATCCAACCAATTTGGCTGCATCTATACTATACTTGACAGTTAAGTTATTGTTCTGAATAGTTCACTTGCAATAACCGTGATTTTGTTGTAAGTTTTTGATGCGTCATCTTTGTAGCATCTCCCTGCTTCCGAGTAACTGATGTTGGCTGATGTTGACTTCTTTCGTGTCAGGTCGATTTCCGGGTTCAAAGTTACTGATACATTTACTATTGACAGCTTTCATGTCATAAAGAAAACTTTCCATACTGTTCTGAGAAACACGTTGAGAAGTTCGTCTCACCGCCCGATGAAAAAACTTCCATGAGTAAGAGTTCTGCAGCACGCGATCTATGCCCGGCTAGTCGCCATTAAACCACGTAGAGCAGGCTGGACAAAAGAATAAATAACGCGAATCAAAGTATAGATTTTTAAAAAATATATCTTATCGTGACGTACTTTATTCTTTGCCGGCATTTTGAACGCCAAGAGGAATTGCACGTCTGTATCTTACGTTAAAACCGCTGAGGGTTCGGTGAGATCAGTAAAGCCTTCAAAAGCTTACTGATTCATTCTATACGGTTCACTATCAGTTTTCCTCAGTTTAATACAAAATTTCACACATATGCACTGCTCTTCGTGTTCACAGCGAAAGTGGCGAAAGACACAATTAGACGTAGAAGTAACCATTCTGGAATTGGTGTGAAGTGATTTAGGGAAACCACGGAAAACCGAAATTTGGATAGCTTGACTAGGAATCGAACCCTCCTCCCCTGAAAGCCAGTACCAATTGTTAACCGTTCAACTGCAGGGCTCAGTTAGAAATGTAATGTTTCCATCTGTACTGGGACGATTGGCACAATGAACACAGGTCGGTTGTTGATAAGCCCACATTTTTTGACATTTTTATTGATTTTTTTAAAATTACAACTTAACTCCGATGGCATTACATATTTCAGAATTTTCTTCCTACTTAGTTTCTTTTCGGCTGGTTGCAGGGAGGGTAATAAATGGCATTCCAGCTATAACACTGTAAAGCCAACTCTTTCCTCCAGAATCCAAAGAGAATTTGGTTAGATTATCAGAACATGTGTTAACATCTTAGTGACGTGGGAAGTGTGTGGTACAGGACCTTACTTGTATTGGTAAATTAATGTTAAAGCATTTTTATATGAAGATCATAAATGTAAAATTAGTTAACGATATTAAATTCAAAAGACAAAGATTATCAAGCCAGGAGAGGAGGAGGCTCTTTGGCTTGCTGAATCCAGAGATGGTTGAAGTTGATTTTGGAGGAGCAGAGAAAGTTTGTATTTATACTGAAATTAAAAACCCAAATTCGTGAAGAGATACTATTATATAAGTAAGGTGTTGTTGCTTAGCTGAAGAAAAAAATAGGTATTGATATTATACCATGAGCTAAAATATGGACAAAAGGAATCGAAGTGTGAAAGTTTTATGAATCACGAGTACTGTAATAAACAAATTGGTTTAAAGTTTGCAAGAATATTGCTGTTTATTGATTAAAAGGAAGGTTATTTATTTTTTATAGTATGGTATTTAGCAAGATATATAGACGGTGAGGACACATGTGCACGTCACAAGCTCGTAAAATATTATGTCTCTAGATCTAATGTATATAGTTTACAATTGGATTATTGATTATAGACAGTATAGTAACTGTTATTTCAGGAGTTTACAGCACTGGCAGAAAACCTGGTTTTGGTATTACGTAGGTAAGTGATAAAAACAAGTTGAAGACACCAATACCAGGAAGCGAACTATATATAATTTATTTAACTTCCTCCTAAACCGTAAATAAAAGACAAAATAGGAAGGAAAGTGAATTCTATGAGATATCATTTGAGGTGCTTCATGAGATTCCTACAGTTTTTCTCGGCGTGATATGATTAGACCTCAGCCTTCAGAAACTCGCTTCATGCCTATGCAGCTGTTCGTCGGGTTAGCAGGTGCGAACATTGGACGGAAGAAATGTTCACTTTTGATACGTATCTGACTTGCAGAGCAGTGGAGGTACTAATGCACGATTCCTATTCACCAAAATGTGCACTCAAGTCGTAAGTAAAATCCCAAAACAATGCATATGGAGTGAGGACATACGATACTGTTGATAGTTATTAGTCAGATCGACGGGGACGTTATGCTTGGTGATCTACAGGTTGTCTTTCGGAAGAGCAGAACAATGGGCTGCCGCTAGGAATAAAAATGAATCTTAAACCTTTATTCACTTCCCAAACAACACAATGCAATGAACAAGCACGCAACTACAGCCACCAGACATACAGAATACGAACAAATTCACGCACCGGGAAATGATCCCAGTACATTTCCCAGCGAAGTCTGTGTGGAAGGGTAACAAACACCCGCCTACTCTTGGATGCCGTGTGTGACATCCACTTCAGGTTTGCTTGAGGTTATCGCCACGACGTATCCTGTAGAGGCAGTGAAGAAAACTACTTGTCATGGCCACAGCCGTAGGACACGGGTCGTAGCCTCCTTTACGGCCAGTTAGAGCCAGGAATTGTGGCGCCCGTTTATTCTAGAGCACCTTGCCACCTTTAAGACTGAGTTCTCCCTGGGGGCCTTGCAGCGTTCTCTGTAATTGGACCGGGACTCTGATTTATTGGCCCCGCCAGGAACCTGCAAGGTGTGGCACAAATCATCGTCGCTATATTACTACGGCAGGATCTAATAGCAGACGCCAGCTAGACGGCGAGGTGCCTTTAGCCTGCTGACTGACGATCACTGTGATTTTCCCCTCTCGCCTAGTTGGGACCTTTCATATCCTTACCCGATCGCTGACAGCAGAAATCGGTGAATGTTCTTTGAGAAATGAGCCAAGTCTCCATCTGCATAGGTTGGCAATAATTCGAGCCCTCCGGTGAACCCTTGTGTACAGATGGGATCAGAACTGTTTCTTAACATGCGGTAAAAACGGCGAGACTCTAAAAGCTGCATCACAGCAATGTTACTGAGTTTATGTTCAGACACTACGGTATCCCACAAAAACAATTCTTGTAAAAATAGGGCAAGTCTCATGTTAATGTAGTGACAAAAGTTATGAGATCTTCTTATAAGTCTACACTTTACAGTGTGTATTCAGTTCACTTTGTGAAACAGAATAGTTTCTCTCGGTGTCATAGATCGTTTGTTTATGATTATGCCAAACTAACATTTAATCCTGTCTTTAATGGACATTTATTCGTTCAATCCACAAAAAAATACTTCTTTTTCCTTTCTTTGTGTCCAGCACTTGGAAGATATTTAGAAACTCTTCAGACCATTTTCGAGGCTTTAAGTTTCTCTCATATTTGGCTAATGAATGTTACATGTCTGACTGCAGGAAACTGTTTCAATTTTTAAAACTTTGAGCCCCTTCATTACTGTGAAATGTCACATTTTTTTTAAAAACGAAATACGTACTGTAGTTATTCTAAATCAACTTCAGATAGGTTAATCTGAGTAAGATGTATTAAACAGGTGAAATTTTTATTTGTTATAAGATTCTTTGTTGACATACCACTCTTGAAAGTTGGCGCTTGATGTATCAAATCGGTGAGGCAGCTCTTACCTGGAAGCAAAGAGAAACAGTATTAGGATTAAGAGCGCATTACAGATACATTCTGACAGACACACATTAAGAAGTGCTTACACTGTAATTTTTTTGTTGGTAATATTGTCAGAAATGACTCGTTGGTAGCAAAATGGGCCCCCTGCTACTAATTATCAAAATGTCAGTTTGCCACAATTTCCCCCAATCACACGAGGTTATGCCGGAGCGATTCCTTCAAACGACCATCGCCGCATTCCTTGCCCCTCCCCCCCCCCCTCCAATAATTCCTCAACCGTCTCTAATGAGCTCGAGCCAAAAATCCTAGTGAATAAATATGAAGCGTGTAAAAATATTACATCAATTTTATTTTTGTACAAAATTCCAAGCAATTCAACGTCTGTAAGTGGTTGAAATTCCTATACATTCAACATCATTTCTATTGTTACTGCCAAAGTAATGAGAATATCAGCACACAGCTAAGAAATTATTGTACTGCCACCGGTTCTTAATTCGTGGGCAAAATTTCAAACAATTCGGACCGTCAGGAAGATGGTGAGCATTTGAAACGAAAGATTCCAATGTATTCAAAAAATACTGTCAAAGTAATAAGAATATCAAGACATAGCTATGACATAATTGTATTGTCATCGGTTTTAATATGTGTGCAAAACGTCAAACAATTTCAACATTTGGAATCGGGTTAAAATTCAATTGTTAAATTCCATCAAATTCAACCATTTCTCTGTTGTTATTGTCAAAGTAATGAGAAAAGCAGGACGTTGTTATGAAATCATTGTTTTGTTATCGGTTACCAATACATGTGTAAAATTTCAAACAATGCTGACATCTGGAAGTGTGTTTAAATTCAATTGCAAGATTCCATTACAATCAACAACTTTTCTTTTGTTCCTGCCAAAGTAATGAGAATATTGTACGGTTCTTAATACGTTTGCAAAATTACAAGTAATAGTGACATATGGAAGTAGATTAAAATTGAACTGAAACATTCCGTTGCTTTTTATTGTTACTGTAAAGTAATGAGAATACCATGACGTTGCTATGAAATTATTGAATTGATACTGGTTCTTAATAAGTGTGCAAAATTTCAAACAATTAGGACGTCAGAAAGTGGGTGAACATTGAAATAGAAGAAACCATTGTCTTTAACCATTTTTCTGTTGTTACTGTCAAAGTAATGAGAATATCAGATCGTAGCTATGGAATTATTATATTATCGTATGTTATCAATACATGTCTAAAATTTGAAACAATTCGGACATCTGAAAGTGGGTGAAAGTTGAATTGAAAAGTTACGTTACTTTTCTATTGTTTCTGTCAAAGTAATCAAAATAGCAGGCCGCTGTTGTGAAATTATTGTATTGTCACCTGTTCTTAATATGTGTGCAAAATTTCAAAAAGCTTGGACATCTGGAACTGTGTGAAAATTGAATTGGAAGATTCCGTTACATTCATACATACATACAGATCAAGTTAATATAAATCGTGTAAAAAGAGAATCTGCGCCGATGACTTTTCTGTGTGTCTAGATGCTTTGACGCTCTAGGTCACTGTGCAGGACGACAAACAAGCTGATTAAAGGTAATCGTGTCCAGTTTTAGGAACACTAGAGACATTCAGAGCGTGGAACAGAGTTCCTTTGGTCTCACGTCTCCAGGTCAACCGTCAACATGAAAGACAATGGAGATGGCGACTGGGGAAGACTCCACAACCCAGGGGCGGATCCAGGGGGAGGGGCTAGGGGGCCTAAGCCCCCCAAAACGTATCTGCGTCCACCCTGACATTGTAAATTTTAGACTTTTTTGTAGCTCTACGGATTCGAGGCCCGAGGAGGCTATGGCCGACTCAAGCGCCCCCCCCCCCCAAAAAAAAAAATCCATTGATGCAAGCCATCTGAACCAAAATTCACTCAAGCCAAGCCCCCCCCCCAAACCAAAAGTCCGCTCAAGCCCCCCCCCCAAACCAAATTCCTGGATCCACCCCTGCCACAACCCGAAGGTTGGTTGCATCCTACTGAAGGAGGCCTTTGTATGAGAGGCAGTACGGCCAGTTCCTTTCCTCTGGGACCTACAGTTTAGCGTGGAATCCCAACGTCGGCACGACTTGGCGTAGCTCATATGATCAAACACAACAATTAAAAATTCCTCCAGTCACCTGGATTTGAATCGGAGACCGGAGCAGTGAACTTTAGAAAGCTAGTGCCTTAACCATTGAGGTACCAGACTGGTAAAGGCTAACTTGCTGTAAAATTATTACAATATTGCCAAAATCAATGAGGCGCGAAGTGGTCTGGGAGAATTTGACCTTGTGGCAAATAGCTTCTGAGGTGAATCGATTCCACCTTTTTGCTCACTGCTTAGTGCATTACGGTTCCGGGACGGCTAGGTCATTAGTAGATAATGGAGCGTACAGTGTATACGTTAAGAGGTTGCTGTGGGATGAAAAGAAAAGGACGAGTGTGCCATATCATAGAGAGAGATGGAATTCTAACACGCTATCTTCTTTATTGCCGAGATGGTGTGGTATGCGGATCCCGATCGCGATTTAGGAAGCAGGGAACCGAATCCTGTGAGCCGGAACGAGAGCTGACCTCACCCCTGCATTAAGGTCCCGTTACGATAGCAGGGCGCTCGCTGCCTGTTCGTTATTATTACTGCCGTGTGCCGTTGCTCTGCGCGGAAGGTTCGAGCACTCCCGGAGGTCACGGCTCTCGAGCTGAGTCCAGCGAGGCTGTTGAGAGATCCCTGCTGATGGGCCATTGACGCTATTCATTCATACGCCAAGCCACCATCGTGGCCGATTGGACTCACAGAGAAATGGCCCACCCAATTTTTTACAACTCAAAATGTTTACGGCTTTCAGTAAAATGTAAATGTAGGGTATAACAGCTCATATGTCACAGAAATCTTTCTGATTTCATAAGGTCGTTGCCCGAACACAGGTGGGAGCAGAAGGGTGGGGATAGCATCGTTAGATGTGCCATGACATGCAGTTTTCAGTGTAAGCAATGGCTTCGTCGGGACACATCGAGTGTTCGTAATGGAAGAGTACATTCAAAACGGTGGGTCCGCGATAAAAACACAGCATGCGTTTCGTGTACGTATTGTGCATGATCCCATTCCCACTGAACCATCAATTAGGTATCTAATTTTAGAGAATAATCTTCGGAATTAATAAGAAAACCACAAGACCAAGTTAGGATGTCAGTTGAAAACGTGGATAGAATGCGGGTTTTAATTCAACAATCCCCCCAGCATTCTGTTCGTAAACAAGTCGCTGCACTTGGGTTATTGCTAGAAGTGTGAGGAGAATCGTTCATAGAGACCGTAAATTGCACCCATACAATATGCAGATAGTGCAAGAGTTAAGTAAAGGAGACTTAGACACACGAACAAATTTGTGCCGCGACATTCTGCAGAATATCCCTCGTACTGCTGTTTTGATCTGTAGTGACAAGGCCCATCTTCACCTGGCCAGAACAGGAAATAATAATAATGAATAACCCTTGGATCCTTCACGAACAACCACTCCACAGCCCTTGCATGACAGTATGGTGCGCTGTTGCAGATTTTGGTGTCTGGGTCCCTATTTTTTCGAAGAAGATGTTCAAGCTGTAACAGTGAGTTCTGGTCAATGTTAGATGCTTGAAAAATTTTAAAAACCAAAATTGGATGAATTATTGCAAGACCATGACAATGAAAACATCTGGTTCCAACAAGATGGTGCTACGGCCCATACATCGCATCGTTCGATAGAAATTCTGATACAAATATTCCCGGTCATCTTATCCCTCTGAGAGGTGATATTGGGTTGCCCCACAGATCATTTAACGTCATCTTTTAAGCCGTTATGAATGCACGAGTCCTGCTTCCGACAAGCCATGTCTATGAAGTTGTCCCTAGCTTTGTTCCTAATTGCAGCTATACGCAGCAAGTTAACTGAGGCGAACACGACTAAAGCGATCCTCCCCCCAAGCTGCAACTATTCCATTACGCAGTTTGCAAAACCATCTACAAGTTCTGTCCGTGGGTTCACAGTTAGTCCACCACTTGGAGACAATTAAACGAGCGGGCACAGTGTCTACTACGTATTACCTCAACGGTCTGCTAATTAGAAACCACCAACTTCTGTGCTTCAGCAACGCGGAATCTAAGGAATCAAAATATCGCCTCCAAAAGCGTTAAGCCAACGGAGCCCTGTCGTAGATGCGCTGACTGCCCGTATTTCACAGGCCTCTTTCTTGTAACTGAAATAAGTTTCAGATTTCAGATTTGCACACGATATGTGTTTGGTAGACCCAAAACATAATATAGTTTAAAAATTTTGTGAAATTATTTTCTAGATGAGTTCTGTGGAAGTAAATAGGAAAGATTTTTTTTCTGCCCTCACATGATGTAGGACATTGAAGTTTACAGAATTTCAACTAGTAGATTAATTTTTTTTTTTAACTCGGAAATGAAGATATAAGCAGTTTTTAAAGTTGAAAATTTTACACCATTTTTGTTACCAAGTTAGTCTCAGAAACTCTATTATCTACTAAACTGAAATATTTCCCCATATAAATTAAAAACTCTTCCATCTTGTACACTTTATAAGATGTAAACAAAACCTGCAGAAGTTTCTACTTTGAGGTTACTATTCCACATATTATTTAATCGAAAGCGATTTAGAGAAACCATATGATAACCGCAGAAGTCTTGATTTAATTTAATTGCAATGTAGCATACCCTCCGGCGCCATTTCGCTATGCACCCATTTCCCCCCGTTCTTATACCCGCCTACTTTTGCCCTCTACGAATTTTAATTTTAAATTCTTTCAGTGTTTTTTTGGTAAATCATTCATCGCCTTCCTTCGTAATTTATTCCAATCGCTGAAAGAAACTTTTCCCACTTTCATATGCCTGAAATCGAGTGCCAACTTGAAGTCGTGGTCATCTTTCTCCTTCAGTGCTCCACTAATGTCTATCCACGCCTAATCATCAATATAAACCTTGTACACTCCCATCGCTCTCTGCAGCTTCCTCCTGTCTTCTAATGAATCCCCTGTTCCTTTGTTGTATCATTTACTGATTCTGTGTGTGTGTGGTTTTTTTTGCTTTGGTCTTCAAGCTTCGTCGACATCGAGGTCAAGAGAGGAGAGGAAAGGTCTGGGGTAAGGAACTGCCTCAAACTTCTGTATTTGATATCAAAAAAGTGGGTCCCATATTACATCATCATATACTGATAATTAGTAAATATAGTGCGTTCAGTTTCAGAGGCGGCTCAAGATCGGTCTGCCCTATCCCCACTCCGCTGCCCTTACCCCTACATAAGAAGAGGAATGAATGTCCACTCGCGGGCTGGAGACAGTGGTCTACCTGGAGGGGTGGTGAGTTGAGGAGAGGGGCAAGGTGAACGTGACCCTGAGTCGCCAGTTGAAGGTGAACAGAGTACAATACAGCAAGTTTTGTAATTAATACTAGATGTAGAATACAGATTTAGGTTGTTAAGTAACTCATATTATTTTGAGGATTTTAAATGCTGGCCGATGTCAAGGTAATTATAGTCGGCAGATAATAGGGAGCAAGGAAGGAACCATTGCTACATTCAACTAGATCAGTGTTTCCCAACCTTTTTGGGTCATGTCCCACTTTTAACATTTTTTAAATTTTTTTGCCCCCCATACATAATTTTTAATAAAAAAATATTTTGCTAACATCAAACAAAACTATACCTAATAATTATTTACAGCACTGTTTCAAGAATTTGCTTTTTTGCTATATTTTGTACCTATATCTAGCATTGCATTTAAATAACCCGAAGAGAAAGCGGTACAGTCGTATCAAGACAATTTCTAAATTGCCCCCCTGTGGGGCGTGGGCCCCACGTTGGGAAACACTGAACTAGATTGATTTCGGGTATTCATGGTAAACCTAAGCCTAGCTCCCAGATCGTGGATCAAACTAGTGTCTTCGCAAATGCCAACTCACCCAGCAGGCTCTGTACTAAGCTGTTATCGGTAATAGCACTGATCTTGAAGATATGTGCCGTTCCACTTCTCCGAGACTGTTCCCTGACGGAATTAAAAGTCTAATCTGTAAAGGTAATGCCGCCGCGTGGGGCCCGTTAGACTGCTCGGGGCTATTCGACTTGCGACTTCTCCAGTAACGGTGCCCCACCCGCTAGCGCAACATCAAAGCCAGCTAATGATGTGGAGCCGGCGATGAAAACCAGAGTCACGCTACAAGCACGCAACCGTTACTGCGATTACCCAACACGTTCTCTCTTATAGCTCAGCTGTAATTACTACGCTACGAATTAATATCTCTTCTTCGTTTCTGGATAGCTGTTTCTTATAATTAAAATGACGACACACCGTAATATCCAGTAGCTGAGTATCCTTCAACCAGATCCTTCTTAGTCCTTGGTCGCACTACCTCCATCATTGAACTGAGGTTCACAGTGAGAATATGGAATTCTGCAGCTGTTGTTCTATCAGTGCCATAGGGGAACAGCGTTGATTATTTTTTTGCTATTACAAGTGATATTTCATTTCGCGTAATCGGTTAAGTCCGTAGGAGCTGACCTAGCGTGCTGGATGAGTGGTTAACGTTCTGGCCTCTCATTTGAGAGGAAGCTGGTTCGAATCGCCGTCCGGGCATCCAGATTAGGGTTTTCCATGGTTTTCCGAAATCACACCAGGCGAATGCCGGGATGCTTCCTTCAAAAGGCCATAGCCGAATTCCTTCCTCTTCCTTGTACCCAGTCCCATCCTGTCTCTGATAACCTCGACGTTGACGAGGCGTAAAGCCATAAGTAAAAAATTTAATTAAAAGAAGTAGGAGCCGAACAACATATAAAATTTCAAAACTGTTCACGGCTTCTAGGATGGTGTTTTATCAAATGAGCTACGACAGGACTTTCCGTGGTTCTGATTACGCGTTAAACTGTAGGTCTGAGAAGCAGAAAAAATTGGCCAGCCTACATCTAACACAATGACAGTGACAATCGGGTTGTGGACTAAGTTAGTTTTTTAATTGAGTTAATCTCTTTTTTGTTCAAAGTACTGTACATCCACTTCTGCTTCGATACGGAGACTGGCATATCATTGCAAATACTGGTACGCATATTCTTGTAGTATGGAGGGAAGATTCGATCTCTAATTACTACAGTATTTTTTTTAAATTTCCACTTATCAGTGGCGACATTAGCGAGCAAATAATATTTTGTTTTTCCTTATAGCTCATCGACTAACGGGAAAATAGAGCGGGAGAGAGAATTGGGAGAAAACTACGGGAAGAAATTAGGCCAAAGCATTGTAAAGAAATCAACCAGATATTGGCCTGGATTGATTTCGGTAAACCGTGGGAAAACCGAAATCTGGTTGGCCTGACGGGAATTAGACCCCACGTTCTTCCAAATTCCAGGCCCACCCACCACCCGCTAAGCAACATCCGATAGGAAGATGACTCAACACGATCACTTTTCACTCATAAAACTGTGTAGTTACCCCCTTGAAAAGAGTTGCATTATGGTAAATAGCGCATCATATTTCCCGTCACGTGTAGAGCGGAGAGTAGCGGCATTCCAGCGTTCTAGATGAAGGTGGCTTTAAGGTCTGTCTGTATGCTTTGCAAATAGCGTTTCTGTTTAGTGAGAATTAAATCAGACTCATTATATAGCCGTCGGAACTTGTATCAAAAAATAAAAAAATAATAAAAAAAACAACCATTGGCGCTAAGTTAACATGTTCTGATTATACCAGTACATCGTAATAGAGCTTACTTCTGTCCACTAGCATAGGTTGTCCTTTAGAGAACTTCTTTGTCCGTTTAAAAAGATGGATCATACTGCTTGTTACTTCTGTGGAAGGTGCATTACTGTGTTCTGTAGCGGAATAAGCCTTATAGCCTGGTTCCTAGAGGTACTAAACACTATGTTGGTAGCATTTTTCAGTAACTCTGTTGCCGCTACAGTGAGAGGGGTCGCTTTCATTTGCACTTTTCACCGTTGTCGGCGCTGTAATCTGCTCCACTTGTGCACGCTGTGTGAACAAGTACCGACCGCTAGGTGTGCGATCCATGGTGTCTCATTGGTTGCGGATTAGTCCTTCCACATTACTACTGGTTTTCTTCATTTCTTCGCGCGTTCTGCACTGAAACTTCACTAGAAACTTAGGTAAGATGTTCAGCCGACGAAACTGTTAGACATTAAACCGTGTGCCACCGTGGCTGTAGTTGTAGTGGTATCTCAAACAATATGTTTGCTAAGGTATCACAAAATAACTGGAACGATCCAAACAAAAAGCTTTTAGCACTGATATAACTATTTGGGACATTAATAGTCTGATTAGTGAATGGCCCGTATACAGCTGTAACTTGTATTACGAAATTGGCCTTTGTGATATGGATGTATATAAAAGAGATGTGATGCCAAAAGAGATAAACATGTGGCAAAAGTATTAATAACTATAAGCGGGAACTCTGAGAGGTAGGATTAAACAGTTAATAAGGAGTAGAATTAAGAATTTCAAATTGCGGTAGCGAGAGTGGGGCAGGGAGTTATTTAGGAATTTCAGGAAGCTCCTGTTGCTGTCATTATGGCAGCAAGGCGAAGCCTAGATGTCAGTTACTCCCTACCCACCATTTCCGTTGGCGCGGAGAAGGTTGTGCCCCGTAGTGTCTGTGGGAACCAATGTATTCTCCCATTTAGCAGAGATTGTACATACGGCAACTGGGAAATTAGGAAGTCAATGTTGGTAGTGCTCCTTCCAAAAAGACATCAGGCAATCCAAATTACAGTAAGACAGAGTGTATTTAAGGTCCGCTGAATAAAGAAGGGCCCTCAGTTGTCCTCAATGTGACTTAGTGCTGTATCTGCCTGCACCTCAGGTCTGCCCTGTAAGATTTAAGTCAATTCATGTCTCTCTCCCAAAGAACTCACTCTCACTACGGTTATGAAGTGAAGTAAACTAAGAACATTAAGATGAAGTAAATAACGGCCTTTGTGTGACTGTTGGTTACTAGACAATTTTACGAACTTGCCAGATTGAATACGAGTTCCTATTTTGAGTGTAGACCTTTGTGTAATTAAATTCAGTTGGACATAATATAATTTGATTTTGTGTGGTTCATTATCTATGAACGTATTTTATTTTTTGTAATTGCTCCCGTTTCCTACTACTTTGCTATTGCTAAAGGTGAATACAGTCAATCCCCGGCAAAGAAAAATCCGATAATAAATAAATTAGCCGAGAAGTATTAAAGGTGGGGGGCTGGAAGGTTACAAAGATCTATGTAAAATTATGTATAATTTTATTTTGGAGGTTTCCCATGCAGAATATTTTGTTTAGTTGACGTGATAACGAATGTTTTCAGTGCCAGAGCCTCGCCTCGAAAACGAGACGTTATTCTCGCTTATACGAGTTGTCAATAGCAGACGCACTCGTGTGAAGTAGTTGAGACAGACTGTTTAGAGTGATTATTTCTGAGCCGCAGTATGTAATTGATGCCCAGTGTATTTGTGTCGAATAAACGTATTATAAACTGCTTGGTCTATCCAGAGAGAGTTTCTATCAGTACCATATCATTTAAATCAGATTCAAGCGGGTGTTATCAGAAGGAAATGTTGAAATATACTGTATATTCTGCAATCATTTGGCCCACAACGTGCAGAATACCAAGAAGAATAACAAACAAACCCCTCACAGCATGCAACGTGAAGAGTACGTGGCTCCTGCGAATACCTGGAAACACTTTTGTATTTAACTTCTACTTGCCATTGTCAGTTGAAATAAGAGCATCCTCAGACAAAATTGGTATGAAATTTATGATTTTTAGATAGATTCATATACGTAGGTTAATATATTATGAAACTGAGAGTACATTCCGTAACTAAAATGAGAATTACTAAACGGAAATAACACATTATCATGCAGTTCCACCAAAAGACATTACGAGATATTAAATGTGTATATAAAAAGGAAGACTCGATTGAAATTCTTTCGTTACACTGTAGTATATACAGAATTTTTAAAGAAAAGTTGGTTTATCATGTAACTATAATGGCCTTAATGTTGGCTTCAATAAACTATGAAAATTAATTTAGTATTTCTGAGTTTTTTTTTTTTCAAGTATTTTCTCAATTAGACGAATCGTAAGCAAAAATCGTTAACTAAAATTGATTTTTCTTTTGGTTTCGAAACTTGGATGACGCAGAAACGTTTGTATAGATCTATAAGTCCTCTAATTGTCACTAAATTCTAAACCGTTCTATGAGGTTACAAAAAAAAAAAAAAAAAAAAAAAAAAAAATGCAATCAGATTTTAAAACCAAATCTTTTTTTTTATTATGCCTTTACGCCTCTTCGACATCAAGGTTATTAAAGGCCAAAAAAAAGGACTGCGAGCAAGGAACGGAAAGGAATTCGACCATAGCATTTTAATGTACCATCCCAGTATTCGCTTGGAGTGATTTCGGAAAACCATGGAAAACCAAAATTTAGATGGCCGGACAGAGATTCGAGTGTCCTCCCGAAAGCGATGCCAGATCGTTACCGCTCACCCACCCCACTTGGTAAAAACAAGATCTATGTCCGTAGCTCACTTCTCTTGATGGCTTTTACTATCCTGTATTATCTTTGTTTGAGGATAGTTCTACTTTGTGTGGTTTTAGAAACCTCGTACTTTTGAGTAACAGAAGGAATGCTCATGATGAACACCAGGAGAACGAGGGCAGGTTGCCTTTGTGATGTATTACTGTATCAAGGCTGCTCGTTTGCTGAGAAGTACGCGCAACGTCAGACTGAAGTATCTCTGTCTTGGGAGATAGGGACGGCGCGGAGACTTCAACGAGGGAGTGGAACAGCAACTTCTTAACTGCGTAGCGATCTCTTCACAGATAAGTGTGACTGCGACTCGACTGTGGAACTAGTTTGCTCTTGGAAAACTGGTTTTGTCGGTCTGCGCCACGTGCAAGGCGTATCCACTTTCAGCGACGAGTTATAAAAGTTAATTCCTTTTCCTTTTATACCAAATACAAAGAACGAATGTTTATAGCGGTATACTAAATGAGCAAATTGTGTTTGTACAGCAACATGGTAAACAATCTTGCAGAGGATGCCTGGTTCTTATGTTAGCTGTTTTTTTCTGTTCAATAATACGAAGAATGTATTGCTATTTGTGACTTCACCGTACTAGATACCGAGCATAGTACGATGGCAGTAGCGCACTAATCTCACATTCGGGAGGACACGGATTTGAGTCCCCGTCTTACTATCCAAATTTTGGTTTTCCATGGTTTCCCCAAATCACTCCTAAAGAATGCCTGGATGCTTCATTTAAAACGCCATGGTTGAATTCCTTCCCATTCCTTGTCCCAATTCCTTTCTCGCCTCTAATGACGCCGACGAGGCGTAAAACTGTAAACAAAAAAGAAAAAAAATCTGAACTAATTATTTAAGTTTAAA
Organism: Vandiemenella viatica; assembly: GCA_031002005.1. Classification (NCBI taxonomy): domain Eukaryota; kingdom Metazoa; phylum Arthropoda; class Insecta; order Orthoptera; family Morabidae; genus Vandiemenella; species Vandiemenella viatica. The sequence goes on from JARYHS010012519.1 coordinate 194,103,705, forward strand.
GAATATCAAAAAAGTTATTTTATAGATATCAATTGTTGAAATATGAATATTAATTGTTGAATATCAATAGTTTCAAAGTATAACATTTGACTAGAACCTTTTTCAGTTTTTTTGTTTTTTTTGTTTTACCATTGGGTGAATTCCAAAGAATAAGTGAAGCACTTGTCGATTGCAGGCGCGATATTTGTGAGGTGTTTACCAGGTTGCTCCTTTACTACTAGAAGATTGGTCTACAGTATTTATGGTATTACGTACACTGTTCTCTGTAGGTCGAGTTAAAACGTAAACTTATTAAGTAAGAAACTTATTTCTTGCAATGCATCATAACTAATCACGCATTACAGATTGTGTACAGATGGCCGAGAGACAAGAGGAATATGTGATTATTGCAGGCCATTTCTTCCACAGTTCCTTGTTAAACTAATTATTATTTAGTAAATACGAGAAAATACAACTGTTGTAGGATATTCTTTATTTTTCGGACGCGTTTCGCCTCTCGTCGAGGTATCCTCAGCGTACAATGTTTTCTGTAATATGCGATTAGTTATAATTTGAAAAAAAATTGTTTTGTTTACATATAACGAAATTATTCTATCTATCCATCCTATTACACCAATGCAAACTATTAGATAATTCGTAACTAGTATGTTAAATATAAGTCATATTATGCATCCTATAGATAGAATACATAATATTTTTTCCAAATTATAACTAATCGCATATTACATAAAACATTGTACGAATAGGATACCTCTACGAGAAGCGAAACGCGTCCGAAAAATAAAGAATATCATACAACAGTTGTATTGGCGTATTTACTAAATAATAATTAGTTTAACAAGAGGAATAGTTCGTGCAGTGAATAATCTGAGCCACAAAATCAACGATAGGTGCTTAACTTCCGATGATTGCAGGCGAGGATATTTCCTGTAATATCATCTCTGTATTTTTTACGTACACCATTTCTGGCGGAGGTTCTGAACGTAAGGTTCGATCACTCAGTGGCAGTGTTTTGCATTCTTCCGTCTCTAGAAGTACCACTATCTGTTTTTGAAAGGAGTGTTCTTTGAGGCGGAAATATGGGACCGTCCCGCATTTGCTTAGGTGTCCGCAGTTGGGAGTGTAGTCAGCTCTACGTGCTTACCACACAAAGGGAGCGTCCATAAACTACGTTTCTCGATCTAGGGGAGGGAAGGGTTGGGAAGAAAGCTACGCTGGGGAAGGGTTTTGAACCATGTCACCAAGCTTTTCACTCATATTATTTGCCACGTTCTTTTTTTTTCTGCTTAACGTCTCTCTAACAGCGAGGCCTTTAGAGACGGGAATGGATGGGGGCAAGGAATGGGAAGGAATTTGGCCATGGCCTTTTGAAGGAAGCATCCCGGCATTTGCCTGGAGTGATTTGGGAACCATGGAAAACCCAAATCTGGATGCCCGGACGGGGATTCGAACCGCCGTCCTCCCGAATGCGAGGCCAGTACGCTAACCGTTACACCACCACGCTCGGTTTGTCACATTTAAAATGTGGTACAGAACACACAACAGCATGTGAATATTTATTTCCATGATTTAATTATTTCCGTTTGTAATTTACGGTAGTCTGCCATGAGAAAACAGTACAAAATGTCTTCTGGTATCAGTAGGGAAAAAAGCTACGTTCCACGCGTGAGGGGGTTTGGAGGGGGGGAAGGGGGTTAGAGGCAAAAGCCACACGTGGAGGCCGGGCCGCAGGGAAACAGCCCGCTAACCGGACCGCAGGGATTTCATCGAAGTGGCCCTGCACACACACGGGGAGTTAAAATCCTCAAGGGTTTCAGAGTTGGCTTCACGATGGCAGCATCCGATGATGTGCACGTGTTGGCTGCTGTTACTATTTTCTTTATTGAATCTGTCACATTGCTACCTCTCTCTAAGTTGCCTAGTAAAACTTGAAGCAGCCATTTTCTGTAGTTCCATATCTTTATAAAAGCTTCCTATCATATTTCAAAAATTTGCCTCGGTTAACCAGGTGGCTCGAATAATCGGAACTCGGATAATCGGACTTTTACTGTAATTGTTTTATTCCCATTCGTAAATACATCAAATTAAGTTTAAATGACATAAAAACTAAATTAAAATAATATTAGTTTAAAATCATGTTGTAATTAATATAGTTGATCATGTGATGTAAACTCAAATTCAAATCACATGACATCATTTGCATTATAATTTGATAGAAAAATTGCTGCTGTGTCGTTGTTTTGAGGTAATTTATCAAAATCTGCTGGTGGTTTATAATGATCCTGCGGGTGTTGCTTGAAAAGGTTGTGGGCTGAGACTATTCGATGAGGTTCCTGGATAAAAAAAAATCCAGAACTGCTGCCTGCAGAATAGTACAGGCCAGAAGTAGGTAACCGTTGCTCACTGTAAGACATTCCTAAACAGCCCATTTCGACTTGAAACAGAGTGTCATTAATTATTTTTTCTGCTATTAGCATTTGATTGGTTGGAAGGCCACGTAATTTTATGGCAACGGTTTTGCTAACAACGTCAAAATCTTCTTGCAGCCGGTTTTTTTTCTTCAGCACATCACTTCGCAAAGATTCATTTCCTGATGGTTTAATGTTGCTGATTTTTTTTAGTATTGATTCTTTTTATTTTTTTGCATTTGGTTCATTCTCCTTCAATATTTATGCCAGCTTGGCGTAGGTAGCTTCTCGTTTGTTTGTGTTGTTGTATTCTGGTACTTCAATTCCTATAGATGGGGCTCACTATCATACATATTTATTAACACGGAACATCACGAAACGGAACATTAGAAACAAACCAGAGAAACAAAATCGCAACACATGCAGGCACTCGCAAGAAATCCTCGAAGGCCGACTGACCGCAGGACACACGCTGAGATTCTCACCCTCCCTCCCGGCCTTCCAGGAAATAAGAAATGTTTTTCGGTGAGGATTTGGCCACACTGGGGTGCGGCCACGGCCTCAAGGAAGTGCCCACACACGTGCCGGGATCCCGCAAGGCCGTGACCATCCCGTCCAAATCCCGTGGGTTTCCCACACGTGTGTGGCGGCCTTTAAGGTAGCCACACACGTGGAGGCCGGGCCGCAGGGAAACAGTCCGCGGGCCGGACCGCAGGGATTTCATCGAAGTGGCGCTGCACACACACGAGGGGTTAAAATCCTCAAGGGTTTCTCAGTCTCAGAGTTGGCTTCACGATGGCAGCATCCGATGATGTTCACGCATTGGCTGCTGTTACTATTTTCTTTATTGAATCTGTCACAGTGCTACCTCTCTCTAAGTTGCCTAGTAAAACTTGAAGCAGCCTTTTTTCTGTAGTTCCATATCTTCATAAAAGCTTACCATCATATTTCAAAAATTTGCCTCGGTTAACCAGGTGACTCGGATAATCGGAACTCAGATAACCGGACTTTTACTGTAATTGATTTATTCCCATTCGTAAATACATCAACAACATAAAATTAAGTTTAAATGACATAAAAACTAAATTAAAATAATATTAGTTTAAAATCATGTTGTTATTAATATAGTTGATCATGTGATGTAAACTCAAATTCAAATCACATAACATCATTTGCATTATAATTTGATAGAACAATTGCTGCTGTGTCGTTGTTTTGAGGAAATTTATCAAAATCTGCTGGTGGTTTATAATGATCCTGCGGGTGTTGCTTGAAAAGGTTGTGGGCTGAGACTATTCGATGAGGTTCCTGGATAAAAAAAATATCCAGAACTGCTGCCTGCAGAATAGTACAGGCCAGAAGTAGGTAACCGTTGCTCACTGTAAGACATTCCTAAACAGCCCATTTAGACTTGAAACAGGGTGTCATTAATTATTTTTTCTGCTATTAGCATTTGATTGGTCGGAAGGCCACGTAATTTTATGGCAACGGTTTTGCTAACAACGTCAAAATCTTCTTGCAGCCGGTTTTTTTTCTTCAGCACATCACTTCGCAAAGATTCATTTCCTGATGGTTTAATGTTGCTGATTTTTTTTTAGTATTGATTCTTTTTATTTTTTTGCATTTGGTTCATTCTCCTTCAATATTTATGCCAGCTTGGCGTAGGTAGCTTCTCGTTTGTTGTGTCGTTGTATTCCTGGTACTTCAACTCCTATAGACATGGCTCACTATCATACATATTTATAAACACGGAACATCACGAAACGGAACATTAGAAACAAAACAGAGAAGCAAAATCGCAACACATGCAGGCACTCGCAAGAAATCATCGAAGGCCGACTGACCGCAGGACACACACGCTGAGATTCTCACCCTCCCTCCCGGCCTTCGAGGAAATAAGAATTGTTTTTCGGTGGGGATTTGGCCGCACTGGGGTGCGGCCACGGCCTCAAGGAAGTGCCCACACACGTGGCGGGATCCCGCAAGGCCGTGACCATTCCGTCCAAATCCCGTGGGTTTCCCGCACGTGTGTGGCGGCCTTTAGGCTACGTGAGAGGGTTCAGGAGAAGGCCAAAAAGGAGCTTCATAGTTTATGGACGCTCCCAATAATGTCAGAAGAGTCCAAAGTACACTGAGTATGGAAAAAGAATATTTAAAAGCATTATACTCTTTAACCAGCATGAAATTTCTTTCCTGAAACACTGATAAACAGAAGGGTCTAAATAATTTCTTTCAGTAAGCCTGACATAGTATTACACATGTTGTTGTACACTTTATTCTCAGTCTCAAGTATTTATGTGTTCAGTGTTTTATTTCTTACTCACTGCTACGTGACACGAGCTGCGTAGCGTTATAATTGTCATAGACTCAGAGCAGAAGTAGATAACCGTTGCTCACTGTAAGACATTCCTAAACAGCCCATTTCGACTTGAAACAGGGTGTCATTAATTATTTTTTCTGCTATTAGCGTTTGATTGGTCGAAAGGCCACGTAATTTTATTGCAACTGTTTTGCTAACAACGTCAAAGTGATCTTCTTGTCGGTTATTTTAATGTTCTTCGGCACATCACTTCGCAAAGATTCATTTCCTGATGGTTTAATGTTGCTGATTTTTTTTTTAATTTTTTGCATTTGGTTCATTCTCCTTCATATTTATGCCAGTTTAGCGTAGGCAGCTTCTCGTTTGTTTCTGTCGTGGTATTCCTAGTACTTCAATTCCTATAGACAGGGCTCACTATCAAACATTTTTATAAACACGGAACATTACAAACAAAACAGACAAACAAAATCGCAACACACGCAGGCACTCACATGAAATCGTCGAAGGCCGACTGACCGCAGGACATACACGCTGAGGTTCTCACCCTCCCTCCCGGCCTTCCAGGAAATAAGAATTGTTTTTCGGTGGGGATTTGGCCGCACTGGGGTGCGGCCACGGCCTCAAGGAAGTGCCCACACACGTGGCGGGATCCCGCAAGGCCGTGACTATTGCGTCCAAATCCCGAGGGTTTCCCGCACGTGTGTGGCGGCCTTCATCCTCAATCTAAGAATTACATTAATTTTTTACACATTTGTTTTCTATTTCAATCCGATGAAAGAGCATTCAACATGGTTTTAAAATAAATTAAAAACATTTCTATTGCATGAATGGTTAATCCTCTATCGGTATACGTCCATAATTGTGAAACAAACTTCATCTGCAGCATATCCACACAGGAATACCAGGAACCAGGATTGAGATTTCTTTAGATCTAAAATAACATTCGCCTTTACCTTCAATGATCATCTCCATTATTAGACGACTAACTGCTGCCCGTTCACTTGCTTTGGTTTACAAAGGGTTATGAGATGAAGTCAGGCCATTTACTGATGTTAATAACAAGGTCAATTTGACACTCTAATCGCATAGTCTTGAATATTTGCATTTTTTTTTTTTTACTTAGGGCTTTACGCCTCGTCGACGGCTAAGGTCATTAGAGGCGGGTTGAGACTGGGGGCAAGGAACGGGAAGGAATTCGGCCATGGCCTTTTTGAAGGAAGCATCCCGGCATTCGCCTGGAGTGATTTGGGTAAACCATGGAAAACCCAAATCTGGATGCCCGGACGGGGATTCGAACCGCCGTCCTCCCGAATGCGAGGCCAGAACGCTAACCGTTCACCCACCACGCTCGGTGAATATTTGCAAATACAGTGAGAAACCAGTGGTGGTTTAGGCTCACTGAAATACTTTAAGAGACATATGAAGCTGAAAATCAGTTTCAAATCCGAGCAGCACAATGCCTTCGGTACTTATCACCTGACGTCGACGCACCCTAAAGCGCCAATAACAACAACAACAACGCACCCCCTCAAACATATCGACTGCTAGAAATTACCTAACTTGAATGGATTCTTATTTGCAAACACTTTTACATTTATTTTTCAGCTTTTCTAAGTGACATCAAAATGAAACATGCCTTATTTTACTTTTGGCACCATGGGCTGAATACTGTTATAAACCCTTTCAAATCCGAACAGAATTTGCACGAATCGCGTTTATTGGAGCAAAGAGACAGACAAATAGACATAATTTTATCTCTCAGTTTTTAAACGCCTCATCAGAATAAAATATACCTCATTCTAGGCCGGGTACCCTGGTTGTCTTGTGTTTGAAACACTATGAAAATCAGTCCAATTGCTTTTGCGTGTACTGCGTTCACAAATCAGAATTTTCTTCTCGTAGTCGCAATGTCTACTATCTGCTATATAAATAAGTGTAATGCGCTTTTAAGCTGTGGAAGGTGAATTGCAGTTTCGTGATTGTTAAAAGTCACCCATTAGTATCGTGAGATTTTTGTGAGTGTGATTATTGGTGATGACTTTTGAAAATAATTGACTATGTGTGTGCATTTTTGAGTGAATGTGTGATTGTTAAATATAGGTATTGTTTACAAAAGTGACAAGAAATCACCTGTGTGTCGAAGTTGAATAACTGATTCGCGACTGCAGGCAGCGAATTAAGCTCGGCCACCCATCAGTTAGTGCCCAGAGGGATCGCACGGATGGGTGACGAGGAAAGGCCGCTCTGCACTTCAGCGCCATGCACGTCGAGCGCCTCATTGAACTTGTCTTTGCCAGCGGACGTTGTGACAAGTGCAACGAATCAGCAAATGGATAAGGATATCGAAATGGATGAAGATGTTATGCCAGCCGCTGTGTTCAACATTCAGCGTATACATGGTGACGTGTATGCGGTGAGCAAAGATTTAAACCCAAGAAAGCGTTCCACTACTCCACCAGAGAGGACCAACAATAAACAGCCGCGCGCCGTCAACTACAGGAAGGAGGAGACGCGTAAATCTACTGGAGTCAGCCTGGCAGTGACGAAACTTGGTTCAGCCAAGAAACCAAAGAATTCCAAGGTACAAAAGAAGAAGACTATCGAAGCCGCTGACAATACTGCAATCTCGGTCTCCGGGCGGAATGGAGTCAAAGGGCGTCGTTCTCGCACCCAGAATTGGCAGCCAGACCAGGAAGGTTTCATAATGCCGAAGAAGACAGCAAAGCCCCCACCTTCATTGGACCCAGCGGCGATGGAAGTAGAAAATCGTTTCACTGCCTTGACTGTTGACGACACGCCGCGAAAGGAGACGAGATGCGACTCCATTCCACCTATAGTAGTGGAATTCGCAGAAAACTACAAGACCCTTCATGATCGGGTGGCAGATGTCATCAAGAGTCCATTCGCTGCGAAAACCGCAGGTGGCGACAAAATCAAATTCAGCATGACTACTACCGAAGACTTTGTGGCCGTCACTTCTCTCCTTCAACAGTGCAATATCCCGTACTACACTTTTCCGACCGGAGCGGTGAAATTGTTGAAGGTGGTGTTTCGTGGCATTCCCAGGACTCTGCCAACAGAGACATTGAAAGAAGAGCTGACAGAAATGGGCTACGAAGTGAGGTCTGTTGCTCAACTTCGTCGCCCCGGCAGTAACGATGTAATGCCGCTTTTCCTAGTAGTATTACCAGACCTGCCCTTAAATCGCACAATATTTGAGGTTGACAAGCTGTGCCACCTCAGAGTATCGACAGAGAAACTGCGATCGTCGGCTGGACCGCAGCAATGTTTCAATTGTCAGTTGTTTGGCCATGTGGCACGCCATTGCAAAATGCGCCCGGTGTGCGTCAAGTGTGCAGGGCAACACGACGCAAAATACTGCCACACGCAGAAGGGCCGTGACCCACCAATCTGTGGAAACTGCCACGGCAACCACGTTGCCAGTTGGAAAGGCTGTCCAGCCTATAAGCGAGCCCGCGATCGTCAAAGAGGAGTGGGGACAGAGGCTCCTCAGAGGCATCTACAACAGCAGTCAAACCAACAACAAATGTCGGAGATCAGTGAAATATCAAAATCAACGAAACCGAATCCACAGAAATTGAAGAAAACGAAGAAGCAGAAGGGCAAGAAACTGGCATCATCCAAAGTGCAATCAGACTTATCCTTCACTGAAGTAACCAAAGATGTGATTCATGTTTCTCCCCCCAAACAGCCACAGCACCAAGACACTTCGACTCAGCCGGTGAAGCAAGGCCCAGTTGCAAAGTCCGAACAACCGATGGCGTTGCAGACTGTACCACCAAAGCGTCAGAAAAGACAAGGTCTACCACACCAGCATCCAGATGAAGCAGCAGAGACGAACGGGACAAACCTCGGGAGACTAGTCAATATGCTTGAGAATATACTTAGCATGATGGTCAGCCTCCTAACGCGGCTCGATAGAATGTCTTCGGACATCACAGCTGCAGTGACGTCGGCGCTTGCCAACACCTCCATAACCCAGCAAAGCAACCATGAATAGGAGGCCTCACATTCATAGCCTCACTTTCTGTGTGTGGAATGCTAACGGCATTCATGGACAATTACTTGAGTTTAGACAATTTTTGCGGGAAGAAGATGTGGACATTTGCCTCGTCAGCGAGTCCCACTTGAAACCTTGCCTACGGGCGGCAGCACCAAACTACTGCTGCTACCGGAAAGACCGACTGACGGCCGGTGGGGGTGTTGCGCTGTACATTAAACGCGGTATTCCTCACTGTGAAGTCCCTCTTCCTCCTCTTCAGCAGGTAGAGGCTGTCGCGGTTCAGGTGAAAACATCCTCAGGCGCTATCACCGTCGTCGCAGCCTACCGACCACCACGCAGAGTGCTTGAAGAAGCAGACATCGCCGCCATTATCACACTTCCTGGTAAAATCCTGATTGGTGGAGATATGAATGCAAAGCACCAGGATTGGCATAGCAGAACTGCCAATCCGACTGGTAACCTCTTAAGACGCCTGGCCCACTGCCACAACCTATGTGTATGGGCACCTGAAGAACCAACGCATCATCCTGCAAATGGAAACCGGCCTGATGTTCTTGATATTGTTATAACACAGGGAATCACAGATTTTGTTTCGGCAACAACCCTTAACAGACTATCTTCGGACCACTCTCCTGTGCTACTTGAGGTCGACGTTGGGGAGTGGCAGCCAAACAATCACCCAATTCCTGATTACAAGCGGACCGACTGGGACCGGTTTAGGGAAGTCGTAGCGACTAAACTGGAAAGCGGTACAGTGTAAGGAAATGTTGAGGAGGCTCTGAGATTCTTCACCAACACCGTAAATGAAGCTACAAAAGTCGCCACACCACTGGTTCATACACGCATAGAACGTTCCTGCCAGCTTCCACCGCACCTCATTGCGCAGATCAGAAACAAAAATCGGATCGCCAAGGAGTGGAAACTAACGAGGAACCGTGCCACTCGCCGCCTCCTCAATCAACTGCAGCGAGAGCTGAAGGCAGCGTTGGTAGAACACAGAAATCGTGAGTGGTCCGCACGTGTTGCAATGCTGCGACCAAACGATGGCAGCATGTGGAACGAAACTAGGCGACTCACCCGCCGGAGGAAGCCGATACCACCACTCCACGGCGAACGTGGTCTTGTATTTCTACCGGAAGACAAGGCAAACGCGCTCGCTGACAGTTTTGAGAAAAATTTCCAGCCCGTCGATGACGACGTTGACGACCGCCACATTGTAGCAGTACGTCGCCGACTGCGACGGTACATGTCAGCCAATGATGACCATGACATCATTGCGATTGAGCCGCAGGAGGTAGCTAGCCACATCGCCGGGTTGTATCCGCGAAAGGCACCTGGGCATGACCAAGTGGACAATCGAGCACTCAGAAATCTACCACCAGAAGCCATCAACTACTTGACGCGGCTCTTCAATACCATCCTGCGACATCAGACTTTCCCGAGAGCATGGAAGCATGCCATCGTGGTCGGTATTCATAAGGCTGGGAAAGATCCAATCTTTCCCCAGCATTACCGGCCAATCAGCCTGCTACCCGCGCTCAGCAAAGTGTTCGAGCGAATTCTACTGAAGCGTATTGACACCTACATCCAGGCTGCAGGCGTCATACCCGATCATCAATTTGGGTTCCGTAGAGGGCACTCCACAACGCAGCAGTTGATGCGTGTTACAGAGGCAGCCACAAGGGCCTTCAACGAGAGAAGCTATTGTGGTTTGGTGTTACTCGATGTCGCCCGTGCATTCGACTCAGTGTGGCATACGGGTCTGCTCTGCAAGTTGTACGAATGGGGCTTGCCTGGACCCTACGTAAAATTGATCCGCAGCTATCTGTCAAGGCGCACATTCTGCGTCAGGGTTGGTGATGCCATGTCAACACGACGGCGCATTCGTGCAGGTGTACCACAGGGTTCAGTGCTGGGACCAGTTCTTTATAACCTGTACACAGCCGACATTCCAGCACCTGTGAATGTGAAAACAGCCACGTACGCCGACGATACGGCATTCTTTACATCCAGCCGTAGCAGAGCCATCGCGACGAGACGATTGCAGGAAGCTCTTCAGCAGACGATAGCCTGGGCCAGAAGGTGGCGGATAAGTATAAACCCTGTCAAAACGCAAGCGATTATGCTGACGCGACGCCTAGGACGCCGTAGTGAGCAACTACCTCACCCGCAACTTCAGCTCAGAGGTAAAACCATTCCCTGGGCACCAACTGCTCGTTACCTTGGTGTAACACTTGACTGTAAGCTGACATGGCGAGCTCACATCAAGGACATCAGGCAAAGGGTAAGTGCTCGGCTCCATTCTCTTTACCCTATACTTAACCGGGAAAGTTCGTTGGTACCTCACCTAGGAGTTGCCATTTATTGCTCCTTGATTAGGCCGGTAATTGAATATGCTTGCCCCGTCTGGGGGTACGCTGCTAATTGCCACCTGAGAAAGTTGCAGGTGCTGCAAAACAGAACACTGAAGCGGGCACTACATCTGCCCAACCGTTTCCCCACCGTCGCAGTCCATGAGGCGTCGGGAACAGAGAAGCTCATTGACAGGTTCCGGCAACATGCCTATAAATTCTACAGAGCAGCACATCACTCTGCCAATCCACTGGTCAGTTGTCTCGGCGAATATGAAACTGCCGCTGACAAACATAGCAGGCCATTGGTGCTGACGGAGCGCTAAGGACCAACTAATAATACGCCACCAAGACGACCAATCAGAAGTGAAGAGAAGACCACTCAAGAGAAGACTGAGGGAGGAAATGTCTCAGGACAACAACCCCCAACCGACCAGCTTTAATGCTGAGACTGGCGAAGATGATTTTAAGCTGTGATTGGTAACGTTAGGTATCACGGTTACAGAGAATGAAAATTTTGATATGAAAACCTCTGTATCCCCTTTACAAAATATTTAGGCATTTATCTAGATGAAATGATCAACTCTGGTCAACACAACAAACCGCTTTTTGATCGGCTTATTCCTTCCATGTTAAGTTGGCAAACTCTTAGTGAAGGTCCAAGGGTTCTTGCCTTTTAGTTCTGATAAGAACCGTTAGGTGACATGCGGATAACTGTGCTCGGTTGCCAGGAGATCCTGTAGGATTGTCTGGTAGGCCGACTGTGTAGACCAGGGATGGCGAACCTTTATTGCTCTGCGAGCCATTTGTTCTAAATAAATATTGAACAAACCGTACACGTGCCATCAAACAATTATGACTAAGTGATTGATGGGAAATTAAATAAAACTAAATACTATCACCTTAAATATATACTTTTTTTATACCAACCAATAACATTAACATTTTAGTGCTAATTTAAGTTGATGAAAGTAGTGCAACCTCTGGTGTTGCAAATTAGATGCCAAATAACTTATATCTGTTTCATATTTTGTCACTTTTAGCACAATGTAAGCAGAAGTGGAGTCATCAGACAAATGGTTTCGAACAGTATTTATTGTTATTCATTTCTGAAAATAATGACTCACAGGTATAGGTAGATAAAAATATTGTTAAGCCGTCTTCTTAAGACAGCTAAATGAGTCTGGAATTGAATATCAAGTTTCCATAATGATGGTACTGGCATTTTTACTCATATTGTTTGATAATCTTTCTATATCGTTTAATCCCAACTCCTTCCTCATTTCGATTAATTTTTCAGTCCTAATTGATCTACAATATAACTCAATCAGATGCATTTCCATTTCATCAATTTCCATCCAAACAAATTTATTTAAGTTCAGTTTATCAGATGAAGTCACATGACAATTCATAATAAATCTGAGTGTTTCCGATACCTTTTTGAACTGAGGAAATCTTGATGAAAATTCTTATATTGAAGAATTAATTACTGAAGATAACTCTTCAGTGAGTTTTAATTGGTCTGGTTTTTCATGTACATCCAAACTTTTGGTGATTTTTTCTAGTTTGTAAAATACTTGTAATTATTGGTAATAGTATCGATACTGAAAACTTGCAATTTAACCTCAAAAGCAGGAATAACATAGACGAAAAATAAATTATTTATATCGATTAGCTACCTACTTAACTAATGCCGAGCCCAAATTATTTGGTCGCGTGCCATCATCAGCACGCGTGCCATTGATTCGCCATCCGTGGTGTAGACTATTTAGTGGTGCAAGCACGTTGCTCAGTAGAGGCTAGTCAACGTTACACTAAAGGGACTCGATCTTCCTCGCAAGACCTGGGCAGCTCTTAACAGAGTTAGGTCTAGTCATGGCAGATCTGCTTCAGCTCTGTACACATGGGGAATGAGAGATTCGCCGAACTGCGACAGTGGTGAGGAAACACAAACCATCCGTCACGTGACATTTGACTGCCCACTTCGAGCCTTCAGGGGATCACCAATAGACTTTATCAATATTTCAAATGAAGCTCTAGATTGGCTACACTATGTTCACTTTGAATTTTAATTATAATTTAATGTTACATTGTATTATTGATTTTGTGCATGGCCATAAGATAAATAAATAAACACAACAAATCCCTAACACAGAAACTGTTATTCACTCTACTCTTCATCTACAAAATATTTCTCCGACCCATCTTGGATTTTGGACGGTATATTTCATGACTTGCAATACGCCGCCCCTGTTTCCTCTTTCCTGCCCCCCTCGAAAATAGAATATTCGCGAACTCCGTATCCTCTGTAAAATTCAGCGCCTCAATCCCTCCATTCTCTTCCCAATAATTTTCTCAGTACCTAAATTGCAGCTTCTCCAGATTATTTTTTCTCTAACAAAAATGTGGTCACCCACCACCTTCTCGTAAACTTCCCCAACTTAATCATTTTATTCACAACGAAACTTCTACACCTTTGACACCCAAACAAAAGAACGCTTATTCTCCTGTTCATTTTACAAGAAGGCGACAAAGACGTCAGATCAATTTTAACTCATTTAACATCACAAACACTTCTTATGCATTGAAGCCCGCTACCACCCTGTACTTCTCAGCTATAATAGCCTAAATCTATTTCTAATTGCACCAGCATATATATATATATATATATATATATATATATATATATATATATATATTAAACATTAGGATAAAAATCACCGCTTACCCTAGAAGAGGATTCCTGCGGCGTTGGTACACGGAAAAAAAAAAAAAACCACACGAACACACATAGAATATATTTTTCGAGCCATGGCTCTTCATCAGTAGGAGTGAGCAGGCTGCACGCTGGAGGCTGGCAGCCAACTATATATATATGTATATGAGAGCCTTCTACTGGTTCAGTGGATAGATCGATAGGTCCCTGGTTCGAAACCCTGTCACGTCGGAGATTTTCAAAGAACCTTAGCCCGACGTTCACCTCTGGCATAACTTGCTGTGTCATGTACGCCAGAACGCTACTATAGTTCGGATCTCACATTAAACTGTAGATCCCCTTTACCCACTAGAATTACCGAGTTAGTTTAGGTTTCTAAGCACTCGCCTTTTCATCTCATCATTATAAAAAACCCTATTGTTTACAGTCAATATTATTATCAAGGCTAAACTCTTAATTGTTCAAAGTTTCCTATTTTAGAAATTCCATCTATTACCGTTATTATTAGTATTAAACTGTAAATTGCTCAATTTTTTTAAAAATAATCATAATTAAAAGTACTATTGTTTGTTATTACTTTTGTTACATATGTTTCTGTTTTAAAAGTTGTTACGTGTTTCAGTCTTCCTAAATATGTAATTTGTAAAAAAAAAAAGTTACCTTCCAGAACAAGCCGGAAAATGCTGAGCGACAACGATGACGATTTATTTGACGAAGGGAAAGGTGTAAATTAGCTCGCCTTCTAGGGTTCATGTCTATAGGGATGAAACGAAAAAAAAAAAAAAAAAAAAACGATTTATTGATTCATGATGGCTATAAGGATGTCACGAAAAATCAATGTAAGGACAAACATTTCTTACATAAAACTTTGGCCAAATTTTAAATTCTGAAATATCCATTTTGATTTCGTCTAAACTAGCACATCTCTCTTGAAACCTACACGATTGCGGTTCTCTGTACATAAGAATTTTGTTACTTACAACAATTTGATTTTTGAATGCACTGCTCTTCAATTGTTGATTTTTAAAATTTAGCACAGATACATGCCTAAAATATTGTATATTGTTAGAAACCTACTAATGTCATATTATTTTTGCTAAAAAAATTTATTCTCCTGATTAATTAGATCTCAATGGTGTGCTGTGTAAAATTAATAATAGCAACTGTGGGAATGAACATCAATACCGAAGAATCTTTCTTTTTTACACTTATTTGACTGCATTACGCATGAGAGGCACGGTACTGGAAATAAAGGGATCTTAACATAAAATGTTCACCTCACTTCAACATATAAATGAAGATTCCTAATGGACATTTTCTTACAGCACCTAACACAGCATATTTGTTGAGAGCATTGAGGGGACGATGATTTTTTTTACTTTTGGCTTTACGCCTCTTCGAAGTCGAGGTCATTAGAGGCGGGATGGGTCTGGGGACAAGAAAGGGAAATTAATTCGGCCATGACCGTTTTTTTTAAAGAAGCATCCCAGCATTCGCCTGGAATGATTTGGGGAAACCATGAAAAACCCAAATCTGGATGCCTGAACGGGGATTCGAACCGGAGACCTCCCGAACGTGATGCCAGAACGTTAACCGTTCACCTACAACGCTCGGTAGGGACGATGAGGTGTTTGACCAGCTTGTATCACCTTTTCTATATGGTATCATCCAGCGGAATGCTTATGTAGCCCCAATTTACGCTTTTGGGGTTCATATTTGAGGAACAGAAATAACTTACATAAGTACAAGTCACACCTCATACATAGGCAAATGGTGACAATCCTTCCATCCATTAGAATAGATAACCTTTAATGACCGCAGCTGCCTCCAGATTACAACAGATAGGAAAAAAAACAACAAATAAACTAAATCACTATGTAAGTAAATAAATTATAAGTGGTAAAGTTGATGTTTGATCTGAGACTGTAGCGTTTCAGTTATATGCAATAATAAGTTACTGATTTCTCTCCCTTATATATTTGCTTAGCTGCCTCTGGGAGAGGCTAAGTGAATGAATGTTTCTACCTGCAGCGTTCGTGATGTGTATCCATGTCAAGGGCTCACTGTGCTAACACGGGACAGCTGCCGCTCCAGCTCATAGTCAACTCATCACCAAATTGGAGCGCTGCGTACACAGAAAGCTGAACAGAGCTTCACACACAACATGCAGAGTAGGCGCAACAGAGGACCGTCCTAACTTTCATAACCATTGGTCTAAAATATCTCCTGTGTGAATTCCAAAGTTGTGGACTGAGTTAAGATTTTCTTTTTATTATTAAAAAAAAGCTGTTACACGCGACTTCGAACGCGTGGACTTAAAATTTTATTGTTAGAAATGGATATAAAAGTTGTAAATTACGTAAAACGTGTTCAACAAAATTAATGCGAGAGAAACAAAGCCTGAGCGGCCGATATATCATTACGCTATCCGTCTGTTTGTTACTGTTCTTTTAATTTCAAAAAATGTAATAAAAAATATATTATTTACGCCGAAAAAAGTATCCTACGTCCTTGTTAATGATACATAGTATTTCCTTGTCAAATTTCATCAAGATTTGTACAGCCATTTAGTCATGAAAACGTAAAAAAGAACAGAGAGACAGAGTCACTTCGGCATTTATAATATTACTAGTGTATATGTACATTAAAACGTATCTGACAAAGATATTACCCGTCATCTACATATTCATACATACTCTGCAAATCACAAACATTGTGGGTGGCAGAGGGTGCTATGCACCAAATCCTAAACTCGTGCATTACAATCCCGAATAGCACGAGGAAAGAAGGAATACATACAGTAAAAGCATCAGTACGGCATCTTATTTCTCGATTCTTAACCCTCCGGTCGTTGCGACCTAAATAGGTTGGCGGAAGAAGTATTTCATTGCACTCGAAATTGAAAGATTTTCGCATATTCTCCAATAAATTCAGACGCAAACTACGTCGTCTGTCTTCCAAACTATCCCAGCCCAATCTATGTATCAATTGTGTGACGCTTTCATAAGGGTTGTAGCAACCAGTCACGAATCGAGCGGCTCTCCTCTGCACCGTTATGGCAAATCATCTGAATTTGCAGAATAATATTACGGTAGCACAGAGTTATTGTAACTTTTAAGCCTTGAAGCACATTTAACATTCAGCCAGTCATCACTATTATATACCATTTAAATGCCAGTTTCTAGGACGAAAAATCTGTTTTCCTAACACGTGCTATAACGTTCCTACTCTTTTTATAAACAATTTAATTTGGTCGTATGATGTCACTAAAACCTCGAATAGCGACGATGACTCTTTAGTTTTTTGCAGCAAATGTCATATCCGTCCACAGAAACTGACGTGTCATCTATGAAAAACAAAGTTTGTGATTAGTGTCCGTAGGACTATTGCGGAACACTCGCTGCAGCTACAAATGACACCGTTATGAAGGAGGAGAGTGCTACTGAAGTGCGGCCTCTTTCTGACATGGCAACCGGTTTCCTGGGAGTATTACTGCTCCACACAAAAACGCAGAGGCTGTCCTAGAAGCCGGCGAAGGTTGTTCCATCCCCAGAAGAACAATTCTCACGACATTGAGATCCAGCCGGTGATAATTTTCAGCAGAGGCTCTCATTTGCACTTCTTGTTGAGCGGTTGAAAGGTCTCTTGGCAGACGATCATTTCCCCACTCGTTAGTGGTAACTGAAATTTAAATTGTATACTCAGTCTGGCGACTAACGTAAGAAGTCGCAGTTGGTAGCACTGTCTGATCCCAGTGATAACCACTTTCACTTTCTAACAATCAGCTTCAATCAGTTTTATTTTTAAACAGTTGTAAGTGAAATAGAGGTTTTTATAATAATGGAACAACGCATCATTATTACACAATACAGCGTGAAACGAGTAGAGATTAAAATTAGACAGAACTAGGTGGCCAGTGTGAAAATTTCGGGAATGATTTACAATTAATAGTGAGGATAACGGTTAATAGTAGGATGAAAGAAGAATCGGCTAATTTGTAGCAATTGATTATTTGTCAGCTGAAACAGGTACGTAGCAAAATATTCATAGTCCTACGAAACAAATAGAAAACACTTTTAAACACGTAAAACATACGTATGACACAAAGTCGTAGTAATTTGACTTACCCACATTTGATCACTGCCTCTGTGATATGTGGTGCTGATAGTAGCGGTAACGCGATCAATCCTTATCGAAGCAGTGAAGCCTACCGGCTTGACTCTGAACTGTTTCACACCCGTGTCCCTGATAGATAATATTTTTGTCCTTTACGGGTTGTCTTCCATAAATTACTTTCTTAATTTGTGATTTAACCAAAGCCGAGACGTTAATCTTTAAAATGATACCTGATTAGTTGATTTCGGTTAAGTGTAAACGAATATACGTTGCTCATCACAAAAAAAAAACTTTTAGAAACCATATGTGTGATGCGAAAACAGTTTCAGCGAAACTGATAAAGATATCACGTGCTTCGAAGAGAAAGGCTGTAAAAAATATAAGTTATTTTATGTTACATAATAGATTGCGATTTAAGCTTCAATGCTCCTGGTATTTCGCCTGTGACGGATCTACGATCTTTCCGGATAGGAGCAAAAACTAAAGATTTCTGCCCCTAATTTCCTGAATTTGAGATTAATTATTTCAAATAAGTTTTTTTTTTTTTAAACCACATGTACAGAAGCAATGACAACTTTAAAAACGTCAACACTCTGTAAATTAGTCGCCTAGGAGCTAAAAAAAAAAAACCTATATGGAAGCTGTGTCGGACACAATAGTATACGCGCAATTTGTTGCTGAAAAAAGTAAGTTTTCAGATGATTTTCTGAAATTATTTAGTTACATACGGATGTGATTTCTCTCTTCTGTCTTGAGAATTCACATTTCACGCGATGTAGCACAAGAAATATTTCTTGAAACTTACACTAACCACAGACAAACCGTGACATTCATTTTACTCTCTTCAAAGACATCGAGTTTTAGTGAGATCCCGAAAAAAAAAACAATATATTGTTGGTGCCAGAGGTGACGTTTTGCACTTTGGCAATGAGAATTGTAACAGAAAATGGGAAGAAAGAAATGTACAGATAAGAAGCACATTGACAGTAGGAAAAAGAGCTCGAAAAGGAGGGAATTTTTTTTAATAACATTTCTTTATTTCAGTGTGTTGACATTATCGCATAAGGAGACAGAAATGGTAAAAACAGAAGCATTTAAATGTTTTTGGTATAGAAGGATTGGAGAAAATTATTTGGAATCGGAACGGAACATTCGTGTTTTGGAATTGTTAAGTAAGAAAAGGAATCTATAGAAAAAAGTTAGAAAGGATGGTAGACAAATGTTGACATGCGCCACGTTTGATGACGCGTACTGAAAAGATCTACTGCGAAACTAAGTAAATAATCGAAGATGTAAGTTGTGGTGGATAGAACAACAAATTTTACAATGCTAATGTTAGAGGCCTTACAGCTTACTCTAATTCCCAAGTTGATGAATAGGAATATAATAAACCGTCTAGCATACATGTAGCTTAGTTTGTTGTATATTCTCCTGCTTCGCCGCAACGTGATAAACTCTGAAAATAATTGTTGAACCATTATGATTTTCAGAACTACTGCAGTAACTTGACGAATAATGTCCGACGTTATTGTATATTGATTCTTTATAATATAGATTATACTGTATAAACGCTGAATGATCCTGGTGGGGTATGAAACGAAATTTTGGCTTGTTCTCTGCTTTTGTTTTTGTTACATTCAGACGAAAACATTCCTTAAGAAATTATAGTTGGCTTCTGCTTTATTGGTACTATCCAGCCTTGTTTTTATTTTTTACTGTATCAATCAATGCTCCTAATTATTTCAAAACTATCAGTAAATTTGTTTAATTTCTGTATATAAGCACTGCATTTTGTTTCTGAAAAAAATCTGATCGTCAACTTCCTTTCCCGTTTCCTTATTCAAAGTGTAATACTCAAATAATCGTGCTTTTTGATTTGACGGAAAGTAGAATACTCAAATAATTGTGCTTTTTGACTTGATGGGATTGCCAACACAAAACCAATGATTGTGTCCATATCCCACAGCTAAATATGAAATTCGCAGTGCTGAAAACTCTTGTATTACCTTTTTTAAGTGGCATGGTCATTAGTGGCGGGAGTTTTCGAAGGCAGAGGAAAGTAAATCGACCGAGGAATTTGCCAAGTAATCATGTTGCGATTCATTTGGAGTGATTTGCGCAAACCATCGCGAATAGTAACCTGCAATTGCAGACGAGCACTAGAGGCACTCTGTTCGAAACTCAGAATGTTCCCACTTACATTTACTATGTATGACCGGATGAAAAATCAAGATTACAGTCATAAAGCCTATTTAAAATGTCCCACTACTTAATGATTGCGGGCCAATAATTTATACTCTCAAACAACGGAAATACTCGTAATTCTGGAATAGTTATACTGTATTATATTAGTCCACTGTTGATACAAGGGCTTGCCGATTATATCATCGCCCCGAACTTTTGATTAATGATAAGAATTCTCACAAAACTACGAGTTGAAAAAGCAATTCGACGGGCATTTCGAGTGGAATGCGAGGAAAAACAGAAGACGCGGTATGCTGCAGATCGATTGACTCTCGTCCGCAACGCAATCGGAACTTTCTACGGTTGGTTATGGCGGAAGAACACTTTCTCCTCCGAGGAACCTGTTTTAAATACCCTGAACGCACTCTCGTTTCGCGCGTCAAGCATCAAGATCGAAACTGGACTGAGATATGGATGACATGTTTTCTAGCTAACAAGTATGCAAATTATTCGGAAAATTTTGATTTCATGGTCGCCAAAAATATATCTCGTTTGTAGAACCTGTTGATAATGGCAGGAACCTGTGGCTAAGATATTTTCATCACACATACTTAAACTAGCATTTTCCTCTACTGAATTTGTTCAAATCAAGATTATTTATCATTCTAATCAAATGAGCTGCTCACCAATAAAAAGATCCCTACACATCCTGTTTAAAATTTAGTCATTTACTATTCCATTATCCATTCAGGATCTCTGTTAACCTCTAATATTAAAGCATCACCGTTTATCCTTCTACTAAAAGTTACCGCCTCCTCGTCCCGTATATTCCTTCAATACAATTTTACTAATCTCACTATAGGTATACTAGATGACCCATACGAAAATTTCGCGAATAAAACATTTGCATAGCAAGCAAAACATTGACCCATGCGAAAATATGGTCTGTAGTGGGTTAAAAGATGAACCGGGTCACTTGTAGCAATGTATTTCTGATTTAACCTCATGTATACTATCCTGCAGCCCTCTACTTCGACGTAAACACGAAGCTGTCCCTTCCGGAGGTCGAAGTGTCACAGACCCTCCGGAATACAGTTGATCTGAACAAAACACAGACAGTATACTGTTATCTCTGTGGTATGTGGTGCTGCTATCTAGAGGTAAGGTATCAGTCTCCATCTACCAGCGACATAGCTCTGAAATGTCTCATACACGTGACCTTAATAGCTAATACTTTTTTACTTTAGTGGTCGAATTCCTTCCTTAAAATACGACGTTACTAAAGCGCAGACCTTAATCTTTAAAATGATATCTCATTTATCGATTTCGGTAAGGTATCAAGGGAGATAAATGGCTCGTGACAAAAAAAAAAAACACACACACTTTAGAAATACTGTAAATGATTGTCCATAGTGCCTCTCGTCACAATTTAGTTAGTAGATATCACAGACACTGTCCTTGTTGAAGAAGCCATAGGATCTTCATATTCAGATACTCTATTCAATTCTATCTCAAAATGACGTACATTTAATAGGAAACCTAGATTTTTTTTTTTGCCTTAACCATGGTGTGTTCTTTACCAGAATATGCTTCGGTAAATGTGTTCTACCCTGCAGGTCAGACATGCTGTTAGTTGCTTAGCATAGCCGCCACATTCTGACTGACCCACTATCGACTTCCATTGTTTCAGACAGCCGTAATGCCGTTGGCTCGTTTTGTTTCGTAGTTCAGATTATTGCCCTGCGTCTGTACTTTCCAGAGTCCGCTAACCGCACACTTCAGCGAGGTCCGAGATTCTTTTATTTTATGATTTTGAAGAAGTCTTTCGATTGGTTAGATTGAGTAATATACCAAGATTATCTGTAAGTATGAAGAACTTTTATAATACAGATTGCAATTATATGTTTTACATCCTATAACGTTTGTCTTCCTCTTCAGCCGTACTTTTTATTCATAAGTTATCCAACTCTGTTCTTCCATTGTCCCATTCTTCTGCTTTTAAAGATCCCTCAAGAAATTTCTTTCTTCAACCGTTATACAATTTTTAGCTATCGGCCACCTTAAAGTTTCAGTTTTCTTGTTCTTCGTATTCGCTTCCATAAATCGCTTTCCAATATACACGATCTTCGAAACAACTTTCTCACTCCTAACTTTGTATTAACTAGTTAAAGAATTCTCTTGTCGAAATTTTTTTTTTTCCTAGTACTGATTTCTTTTACCATTATTTAAATTTAACATTCTAAATATCAAATTTATCTCCTTTTTTGTGATCCATCTGTTCCAATTTGAAGGTTGGTAACATTGGAACTATATCACATTTCACGACTTTTGCTTGCCATCTCTTTCAGTTTGGGTGAAACGATTCTGCCAATTTTCCCTTCAGCGTTTTCTCCATCAACAATTTTTTCTTCACTTAGAAGTTTCTTTTGTTTCTTCACTATGTCCCACTACGGCGATATTCATTTTAGTGACGACAGAGTATAGCATTCTGAGCAGTTTTTTAAATTGCTGCTTGTCTCTCATGATCCTTACATTTATTTACTTTTAAGCAGACTTATATCGCAGTTTTCCGGCCAGAAAGAACCTCTTTGTTTTAAGATCGCTGTCGACTTCTTTGTACCAGCGAAGTGAAAAATTGAATATATCTTCCAATGAACTGTTTCACGTACGAGCTAAATCTAAGTACGGTATCGCAACAGTGTGAATGCCATTGACTTTCTTTAAGCAACAATAAGTGTGTAGTGGACGAATTGTGAAGACAAAGAACGAAGATTGCAAGGTTACGCATAAAACATGTAGCCTTGTAAACAATCACCGACGTTTTACATTCACAGACGATAACGAAAGGTTTACACTACTTTAACAGATTCTTAAGTGGATCTAGACGTCAGATATTGAATAACTGCGACGATAGAACAAAGAGCAAAGCTTTCACTTCTAGACCCACTTCATAGCTTTTGAAAGTCGATTTGAGTAAGGCAATGAGAGATACAAACGAAAGAGAAAGGTTTCAGCTGTAAATATTTATATCGATAAGGGCGCAAGTAATACTTTCCAAAGATTATCAGTAACAAGAGTAGTATAGGACAAATTTCCATGTCGTTCTTGTGGATCCTAAATGTGATTTCTCCTCTTTTTCTTACCGTTTTCCAGCTGCTCCACAAAGTCCGTTTTTACTATATGGTTGCGACAACCATGTTCAACAGCCGACTTTTTGCAGAGCCTGTCGGAGGATGGTGGAAAGCGTATAGGTTTCGTATTTTTTCTGTTCAATATGAGCAATCCTATTTTTGTTTTCGTGAATTGTTCAGTTATTAAGGCTGCAATTGTGGACAGTTGGGAGATTGGGGGGGGGAGGGGGAGGTTGAACGGCAAGGCTCTACCCTGGCTTCGGGATGACGTGGATTGAAATCCCCGTCCAGATTTAATATTTCCATAGTTTTCCAAAATCACTTCAGATGAATGCGGGATGGTTGCTACAAAAGCCTGTGGATTAATTCCTTCCCGTTCCTCTCCCGCCTCTAATGATCGCATCGTAAATGAGGCGAAAAGCCATAAAGGCCTCTTGTACATATGTGTCCGATCCAGTTTGGATGCGGTTCAACATACACGACTAAACTGCGAGTACGGAAACTATGTGGTACTGGTTAATTTTATGTCAATCTCTTATTGTGTAAATGTGTTGATGCTTCTCGCCAAATGGAAAGGAATATGTGTGTGTGTCTGTTTGTGTGTGGGGGAGATAGAGAGATAAAAAGAAAGATATGCTTTTATTACTTGGATATAAAGGAAATACGACCTCAAATAGGGCAATAGGGCATTTTATGGTTATTTAGAGATGAATGGTCCATCGCGGTGTAATAAAACGTACCAATCTGATCGAACACGACATCATCACACAGAAAATGAGAATGTTTTGACATTCACGACAACTATGTGCCACGAATGGTTACGGAACTACTTGGCATAGCTCACCATCTGTCCAACTTTGTTATTTGCACAAACATTTATTTGTCAGATTTTTTAATGGAAGAGGTATTGATATTTAAATTATAATATTTTTTATTCATAAATTAACATATTACAGATAATTAGCTTACTGTTTTTTTAATGCAGTATCTTCTCATTTAAATATACTGTACTGGTTTTAACTTAATTTAATTCTATTTTCGATGGAGCATATGCTGCAGTATCAGTTTTCCCTCAAACCTATTTTACATTTTATATTCTTTCAGTGCATTTCCCCACCTACCTACTTTCCCCTTTTTCAATCTTTAATTTTAAAATATTTCAGTTTTTTTCGTAAATTGTTCGATGCTTTCCTTGGTAATTTATTCCAGTGAAAAATTAAATGTATACATACATTGATAACCTCGGAGATCGTAGTTAAACAATCATTACGTAAATTACTTGTATCGGGATTCTTTTTGAATGATATATATTGAATCTCTGACGGCCCTCGCGTAAAAGGAAATCAGATTTTTTTTTTATTTTTTTTTTTTTATTTTTTTTTTTTTATTTATTTTTTTTTTTTTTAAACCTAGACCTGTAGGTCTGTGTATACGTATGAATTATGCCAGCGCAACTGTTTGGGTTTGGAGTTGTGACGTATGCTGTGGGATGGTAATGCAGTAGGTAGCATCGAGGGCGTTATAACTATGTGAAGGACGTAAGGAGGCGGAAGGCTGAGGTTACAACACAATTTTATAACACAAATCACCTGGAAGCCTTAGAATATGGTTACTTGAGAATCATTTTACGACAATTGTTCTTACAGAAACATGTAGGAGTTATTGGAAATAGGACGCCAAGTTCTTATTACCATTGTTATTTTATCCTACACTGTAGTATGTTAATAAGATAGCACAGCGTGTCTAAGTACTTAGTACAGTCCAGTTATTCCATGTGTTTCTCAGTACACAATCAGTCTGTTACTGAGTAAAATTTTAGTATAAACCCACGTCAGGAAACATTTTTGAATCAGTTTAGCCACTAAGATTCATTAACAACAAATAGTGATCGGTTACATTTACTGATATTGTTTACTAATTGCACCACAGACAGAGTTACCACATTTGAATACGTAAACAACACTCTAGTTCGTCGTAAAATAAATTACTGCATCTTTGAAATGGAAGTGTAAGAATAAAGTAACGCACATGAGGTATATAACCACTGTATCTTGGCACATTCTCTTGTCAAACACTGCAGCAAAAATCAAATTCAGTTCATAGACACGTACAGACTACTATTATATTCAGTTCGCCCAATTTATAGCTTGTCAACGAGCCGGTTTCAGGAAGCCTTAGTTGATTGAAACAAATACTATGGAAAAAATCACGGAAGGCAATCGGTCCATCATCCATTATCATTAAATCATCAGTAATCTTTATCTGGTTGGCTGCAGTGACATTTTCTACATGTAAAAGGGAATCTGCTCTTCATATCGGCAACATCGATTGTTCCGGCCTTGCTGAAACAGTTTGAACGCATGATTAAGGAAGTTGTGAACAAAGTTACTGTAATACAGCAACGATGTAAGCTAGATTTGAAATACATTCAATTAATTCTGGTTGTAGCTATTCACTTACGATAAATCAAATGCAATTTACGTAAATAAAGTAGACGTAAACTTGAAATAAAAGAAATTATTGCTTATTTTTATTTGTACGCACATTTTAACAGTATAGTAAATGATCACATAATTCCTTTTGATAAATTCAATTTAAAATGTAATATATCTCTTTCATCTTGATGCTTTAATTCTTTTCATATCCTGAGAACTCCGCTATCGGCCTCATACTGCCGATACAATTACAATACACGTTACTTCTCTGCGTTGAATCGTCCAAAGAGTCTCCTACCACTGATCCGGCGCTGTCAACATTACTCTCTGGTTCCATAGACATTGTTTGGCTGCCTTATACTTAGAATGAAAACTGTTATAACAAAGTTAACAACATTAAATTTAAAACAGCAGTAAGATATGTGGTGTTATACCTTATATGATCTAAGTAACACACAATTCTAAATGGCATAAAGCTTTAGTATGGATGATTACGAGTATTAATTGCCGTGTAACTTACTGTTAGAAAACGAATTGTGGTGTGGGCTAAGCCGGTGAAGTTTGAAATATCGAGCTGCAGAATACTACATTCTCAGTTCACTATAAGTGAAAAGAGAGATCAACGAACATTGCAAGGGATTGAAAAGTGCCGTTTGGCAATGATAGAAGAGCAACCTCTTTGAGCGTATTTTAGCAAACTATAGCACGTTCTCTTTCAGAGATCTCAGGAAAGTTAAAATCAACAGCGAACGGGGAAAACACTACGTTTATACCCTCTGAAGTATAAGACTTATTTCGTAATCAATTCTCTTATTTTTCGAGTCAATGAATATTATGAGAAGTTACTATTGGCCATAACTGCTTTTGCTTTTTTCAATTGACACAGAGACATTTAGCTGGTAACAACAGAAGATATTCACAATCGTCGTAGAAAAAGTCTGGCAGTTAATTTCTCAAGAAGCTTTCGTCTATAAAGAAGTCTCATCATTCAAGATATTCCTTACAAAAGACTTTAATACATTTACAGCATTTCGCTTATTATTTGTACCATTTTCGTAGTTTATAGGATTTGTATTTATCATTCAAAATTTTGTTAAGTATAAAATGTTACTATAATATTATGAAATAACGGTTTGTTGTAGATTTTGGTGAACGAACAATCTGAATGTACAGATAAATAAATAAATAATTTCGCTTATATTATCTTTCATATTACATTTTAAATTCATTGACCTTCCAGCTATTCTTTGCATTTAATGTAAACAAGAAAGGTATGTGATGATTTAAATCCTGCCTGTGTTTGGCCATCCTTACAGGTTAATGTTTCGACGTTAATGCCTAGACGATTTATGGGACGGTTTCCATTTCAGCTTCAGATGTAAGTCATTCATAACCAGAATAATACAGCAAAAAAATTCTAAAAATCATTAACATTTCTCAAACAGATGGCAGTTCTCACCATTCTGTCTTGGAAGATATCGTAAATTAATGATCTGCGATGTCAACAAGTTATACTACAAGTATTTAAAAAATAGGACATTCACGACAATAATAGAATAATGAAAGAAACGATCGTAAAAAGGTGGCAACGTAAAGATGTTAAGAATGTAGTTTTCTAGTTACTTACTAAACGACTTGAATGCGCAAAGAATTTGCATCGTTTGTTTTGAACAACAAAACGGTGGTGAACATTTATTTAAAAAAAAAAAACCATACGTGATTAATATGAAGTGAAGCTTCGTGTCTTTTCAGTATTTGTGCACAGTTCAGTTGCGAAAGATACCTTTTATTACGTTTAGGATTCAGGTTCCTTGGCACTTTCCATCAATCGGTAACATCCATCACGTGCGTATACACAGCTTTGGTCATGAACACGATCCAATAACGGTTTGAAGTAAAAGGCACTAACCCGCTAGTTAATGAGTTATGCGTCCTTACTTTCCCTTGACGGAGGTATGCGCTGCTCAAGGTGACGATCTGAAGTACTCGTACAGCCGGCCTTCGATATGAAAGTGTATCACGCTTTGGTTCTTACGATTGTAGTCTGAATTACCTACGTCCAATGAAGTAACTCCCGACATTTATTGCAGCTTTGTCTCTCAACATTGCTGAAGCAACTAGTCAGGAAAGTATATGTTATTGATATGTAGAGAACAATGAATAGGTTAAAAACACGCATTAACTAAGAAAAATTTGAGATTAACTTGATTCTCATGTTTAGTCAAATATTCATCCAACGGATTTGAGGTATTGTGGAGTATGATAACATTAGAACAATTTTATTCGGTACCAGTTATCTGACGAAAGGATAATTTTTGCATTTCTACATCGCAGTAAACCTCAAAGATAAAACTAAACTACAAACGTGGCTTTATTAACATACCCACCAGTTACTGTTTCAATTCTATCATTTGTGGAAAAATATCAATATATCTTCTCTTCGATTCAATACGACAGCTTTCCGTCTCAAACACAATATATGAATTTTTTTTTTTTGCTTATTTCCAAGAATCAATCTATAAATAGACAGAATATTTTTCAAACCTATAATGTCATCATTTACGCAAAAAAAAAGAGTTATAGCCGCAGAGTAAATTTCAATGCTAGGGGTTGAGTGTTAAGGTATGTTGGCGCTATCAGAGCGTCATTTGCGATTATTCTTACACTTTAAACTCATTAAAGCGGGGTTTCCCAACCTGGACCTATCCTAAGCCGTCCGCGGACGAAATAAAATTAATAATTACGATAATATAAATTGATGCGTGAGTACACGTGAACTCTGTCCACAACGTGTGAGATACGAGTCGAGCTATTAAATGACAGTTCTAGAATAGCCAATTTCCAATTATTATTATTAGAGCCTATTACTATTATTAAGGGGTCAGCGGCTAGTTTCTAAGTGGTCCGCCGTTAAAAAGATTGGGAAAGGTTTTTTTTTTTTTTTTTTTTTTTTTTTTTTTTTTTTAAAGTAACATAGGATCGCTTTTCGCGTGCTGTTTACATTAAGCTGCACATCACAAATATCCCACACTAAAGTGTTCCGTTAAGCTGCGATAGAGACGGAAGCAGTTCACGACAACTAACTCCGACACTAGGTCACTAAGAATTAGAAAATCAACACCTAGAGGCAGGTAATTTCTTGTTTAAAAAAATAATTGACATTGGCTGCTAAGACCATATAGCCAACTCATATTTTCTTTTGCTTCTGCTAGTGTATATATTCTGGTACGTTAAACATCAAAGGACGGACACACACACAACTTGGTCGAAATTGCCCATAACCAAAGAGGGACCCAAAACGGCGACCCCGGTGATAAACTGAACTTCCACAAATATTTCAATAATTGATGAAACACCATCTAATAGCTTCCTTCCGATTTTTTAGGGTACAAAGTGAGATAACAGTGTGCATTAAAACACAGTAAGCAAAAATTGTTTCTTTTTACCATTATTACTTTTTTGCACTGTGCTGTGCGGAAATAATAGTTAATAATAACAAACTGCAAAAGCAAGTATATGTCTCGATTGTGGAAAGGGGTAAGTAAATTTTGTATGTGACTATTACAAAAACAAGAATTTGTTTCATTGTTCTTTTTCTAAAACCGCTTTAACTATCAAGGACTGTGGATTCCTGTATAAAAGATTTCCATTTTCTTCTATCCCCAAAATCCCACAGTACACGTTTTGTTTTGTTTGAAATGTTAACGCCACCATATCTAATAGAACGAAGAATTAAAATGACCACCCGCCGGATACACAATAACTATCAGCAACTTGCTAAGGCCAGACGGAAAACTTTTTAATTTTTTATTATTATTTTTGCTTTTATGCCTCGTTGACATCTAGGTCATTAGAGGAGGGGAAAGGAGTGTGAGCATAAAACGGAAAGGAATTCGGCCATGGCCTTTTGAAGGAACCATCCCGAAATTCTCCTGGAGTGATTTGAGGAAACAATGGTAAACCTAAATCTGGATGAACGGACGGGGATTCGATCCCACGTCCTCCCGTATGCGATGCCAGAACGTTACCGCTCACCCACCACGTTCGGCAGTCTAAAACTTCTAAGCTACAACCAAGCACGGAGTAACCGCCCGAAGAAGCTGAAGCATCAGATGGGTATTGTTGAGAGGAATAGTCGCTCAGATTGGAATTTGCCAGAACACAATGGCAACACGGGTCTACGCCGAACTACCGAGAACTTCGATTATGACTGGAGGTTAAACAATACGACAGTTTTAATTTTCGTGTTAACAATTAAGAGTGTCTGAATATTAACTGAAACAATGATAAAACTATCTATTGCCTTAAAGTAAGAAACTGACTAAAGTAAAACATATGTATGAGTTTACATAATTATATGCCTACTTGTGCTATCTTGGCATCTTGTTATAACTGTTTAAATAATTTAAATGTGAATAAAGCTATGCAAAAAATGTGTTGTTACATTGCAGTAAACATTCTTCAAGCAGTATTATGCATAGCATAGATCGTCATTGTTCACTGTACGGGAAATCGTCTGTTTCTTTGGTGTCCGAGTGCCCAGATATAACGGAGTTCTTGTTTGGACGCAGCAATACTGGTTAGAGACAAAGGATGCCACCATGAACTCCGTCTGGGCCGTGGAATGCCGTCGCCACGCCTTATATTGCTCGCTCACCCATTGTTATTCTGCCTTCCTCCGCCTTCACATTCCGACCAGAGATAAATGCGTTCCCCGAGGCGCCTCGTCCACCCACAAAACCAATACAGCGGACGGCTGAATCGTCGTTACCAGTTTTTCGTCCGCGAAATGATTAATGGCTAGAAAGGCGTTTGTGGTCGCGCACGAATCATAGCATACAGATACTATAGAGCAAGGCTGCCCAACGAATTTTGGAGATGGGCCACAATTTCGACTCTAAGTTAGCCTGTGGACCACATATTACTTTTCTATAGTTACAATAAATACGATGGTTGGAACTTAAATAGTGGCAACTATTTATTCACAACCGATACAAAAGCGTTACATGCTTGCACTTGTTACTGTCCTTCAAAGTATTCACCAGCGTTGTGTAGAACCCGTTGCCAGCGCTGTGGAAGGCGTAGTATACCGTTAGTAGAGCATGTTCTGTTGATGGTGCGAATGGAGCGGTCTACTGCCTGTCGAATCTCTGGAACAGTTCTGAAGCGAATGCCACGAAGTGGTTCCTTCGTCTTCGGAATCAAATAAAAGTCACAAGGACTTAAGTCCGGGGAGTATGGTGGATGGTACAGTACTTCCCAGTCCCATCGAATGAACAGAGCAGCCACGGCTTGCGCTGTATGCGCCCGCGCATTGTCGTGAAAAATGATGGGTGGGTTGCGCAGAAAGTGTTGCCGCTTCTTTTGCAAAGCTGGTCGCAGGTGATGCTCCAAAAACGAACAGTAATACTGTGCACTGACGGTCTGCCGTGGAGGAACGTAATGCGTTAGGATAACACCATCACAGTCGTACACAAGAATCACCATAACTTTCACCATACTGGAGCTCTGAAGAACTTTCGACTTTCGCGGCGACCCATTATGACACCAATCGTTGGATTGGCGTTTGAGTTTTGGCTCGTACGATATGGCCTATGTCCCATCCAGTGTTACGATACGTCGTAAGAAAGCCTCTCCTTCGCGCTCATAGCGCTCCAAGTGCGTCTGAGCAGCGTCGTAACGCATCCATTTCTGAATTTCCGTCAATTCATGCGGAACCCATCGAGATGCAATTTTTCGCACGCCCAGGCGTTCCTTCAGGATGCGAAGCACAGTCGTATGCGCTAATCCGATTTTGTAGGCGAGCTCATGAATCGTCTGGCGTCGATCACTGTCCACTAACGCGACAACAGTGTGCACTTGTTCTTCAGACACGCTAAGACGACCTGTCCAATGCATGTCTGCCACAGTTTGGCAACCTTCGTTGAAGGCTTTTACCCAACGTGCCACTGTTTTGTACGGCAATGCCGATTCCCCGCAAGACTCTTGAAAACCTTGATGACACTGTCGTGATGTACGACCTCTGGCACATTCAATCTAGATCCAACTCCGTTGTTCCTGTTTCGAAAACATAGTGAAACCGTTACATTAGACCACTCGCTCACAAGTGACTGCGTTTCCCTCGATTGTGCGCACGCCGGGGACGTGGGACGGTCAAGTCCATTTGCTCGGAGGTAAGGTAGGTGTGTCAACAACGTGTGCCAGCAGCGACAATAGTAGATTCCATTTCATAGTGTCTCCACAGCAATTTTGACACTATTTAAGTTCCAACCCTCGTATTTAAATATAACAAAGATACAAATAACACAGTTTATTACAATCAAAAATTAAATACCATCAATGAGACCTAAGCACAGGTTTTTTTAAGATTATAATCAAAAAGTAAAAAAAAAACATCGATGAGACCTTTGAAGAGGTTTTTGACCTAGCATATTCTAGACCGCTGCTGTTGGAGGGAACATTCAAATGCGCTTCGTGGCCCGCGGGCCTGGGTTTGGGCAGCGTTGCTATAGAGCATCGTAAACAGTTGGTGACTTAAAGAATTGGATTCTCAGAGATTTATTGTATTTTAATGACGAAGATCTTTGAAGTTGCTCGCGGGATGCAAATATCGCACGATAGTTCATCGGCTATGCGAGCATCTGTTTAATCTTGTGTTAAGGATTCTAACCGACACATCTGACTGAACCCCATTGCTCGCTGTCGCCTGCATAATGGCCTAATTGGAATACGTTTTGAAAATCGAACTTTCAAAATCAAATGCTTAAGCTGCCGAATTCTCTGGAACACTTCTGCAAGTCGAATGTGTACAAGTTGTAGTAAAACTTGTGTAAGTTTTTATTTTTTTATATTTTTTAATGACATTTGGCCGTGTTACCCATACAGCCAGTTCAATGTGTTTGTCTCGCAATGTATAGATTTAATACCAGTGTGATTATTTTTCCTCTTTTGTAAGAACGACACGAGACGAACACAGCGTTTAATTAAAACCACCCATGCCCTTGGCCGGACTCGAACCTGGAACCCCTGCAGCGCGAAGCAAGCACGCTACCACTACGCTGCGGGGTCGCCACCTGTGTAAGTTGTACATAATTTCATTATTGTTACTGTTACAGGAACCACGACCATATAAATGTTTAAAGTGCGTTTTGACAAATCATATCAGATTTACAAGCACCACTTCCATACCGAGCGTGGTAGGAGAACGGTTAACGTTCTGGCCTCGCATTCGGGAGGACGCCGGTTCGAATCACCGTCCTGGCATCCAGATTAGGGTTTTCCATGGTTTCCCCAAATCATTCCAGGCGAATGCCGGGATGCTTCCTTCAAAAAGGCCATGGCAGAATTACTTCCCGTTCCTTGCCCCCATTCCATCCCACCTCTAATGACCACGCCGTCGACGAGGCGTAAAGCCCAAGCAAAAAAAAAAAAAAAAAAACAACTTCCAGAAATCTTCAATACGAATATTTTAAACGAATATGAAAGTACTTCTCGACTTAAAGATTGTACAAATAATAAGTCTTTACGATAAGCTAATCTTGCTGAATATATGAGTATTTATCCTTCTTGGCTGGAGTTTACTCTGAGCCGTGTGGTGTTAATTCGAACATCCCGGGTGACCTTGAATGGAGCACAGTAGTTAGCGACGAGCAAGGTCAGTCTGTAGCGTGCACAACAGTTCTCACGCCTCACTCCAGAGGGAAACCTGCACAACGGCACGTGCTAGGAAAGCTCTAAGAAATTATTCAGTTTTTCACAGTACTGACTTAAAAAAAACTTGTAGTTTATCTATTACTGAATGGGCGGACTTAGAAATAAATATTAGTTAGTCCAATTGTTGAACTAAAGAGATGCCTCCACTTTCACAAACTGATTTTTGTTTCATGGGATTAAATTATTTTCTTTTGTGCCAAAAATCAGGAAGGGTGGCAACATACGTTAAGAAACTTGTGAGAAATCTGACGGTGTTACGACGTTTATGACAGATGATGATGTGGTTTTATTAAGTGTAAAAAGTATAAGAAAACTACCGATGTAATATCAGAAGTTCGTATACACATGTAGACCAACTGAATGCCCGAAATTCACGTGTTGCTTCTTTTTCACACAGTTACGCGAATAGCTTACAAGCTCATTGCTATATTGTACTATAACTTACAGATACTGAATTGCCCTATAATCGAAAAGTTGCGTATTGTTTGAAGTGAGATGAAAAATCTTATTTATGTAATTTTAATTCATAGGATTGTAATATAACCACTCTAATACATTACTTCCTGGAATGGACTGATTGTAAACTTGGGGACTGTAGGATCCATAGCGAGGGATTTTGTTATCCATTGTCTTCTGAAACAAGTGCTAACCAGAACAGAAATGACATCTGCTTTCACTCATACCTATGTCCTCTACTACTTCCACATCCATACTCTGCAAATCACAAACATTGTGGGTGGAAGAGGGTGCTAAGCACCAAATCCTAAACCCTTGCATTCTAATCCCGAATAGCGCGAGGAAAGAAGGAATACATAAAAGCATCAGTACGGCATCTTATTTCTCGAATCTTATCCCTCCGATCATTGCGACCTAAATAGGCTGGCGGAAGAAGTATTTAATTGCACTCGTAATTTAAAGATTTTCGCATATTTTCCAATTAATTCAGATGCAAACTACGTCGTCTGTCTTCCAAACTATCCCAGCCCAATCTGTGTATCAATTCTGTGACGCTTTCATAAGGGCTGTAGCAACCAGTCACGAATTGAGCGGCCCTCCTCTGCACCCTCTCCACTGAGTCGATCAGGCCCTTGCGATACGGATCCCAAACTACACAACAGTAATCCAGATGCGGACGCACTAGTGTTTTATACACTATCTCCTTTGTATGAACATTACAGTTCCTCAAAATACGACCTATGTATCGCAATTTAGAATTAGCCTTGCCTACGACGGAAGTAATTACGTATGACTGTATTGGCCGCGAGATCCAAAAGGGTTGTTTAATCGCCACAGTTTCAGTTTGCCGCCCAATCTGCACCTGCTGTGCTTACTCTAATCTAACACTGTAATCGCACAGAAAATACAGTTTAATGTGAAATTCGAACCTCTGATAGTTCTAGCATATACCTCGTGAACAAAGCGAATCTTTGCGAGAGGTGAAGGCCCAATAAATTTCTTCCCATGTCCAGGATTCAAGCTACAGTCCTTCCAATCCACAGCTAGGAGCCTTCTCTAATCTATACCCTGCTCACTCCGAACTGGCGGCGCAAGGTCATATTCCTATGGCATGGCTCCTCACTTCATCATCCCCTCCCTCCCTATTTTTCCGAGCTGACCGCTTATCCTCCGCGTGTAGGGGTAAGGGCAGCAGAGTGGGGATAGAGCAGACTGACCTTGAGCCGCCTCTGCTAACTGAACGGACTATAATGACTACACTCCAACAAACTTTGCTAACGCCCTGCGGAGGTGTAAATCGTTTTATTTACTGTGAAATTGCAGCTTCCCTTTGCTGTTTGTGTTTAGCATATAATAATCCCATTTCATGTTATAGCTTTCTCTGTTCGATAATGTCATAAACGTTCATCCGTAAAAGTAAAATAATACCCACCACTTCTACTTTCTTTCAGTCCGTGTGCGCCGTAGGCTCTTTGATATACAGCTATAGCACTCATAGTACAAATGAATGTTCACGGCTGTAATTTTTAAGCTTTTACTCCGTTCACAGACGATTTGGACTGATAACGTACCGAGCATGGTTGGTGTTCGGTAACACATTCGGGAGGTCGTGGGTTTGAATCTACGTCCGGCCATCCAGATTTTAGTTTTTCATGGTTTCCCCAATCACTCCAGGCGAGTACAGGAGTGGTTCCTTTAAAAAGGACATGGCCAAATTCCTTCCCATTCCTTGCCTACGAATCGTAAATCAAAAATAAAAAAAAATCTGTTAACTTTAGCTCAGTTAACTGTCGTTTAAGTCTCCCGAAAATTTCTGATGGTTTCGCGTTTTCTTTTTTAAAGAATTGGATAAAAAATTAGATTAACTTCTACTTCGCTGAAACAAATCAGACTGCATGTTGGTTTACGAACCATTGAAATAGATAAACACTTGCTTCAACTCAACAGGGGGTACTATCATTTTTGTAATCCTATTTCCCTGAGTTATGCTCTAAATCAGGGGTGGCCAACCCAAATGGTCTTGCGGGCCACTTTGGAAATGCATCATAACTCCGCGAGCCGCAAATAAAATTATATATCCCGATATTAGGTTTAGTCCCACTATAGAGAAAAACTGATACATAGTGAATAATTATTATTGTGTTTACAATTATTCTTACATGTAAACATACATAATGTAATAATAATGATGCTAACAATATCTGTCATATATTTGCAAGAATATTATTTTAAAATCAAAGTAAATTTTTTCTCATAATTTCGACATTTAATTTTTTAATACATACACAAATAATATATATTAAAAAAAACATTGGTTTTCACTACTTTTGCCATTATAAAATAAATATGTTTTGTATAAGTACGATGGATGAATCTCGCGGGCCGGAAAAAAGTTCAAGGCGGGCCGCGGCTTGGCCACCCCTGCTCTAAATTGAAGTCTGTACTATTAAAATTACAACGGATATAATATGCATTTGAATGTATTCGCAGGTCGGTAAGGGAATGGCCGTTCTGGTTTACCCTTACGATCACTGCGGAATACGTAATTGAAGCAGTGAGAGAAAGTCAGTGCGCACTGGAGCCGTCCTGACCTTACACGGAGCTGCGCGGACCGCTAGTTATACCTACTGCACTGTCGCCACTGCTATTCTTAGTACCGCCTAAGGGCCAGGACGTACTGGACCGTAAAGAAACATAACGACAATAAACACGCCCAGCCGCTTCTGCTACACGACCAACCAGTCCCATTTTTTCTCGACGCCTCGCTACACGAGTGTGTGGACGTCACTATAATTGGTTATGCCTAAGGTCATTCCATCTGTCTCAGTGAGACGGCGCTGCGCGGCTGTCGATTACAAATAACGGAACTCCGCCGAACAGGTTCTCGGAAACAAAGAACGACCAGTACCACAGTCCAGTATGACGTTACTTCTCATGCGCTGTGCTTACCACCCGAGTATTCAGTCATAATTTTCCACTGTTCATACCAGGGGCGGATCCAGGGGGAGGGGGCTAGGGGGCTCAAGCCCCCCCAAAAGTATCTAGGTCCACCCCCGACACTGTAATTTTGGAGACCTTTTTTTGCTCCCCCCAAACCACAATCCTGGATCCGCCCCTGGTTCATACATTATAACACTTTGAAATATTTCGAATAATCAATAACTGGTTTAATAACTGTACCACTTATGTATGTCTAAGAATCCCTTCCTCATTAAAACACACACACACTCTCTGTCTCTCTCTCTCTCCCTCTCTCACTCTCTCTTATACACACAAACACACACACATACACACACACACACACACACACACACATACAAACACACTCACACACACTAACATCCGTATATAGTAAGATTGCCTCTTTACCTTTTTAATACTTTCAAGTTCTTTCAGACTCAATAGAAATTCTTAGCATTTGTAGCACTATAGTAAGTAATAATCGAACACGGAGAAAATGATTTGCTTCGGCAACGAAAGAACTCCGGTATCTTTGTAAATAAAGATTTACTTAGTATAAATTTAGTTCTGAGTAGAAGGGTAGACGAAACATCACATTTCAATTTATTAATTCCATCGGGTGATTTTTTTTTAAAAATAATACAATTGCTTTGTATGTAGACTAGCGTTACACTAAAGAACAATGTGTTATTTCGCCACTTGTACATTTCTTTTAGGCCCCTATAAGTGTATTGAAGGGACCAATTAGCTTTAAATTTGAGGGAAAAATACTTAGGACTATACTGGTTTAAATGTTCGTTTCAGTTCCCGGATTTCCTCAAACAGGTGAGAAGGCTTACAAAATTGTTGATACCGCAGTTCATACGAAATTGTGCACCATAACAATATTTACACCGAAAACCGACGCAATATTTCTCACTGTTATTCGATCATCAGTACACACATGCTAGGCAAATACATCTGAGTTTTTGTTTTTTGTTGTTGTTGATATTTTGGTAAAACCATGATCGAGTAGTTCATCATGTACTGTAGTCCTTCTTTGGATACTCGCTCAAATATCTCTCTGACGAGGTAAACTCATAATACTATAACTTTTAACAACTGGATATTGACTATGACTTTTAGATTCACGGAAGGATGAACGGATTTTCCATTTACGTCTGGAATTTGTGATGAACAAAATACCAGCAATTAATCGATTTTATAATGAACGTCAAGTTCCTACAACATATTAATCTCAGGTCTTATGGAAGCTGTTGTAAAATCTCAATGCTGCCATTTCTAAGTAAGTAAGTGGATAGTACTAGCTCGACCAAATATCGAAGTCGAAATGGTGATGATAATTTGTTATGGAAAAAAGGTCTTGGTGACATCGTTTAAATTATCACCACTTCTATCTTCTCTATTATTTTCCTCTCTGTTTTAAGTCACCTGGCATTTTTGGTGGTTTTTGGTACTGAAATGCATACCAATCTCAAATTATTATATGCTGAGTCTTAGCTGTTACTTTAATTTTAGATTATACAGACTAAATAGGACTACAGAAACTTTGCCTGAACATGTTACCTTCAAGAATCGCGGAAGGACAATGCAAGGTGAACTGTAATTAAGGAATAACTAAGCGTTCTTCTTCCGCCAATGTACAGAATTTAATCTGTAATACAAATTAAAGAACATTCAAGTAATCTTCGCCACAAGTGAAGGCTACGAAATAGACCTTCGTTAAGCCCGAGGCTTTGGATCCAAAACCCGACACCGTTTGGTCGGTTCATTATTCCCGTAGAAGTGCAGAGAGAGTGATTGGACAAAAAACCTGCTTCGCTGGTACGCGACAGACACCTGTGGCGGTACCGTTAGGGGACAAGTTGGTTAACGGCTTCCTCACCTCGGCTGAAGCTTTGCATGTCCCCACGGGATCCGCCGCTCGTAGCCGTAAGCAAAATCGTAAGCGTCCGTGAGAAGTTCCTGCAGCCGGTCAGCCAACGGCATCTCGGAGGCCTCCCAAGCAGACTCGGCTGCCCTGCGGCAAGGTACTTCCAAGGCGCAAGGACTGCGGAAAACCTCGCGTATTTGGCACACACTCGACAAAACATCACTGGAAAATACCTGAGAGTAATTTGCTTCTGATAATTCTGAAAGTAAAATAAAACAGTTGGTGACGTGTTTAGTGAATGCACAGGAGATTAACTGCATCCAATTATTCTCATCACGTACAGCGTTGGAAGTGGTAAGCGTGTTGAAGTCACAGATGATCCGTTATCATATTTCAAAAAATAGAAATGCAGATATAAGGGGTCTGATGTATCTACATACTAATGTAATTTCAAAACAAACCCGTACGTGTATAACAAATAGCTACAAACATTTTCCAGAAACATTCGATCTTGACGATACCTCGACGAGACTTCTCAATGATAGGTAAAATTATACTGTCAATACACGTTTTGTTTAGCGTTTTTATTCCGCCGAACTACTCATAAACACTCATACGAATAAGGCATACGACTTTCTCCAAAGATTTTAAACATATTACTAATACAACATACATAGTGTCCAAGCGAACTCGCCTGCTCGCAATCACAGAAGCTTCAATTGGCTGTAGAGAATATTCTAAAGGGGCAGACAGTATCTTCTCGAGTGCTAAGAGTTGCTCCAATAGAAACAGTAAAAAAAATAAATAAAAATCAGAATGTAAACAATATTACTTAGAATAATGAAGAAACATTTCTAAACGAAAAATTAAAATATTTACAAGCCTTTAAACATAAAACTGACAAAATTAAACATTTTGAAATTGTCGAAAGTCACACTTAAAACACGATGGCTTACACAATATTCATAATACAGGTTTTTAATCACCACATCAAACATCAGAATGCTTTTAATCATAATTACCTAAACTGTTCGCATCCGTCAAAATAATACTCATTCACACGAAAAATATATAGTTTTACAATTAATGATTGTTTTTTTCCTCTCTGATACCATTGTGCTTAATTCATAAGATTGAAATTATTAGGAAGCTGGGTCACAACTAGGGTTGCCATACTTCCGGTTTTCGACCGGACTGTTCGGTTTTAACACGATTTGTCGGTGTTTGGTTCACTACACGTTCACAAAATGTCCGGTTTTTAAAGAAATTTTAAGACTTACGTGTTAATAGTTTCATGCAACGGTTTCTCAGATGTGTAGAAAGTAGACAAGGTCTCCGTGTCTTGCTCCTTATTTCCCCACCCGCTGAAAGTAATTCAACTGTTTCGCTCTGTATTCTGAAATTGAAAACAGTGAGTCACATATCTGATTACGGCGAAGCGATTGATTTATTGTTTAGTTATCTAACATACGTCGACGACGGAACGTCATGTTAGATTTGTTCGCGGAAAACTAAAGACTGGATAGTGTTATTATTTTGTACGTTACAAAACACGATGAGTGAGTTACTATTTTTTTTAACTGCTTAACCTCTCTTAACAGCGAGATCTTTAGAGATGGGAAAGGATGGGGGGCATAGAATGGGAATGAATTCGGCCATGGCCTTTTGAAGAAAGCATCCGGCATTTGCCTGGAGTGATTCGGGAAACCATGGAAAAACCAAATCTGGATGATCGGACGGGGATTCGAACCGCTGTCCTCCCGAATGCTAGGCCAGAACGCTAACCGTCACACCACCACTCTAGGTGAGCTACTAAAGAAAATACAGAAATGTCAGTGTAGTTTCAGAGACGAGTGGTTGTCAAATGACAAAAACTCGACTGCATAAGGAAAAAGAGTGCACTGCATATTGTGAAATGTGTAAAGTTACTTTTACCGTGAAATTTAATGGTATAAATGCAGTGAAGGATCATTCGATTAACGAAGGTCACGTAAGGAAAACAAAATCTCCCATAATTACTTGTTAAAAACGAAAGACTTGCTCTGTAAATTTTACTTTAGTAATATACACTCCTCAACCGCACTCCCCCTTTCCGCGTGTATTTGTCCGTGGAAATTTGAAAAGTTGGCAAGCCTAGTTACTAACCTATTAATGTAGTGAACAGTAGGAACAACACAGGATGTAGTGACAGCAAGCCCTGACCAGGGTGGGACTCGAACCGGCGAGGCCAGAGCTGTAGGCCCTACATTACCAGAACCAGCGGCTTAACGTTAAATCTTGACAGCCAGATATTACAGGCTGCAGAACGAAAACAAGGCCAGACCTAAGGGGCTGTCCCAACTTCAGTTAGGGATCCTAGCGTTGGGTGAGAAGAAATGGTGCCTAAGTAGTTTGACGACAGCCGGCGACAGATGTTGAGCCAGCGGGAATGCCGCGCCGGGTCCCGGGGTCGAAGCCCGCGGGCGGCACAAAGAGAGGACGGATGGCCGAGCACGGCAGCGATGCTCTTTGTTCGGTCGGTTCCGGCTGAAGATTTATCATAACGACGCCGGACCCCCGGCAGGGAACACGGCCCGTGTTTTGTTTGCGTTTATGATCGGCGCCGCAGTGCAGAGGAGGAAAGAAAAAGACTGATCCGGCAAGGTAAGCAGCAGCCCCGCTGATTATGTCTGAGTCGAATGCGCCGTTCCCACGACCGGCAAACACAAAAACA
This sequence comes from Vandiemenella viatica, assembly GCA_031002005.1. Lineage (NCBI taxonomy): Eukaryota > Metazoa > Arthropoda > Insecta > Orthoptera > Morabidae > Vandiemenella > Vandiemenella viatica. The sequence goes on from JARYHS010012519.1 coordinate 194,145,106, forward strand.
GGAACGCCGCGCCGGCCCGAAATGTGTTCTTCATTACCAGCAGGTGGGTGGCGTAAGTGTTGCCCCACACACAACTACCACCAATTTTTTTTGGTCACGAGGATGGAACTTCCCAACTACGACTGGGTGGTCGGGTAGGTCTGCTGTGGAGGCTGGGAATGGCTTTTATCTCGAGAGGTTAAGCGTGACGGTAACGCAGCTGACTGATCTCACAGACCGTGGGACAATCACATAAGGTTACCGTCTGCAAGGCCGGAACCGCGATGTAAGAATCAAGCATGAGCAGACCAACAAAGATGTACAACCAATTAAATTTGGGATGACGGTCGAAAAGGTATAACATTAAACAGTAGCTGTATAGAGATAGAGAACGTCACCAGGAAAGATAAAATCAGAAATGAAAACATCAGGGAGAGATAAAAAGTTGAAGCATTGGAAGAGATGTTAAAAGACTGCAGTGGAGGACGGAACTGGGGAGGATGCCGAAGTTATTAACACATTAGAACATTGGGAAGGGGAGAAGGCCAATTGGAAGATCACGGACAAGATACATGAACAAGTCAAGAAAGACGCAGAGGCAGAGAAAGTTGTCTGGAAACAGATGGTGGAGAAAAAAAAAAATCTTATAGTGACAGCCATATCTGGAAGAGGATTTGCTGGACGACCCGCAAAAGCGGAAACATCTAACAATAGTGATGATTAGGTTCTTAGTTTTTTTTTGTAATGGCTGTACGCCTCGTCGATCTCAAGGTCACTGTTTAAAGGAACCACCCGGCATTCGCCTGGAGTGATTTGGGGTAACAATAGAAAACCAAAGAGCACTTTAGGGACAGTTACTATTTTGTGTTGGTTAGTATCTGCCAAGCCTCAAGGGCTCGAACATACTTATAAAATGTTACTTCATGTTTTTAAAACAACATTGCTTCAAAAAGTGGGGATAACAAAGGTTGATATTCAGAAACGTATTCCGCTCAAAAAGAAACCCCAAGAGCTTGATACTTTACAGGAAATGTCGAAACTAAAAACTGGTAAAACGTGGACTGAAGCGAGGAAGGAACAGTATAATATTAGAATGTAGGAATAATGGGCGAAAGTTAATGTTCAGGAGCAAGGGAAAGGACAATTGAAATAGAATAGTCCGTAAACAACCAAAACGACAGCCAAAAATAAAAAATTTCTTCTCACCTGTCCAAAATCCTCACAGATTTACCCTGCTATTAGAAAGTGTTCAGTCGCTACGGTTTCGGATTCGGTTTCTTTTTCCAAAACTGACTATTGATGATGGTTCATTTTATTTCGATCACCTAATTGAAAATCTTTAGTCGGAGCATTTGGAAGGATGCGGGTTCGATCCCTTGCACTGCCCTCCAGATTTCGGTTACATTGCGCCATGTCCGATAGAATCCATGGTCGAATTCTCTCTCGTGCCTTGCTCGCTAATTATCGCGCGGCTTTTATGATCCCGACGGCCAACAAGCCGTAAAATCTTAATTAATAAGAGAATTTCATTGAAACTGTGTTGAAGCAAATCTTGATCCCTCCTTTTAAATTATTTCTTGATGGAACTACTGCATACACATCGAATACCTTAAATTCAATACAAATATTTAAATAATGAGAAATTGATTTTGTACTAAAAGGTAATGTTTTCAGAATGAAACGTGCTTAGAAGTTAATGTTGCTACTTTACAGGTGATAATACAACCAACGTAATTCACGACAAATGAACACCTAACCACTGAGTCAGTGAGCTTAACTGGATTGTCACTGTTACTTACTTTGAAGAAAAACGCAGCATTTAATTACAATACTTTTCTCAGTTCGAACGACAGCAAAGCTCATTCTCCAAATGGAGACGGTAATTTGACATCTGATTCTTAGGTATAATAAACTTTATGGTGATTCTGTTCCTGGATGATGAGTTCTCATAACCACGGCTCTCTGTCGAAAGTTTTATCGATGTAGTTATTCTAGTTAAAACGCCAGTCAAAATGAGGGTTATCACCTATGGTAGTTGTAAGAATTTGTTCTGGAAAAGGAAAAACGAAAAAAGATTAATCATTATTTCTTTACTGATACTTTTCATGATGTGATTAAAAAAAAATTTCTGGTTGGTTTCTTGAAGCACTTGTCTAGGATGTTATTAAATAACTGCATTTGATTTTAAATGGCGTAAATTTTTATTGTAATGAAAAAGTTTCTAAGTAAAGTATAATTTCAGAAATGAATAACTATTAAATATTTGACTGATTTTGTGATTACCGAAGTTTCGTGTAAACTTTCTCTGATTTTGTAGTAAATTTCCCTGTTTCCTACATTGTCTCAAAGCAGTTATTGGGTTATGCAGCTACCAGTTTTTAGTAACTGCCGGAGAATACAGCGTTGTAATCGCATGCGCATGCATGAATTTCCAGTCATGGTAAATAAACAAAAAGCAACGTGTAAATTAAAATTAAAACGCACTGTAAGTTTTTCTTAAACTTCTACCCCGCATTAATTTTTTTAACTCTGTCCTTCGTATTTTCATGGTGGATGAGCAGAAACGCTGTGGCCTTTCATTCGGGAGGACGCGGGTTCGATTCCACGGCCATCAAGGTTTTGCATGGTTTTCCCAAATCACTGGAGGTGGGATGGTTCCTTCCCCGTCTCTTGACCCATTCCTTTCCCGCCTTAGTGTCACTTTAGACTGATTAAAATTAAACCATAAGCTCATCTGGCTGGTTATATCAATGTTTTATTTATTTTCACACATTTTAGGTTGAAAATGGCATCTTTTGAACTACAGATGAAATAAGTTTCGTACTTTTTTATTAACTACTTTCCGTATAACTTTTGTTATGTAATTCAATGGCCTATAAATAGATTTAGTTCCATTATTACCAGTTTGTTTAACTACCTACCACTTTATCCAAGAACAATCGTAGACTATGCTTATAGCCAATGCTGACTGACTTCTCAATCGGATTCTAAAAGGGAAGATATCTCACATCCTCGAACAGGATTTTCATAAGAAATGTAATAATATAATTGTTTGGTATCGTCGCTTGATTAGTGTATCAAAGTTTTGCGGTTATTAACTTTGACCATGGATTACAAATGCCGCAATATCTATATTTGCAAATCACGAGGATTATCGAAGCCTTTAGCATGTTTAACTGTTTTTAATGTCGAGTGAAGAAAGACTCAGGTCAGTTAGGTCCTCTAACAAACATCATGACCACTTATTTCTGTTGTAGCTTTTTCGCAATGGCGTTTAACGGACATACAGAATAAATGCTTTAAGACGCTAATTGTTATTTCTGTTAAACAAACGAATGTTTCACAAGGGTCCCTTTCTTTTCTTTGTTAAGTCACAAATAACTCAATTCAAAACTGTGAAATTTCTCATCATTCACAGGTAAATTTTATGAACGTAGTGGTCATCTTAAATATTGACGTAGTATATTAGTGACAGTTTGCAGGTGGTGCCTCGCGCGACCGGCAGTGTTGGTCTTGCGTGGGTGGATCAGCCTTGTGACGTTGCAGAGCTGGGTGTGGCGGCGAGTTGTTTCCCTACTTGGCTACGACAGGGTCGCTCGCACCGTGCGTGGGCCGGGTCTGCGAGACGCAACGACCCCAGAATCGCTTCCACTCCGGAGCAACAGCGCGGCTGCCACGAGTTACAGTTTCCAAGTCTGGGGAAGTCTACGATAGCATAAAGTTGAATCACATAATGCCTACAATCACATCTCTAGCTGCATTGCCAGAATTGGATACAGCAAGCTGTTAGTTATCTAAAAGGAATCCAAAAAGCACGGAGTCAGGATAATATTATGAGAAAGCCATCGCCATACTATTCTACCACTGAACCTATCTCGCGAAGAGAGTAAATTTGTAACAAGTTTTACAACAGCAACAAATTAAGGGGGTTGGGATATACTGTAGGAGACTACATACCAAATTCCTCTGTCAATTTTTTTTTATTGTTCAAGATTAAATCAATTATGTCAATATCGTTTTGTTCTTAACGTTATTGGTTTCGTTTGCCCTTTGGGTGTTGGAAACGCGTGAGCTACTTGCATAGTTGCACAACTAACACGTCTTGTCTAAGTACACCCCTGCTGTCCGTGTGATTTTTGATAGTCATCGCATGCAGCGCAAATCCATATCCACAGTATATTATAAAATAAGATGTGCCTCTACATTAAATTTCTGAATCATACACTAACTGACTGCGAGAGAAACAAAGACTAAGTGACCGATATAATATTACAGAGACTTACATACACTATCCGTCCGTTGGTAACAGTTCGGTTAGGTTTCAAAATTTCTTGACAAATTATGTTATTTATCTCGAAAAAAGTATCCTAGGTACTTCCTGATGATACATGGTATTTTCTTGTCAAATTTCATCGGGATAGGTTTAGCCATTTAGTCCCTAAAATGCAACAAACAGACAGAGTTACTTTCGCATGTATAACGTTAGTACAGATACTATGCAGGAACAGTAGTTTGAAGCATTCATTTCATTGCACTGCAATAAAATCACAGGGATATAGATATTCAATTTACAATGATAACTGTGGAATATGCTACCACACCATTTCGATCCTTGTCCGTTCCTTCGTGTTTATCATTCAAATTTCACAGAATAGCGCCATCTAGGATATCTCTCCTGCTAAATAAAAAGTGAACTATTAATTTTGAAATTACTCCGACAGAGAGTCTGCGGGTACTATTCTCCGCTACCAGCTGCACGCGTCAGTTTTTCGCGGTGTTTCCGCTATTTGTGAGAGCAATTGCTGGTTGCGTCCGGCCATTTCCTCCCAGTCCGTCACGACGGACAGCGAAGTTTTTACCAAAGAATCTGACGCCTCTTTTTGTCGAGTCGTTCGTATTCAACTCACTTGGTTCCAGGAGAATTTTTTCATCCAGCGCTTTGTAATTTAGCCGTTTTCAAGCCACTGACGCCTCAAGTACGTTCGCTAGGAGAGGGCTGCGAGATTGCAAAATTTATACAGCTCTCCCCGGCAACGTACTGGCAAGTGCTGTCGCCTCCATCGTGAGTCACCATTTTGAGAGCTGGAGCATGGGGATTTAAATCAAATTTTTTCCACTTTAGTATCAATATGATTAAATATCTTTGGAATGCAAAGACATTTGCCATAGAGATCAATTAAACGCGGCCTGCTAGTTCTAACATACCTGTGGATCTAAATGCCAGGAATAGTTCCCAAAATCCATTAAGTTTTATTTTTTAGTGAGGTATTGCGTATTTCTAATTAGATAAAATCATCCTTGCCCCGATGTCGTAGTTGTGATCTGAAACCTCTTACAAACATCGGATGTGTATAGGAAACAATTTGACTCGAAAGTAGTTTGTAAGTCTGCTCGCATACTTGGAGTGCAGCTCTTTGTGGAAGTGAATCTTTGACTTGAGGAACACAAGAAAGAAGGAAAATTGAATCATTTTAAATGAGTTGCTGATAACATGATAGCTACGAAGAAACGTCAATTTCGATGCCGCATTTCGCTCGCAACACGATTGTCAGTAAAACACAAACATGAACCGACTCTGCGACATTCTGATGTTAATTTTAAGTAATTATGTTTTCGTAGGCAGTAACATTATTCAACGTTAGTAAACACTCTCCGGCTTTCGGTACTGGCAATAGATATCGCGATACAGGTTCTTTTGCGGGACCGCTATAAAGACCCTACTTCGCTGCATTTGTCAATTTGCATTTTTATAACTTGTTTTCACAGTTATGCTCTACTTCTCGTTAAGAGTTATTACGATGGTCACTTTAGATCCTTTACCTCACCCAACGATTTTATATCAACCTGAGACAGACAAGATATTTAACATAAAATATGCTTTGAACTAAGCTCGAATGTAAACAACCTTATTTAAACAAGTGTCTTCAGCTAAAGTGGAGGCGTTCAAGACATAAATCGGAAAGCTTCATTTTATTTATTTCGCTAAACGAAAAGGCGATGAATATCCTTCCTCTTATTTTAGCACAAAAAGGATTTTGGAAATTGGACAGAGGTTGACTAGAAATAGAAAAGCGGAAAAATATTAGTATCACTGGAACTCGAAATATATAAAGTAAATTTCTATAAGTGAACTGCATGATAAAGTCATAAAGGAAAATAAAATCCACATCAACCAATTTGAAGTAACTATTGGTGTCTTCGCAGATAGAGAAGCGCCGTTCAAGTTTATATTACAGAACATAAATTGACAAAAGACTTGGCAAGTTATGGATTGTAACTTGTGAATGCAGAAAGCTTTTAGCAGGAGCTGCTAGAATTTCTATTCAACTACTGTGGACAGTCCCGGGTTTTACAGGTGAAAGCTGTTTCTTTTTCTTCACAGGCAGGATGCAATCCCGTAAAAAAGTAAGTAAGTTTTTCATGGCGGTGCTATAAAAACTTTATGGCTTTTCCCGCCACATGTTTTACTGTAATCTATTTGCGGTGACACACAATCTGTAACAGGTCTTCTGCTGCGCTAATGAGGTGATTCTATTTCGCTAATAACTGACACAGTTAGCTCCAGAAATCAGGGAAGTGGTTTGATTCGGAGAGACGAATAAGACACGCCCGCTGGCCTTAACTTTGTCGGAAGGAGAGATGGCAGCTTGAAAGAACGTTGGAGGCAGCCAGAGAAGAGAGGTCGGAGGACACAACACTACCTGGCAGGGCGCTGACCTGGGCTTACAACAGTGTCTGGTTGGTTGCCAAAATATTTTGCCATGTGCCTTCCTGATTAGAAGTATCGTCTCACCCGTGTTATAAGTGGCTGTGGGTGTGTTCAACGACGCCTGCTGACATCAAACTGCCGCTTCTGATGTAATAGGTCTCACCACACACTGTACTTAACCACAATATTCTACAAAGGATTTGAGGTTATATGGTTTCTGAGCTCGTTGTCAATTTAGTTTGATTTTGCTTATTTTGTAAAATGTACCAAAATAACTCGAGTTTTAAATTTCTTTCACATTGCAATTAATTTTGATTCATTCAGTTAATTTGACCCCATTCACTAATTAACTCCCACTTTTAATTATGTGTCATAAATAATAATTAACTAAATACGAATAACTAGTATACTACTAATGTCCAAATTACAAAAATAAATTAAAAAAACATATTTTATCAGCAAAAGCAGTGTCTAACCACAGTAACTTAATAGGGATTCCAGCAACTCCAGGACAGAGCTAAAAGCTTTCCGTTTTCACAAGTTCGTATTTTTGCTTTTTTCACTTTTCAAGATTTACGTTTAGTCGACGTTGAGGCCATTGGAGGCGATAAATTATTTTGGGCAAGGAAATGTTCGAACGTATCCCAACCTCTGTTGTTTTGGACAGAAACAAGTTGTTAGAACGGTTGAACCTGAAAAATGCAATGGTGAATGGTTTTGGTAAAGTTGATGCCATTGTTCTCCAAATATCTAATTTTTATTTTGACCAGAAAAGAAAAAATTGATTGTCAAATCTGAGGCACAGCAATATTCAAGTCTTTATGATTGCGCTACCGGATTATTTTGTGGAAACGCGATATTTGTACGGACTTACAACCTTGAATCAGCTCCAGTTTCTGACTCAACAATATTGTTGTTCCGTCGTCTAGGGCGGAAGATGGTACACCTGAAAAAGGCGGAAGAGTCTGGGGTCGAAACAGCGTGTTTTCACACTCCGTCTTCGCTCTCACAACACTCAATTGACTATAAAAACCACGCGATTGCTGAGGAGGTAATGCTGAAATACTACACCGTGGGGTTGTTTTGAACAAAATTTTGTTGTGAGATCCGGCTAAAGAAGATTTTAATAGTTTGAAAATTTTTAACTCAGAGAAGAGCTAGTGACGACTAAAATTAGAAAACATCTCAAAACTTTCTGTTGTCTCGATGGATATTCTGGTTATTTTATGATGTAAGTGTATATGATATTGTCACACAGATATAAGTTTGCTACATCAATCACTGTAGCTTTTCACTGGCTAGCTGAAGGGACCAAAATTTCTTGATGAACATGGCGCCCGAAAGGCATATTTTCCAAGTTTGCATTACTTTTTCTTATTCTGTGACCATCTATAATCGACCCTGCATGAACTAAAATTGCAGATAACACAAATTTATTATTCGTTGAAATCCCTAGAATTAAAATGAATGAGAAAGGTAATACTGTTTTATTTTTTACTTAAGGCTTTACGCCTCGTTGACGTGGAGGTCATTAGAGGCGGGATGGGACTGGGGACAAGGAACGGGAAGGAATTTGGCTATGAACTTTTGAAGGAAGCATCCCAGCATTTGCCTGGAGTGATTTGAGGAACACCCAAATCTGGATGCCCGGACGTGGATTCGAACCGCCGTCCTCCCGAATGCGAGAAGAAATGGGTGTCCACATTTAGCTAGCGACGGGAGGAAGAAATCTCAGAATAAGCGATGGAAATGCAACTCTTTAACACCTCGCAGTCACTGTGAACATTATCCAAGATGACGTGCATGATTTCCACTGCTGAGCCGCTCCCTGCTGGACGGTACGTGGGAGCAGAGACTGCCAGACAAAAAGAAATAAAACGACTCCTGCTGAGTCGGCGTCCTCCCCGAGTATTAAATATACATACGACCCTCCAACAAGTGCCGTGTTCCCGAAGCAGAGGCCAACAAATTGTCCAGGACATCACGACAGGATTACTCGCCTCCGCCACTAGAGAGAGGGCAACTCGAATAAACGAGATGGTCACGAGATGATGTCTCAAACTCTGCTCGCAAACAATGTAATGTCCTACGCTACCAGAAATGACCTCGTCGCTGCTAACACTAACCTGTTGTCACCAGGCTTTAACCAGTTACATCATGAATGATAATATTTATCTAAGTTGAAGACAAGTGGTTTATAATTCCATGCAAGTATTAAGCTGATTCCAATTAAAAGGTAGCTTTTTAAATGAAGAAAAAACGGTGATTAACTTCTATTCCATACTAGCTTCTGTTACTGACTTTAATCACGTGAACCAGAAAGCTCTCAGTCATTATTTGTTAATTATAATTTTTAACAAATCAACGTTCAAATGAACTAGGTTTCAATCAGCATTACTCACAAGAAGGATTGAACTTTTTTGTATTCAATAGTGATTAACATTCCGACTTGAAGAGTTCTGATATCAAGCAATATTAAACGGAAAGATTCCCCTACGGATAAATTAAATTTGCGGATCAATTCTTTATTTCTCTCAACATGCTAACGTTACATGGAAGCATAACATAAGCTACCGGTATGTGAAATTTGGTTAAAATAAGGTAAATTGTTGTTCTGAGGGGCACAGACAAACACACAAGTATTGCAAAGTGTAAGTCTGCGCTTTTGGTTTCTGTATTATCGCGTACTGTGTTACTAATCCGAAAGAAAAGTATCCCCTGAGTTAACAGGTAACCTACCTCATCACCATCTGTAGTACTGTTCATTATTTTTTGCGTGATACGCGGACGAACACAGACAGAAATACAAATATTTTACTGTTTAAAACACAATTACTCATATTGAAACAAATTTCGTGAACCGGCATAATTTATTTACTGTTTTAATATAAATATTTATACAATAACAATGTTAAAGTGCATATAATAACACGTCATTTTTTTTAACGAAACTAAAGTCGAATTAGCAACACAGTATAGCGCAAAAAAGTCAGATATTCTATTTGTGCGAATACGTTTTGCGCTCTGTACAGAACAAAGATACCGACATCTACAGAAATCTAGACAATCATTGAAAGCCAACGCAAACGGGTGGTTATAATTAAATTAACTTTTTTAACAATCTAAAACTTGTTTATAATAATGATGATTATTTTAAATTAAAATACAACTAATTTGACGGTTTTGACCAGGTTTTATACGTAACATACGGGTTTTGATTGCTAAAATTGAGTCAAAATATGTTACCTACAGTTGGTGCACCTAATAACACCTTTCAACCAAAATATTCCATATGAAAAGCAACCATTAATTTTTTCAAACACTTTTACACGTATTTAAAACTATTTCACATCATATTCAAAGCATGAAATTTTGTAAACTCCCAGTTAAACCATTCTCTTTATTTATACGAAATTAATTAGTTAAGAAGACAGATAATAAAAAAATTCAAAGTCAGGTTTTTGCTACAACTTGCTATCTCCACCTAGTCGAGTTTATTAAGCTGCAAAAAAAAAAAAAAAAAAAAAAAAAAAAAAAAAAATCCATGTCTTTTTTGAAAGTACAATTTCAACCTACGTATGTCGAGTATGTATTTCATGCAGACTACGGGGTAAATTTTATGTCGTCTTTATCCTCATGTCCCCTCGGTAACTAGATGCCTGATACTAGAGTGGGAGGCACGTAGGTTGCTCGATATAGCCGCCTGTCTTTACCACAGTTTCTAGGCGGTTTTCCCTAGTTATCTAAGCGAATTTTCGCCCTAATTAGTTGTTATTAATAATTATCAGATGGCGGGACGTACGATTCCCCTCGCGTGTTTAAGTATGTCGAAGGTTAAAGTAAATAATCATGAAGGGAATGGTAAATGCCACCGTCTTGAAAGGTGGGGAAAGTCTTTGTTCCGTGAATGTGGTAAGAAATAAGAAAATTTCAGCCAGCATTCTCTCACAGGCATTTTCCCTGAACACAGGAGAGGACTAAGAACCATAACGATTTGTTCCGTACACCTCAAATGTTATATGACTGATGTTAGAATACCTTTTTTCAACTTTAATGGTAAAAAATTGTCCTTTTCATTCATGTTACCAAGCGATATGGAATGCTTTTAACAGTAATTGCAATTATTTCTTCTCTACATGATTCTTAAAAGGGACCGATTCGATACCGAGACAGTTTATGTGGTAAATATAATAAGCAAGTCTGTCATGTATACGTCACTTGTCACGCCATGACATCACTCTATGACGTCGCGCAATGACGTCAAGTTTTACGTCATTGTTCTTGGTTACGTAAGTTTTTTAATAACATATCTAAGCATCCGCGAATAAATTAACTAACAGAACACTGAAAAAAAGTATGTAGGCCTATTGCGTTTAAATGGTCATATCAATCATTACATGCTTATATATATGTAATATTCTTTTGATATACAGGTATAGAAGTATTCCTTAAATTCTTTGTCCATAGATATGTAAGATAAAAGTTTTAATTAACGAACATCAATGTCAGCGAAAGGTTTTTTTAGATTGTTTAGATTATTACTTAGCTTGGGTCAGAAATACAACTGGCATATGACGCTACAACAGAGGGCATGAATAATTTAGTTTTTTTTTTTGTTTGTTTCAAAATAATTTAAAATGTGCCCTATTATTGAAATTATTAAATCGTTTGAACGGAAATAGTTGCAAACTGATCGCAATCTGTGCAGCCTACACTACAATTAAAACAAATATTACGTGGTATAATGTAAGTTCATAAGATTTATTTTAATTTCTTTCGCTTTCCCTGAGCAATATTACTGAGGCTATTACGAGTATTTCAGACATGTAACTGTGTCAGCAATTCAAACGTTGTAATTTTGCTCTGAATCACGGATAACAAAAAAGAAAGGTGTAAAAACCATTGAAGAAATTTATACCGCGATGCATTATTGCCACTAAAATGCGATACAATACATGTATTAATATGCGTGAGATTGAAGTATAGTTCTTCTGGTGGCAAGTTTAGCGTAGTACGTGGTTAGGTTGAAATGCAATCTGGACCCGGATGGAAACGGAAACCTTTTGCTACAGCGCAAGGCACGAGGAATTACATTGAACCTTATTTTATAACAATTCTATTTAGTTAAGAAATTGCTAAGGCATGAATTGTCAGAACACTGAAAGAAAAGTATGTATTTCGTTTAAATTGGCATATTAATTATCAGGTGTTTTTTTACTGAAATCATTAGATGGTTTGAATGAAGGAAGTTTCAGATTGATCGCGATATATGTGGCGTAAACCACAATATTACGTGACATAGCGTAAGTTGTTAAGATTTATCTTTAGTATCCTTCGTTCTCACTGGGGTCAGAAATCGCATGTGATTGAAGCTTTGCATTTCTAACGGAAATATTAGCAGAGATTGTGGCTACACTGAAATGCAACCTGCACCATGTTGACAACTGAAGCTTTTTGCTACAGCACAAGGGACGATAAATTACAATGAGCTTCATTTTATAATAATTCTATTTAGTTAAGCAACCGGAAATAAATAAATTGCCATGACACTCCGTTAAACCCGTCATTTTTGACAGGCTAGTATGGCATAAAAAGTAAATCTCCAGCAATTTTTTTTTATAATGCTTTCTATATAGACACAAAAAATTATTCAAAATTTAAATACAATTTTTTCAACACAAGTCAGATGTTTTGTCTCACATATCAAACCAATATTTAAAAAAAAAAGAAAATAAAATAAAAAATTATGATTTGTTTTACATTCAATTATGCTGATAGAAGTTTTTTGTTGAAGTTATCAAGATGATACATGAATTTGGCAGTCTTGTGATATGTAGGCACCGCTAAGTTGGTAACTACTAAATTTATGCAAAATTTAAGTCAGTCGTTAAAATGTCTTCATTCATCACTATTTAGAACCGTTTTGACGGGTTCAACTTTGATGTACTTCCGTTAACATGGTGTTTTGACCAGCCAAATATGAAACCGCAATATTGATTAAGCGATTCGTATGTAAAAGACGTAAAAATGCAGCAGAATCGTTGACATGTATCCGGTTTCTCTGCCGCGGTCGATAATAAGATAAGCACACTAACAGGGTCGTAACAAGCAATCTAAGAATCTTCGCTTTAATCTGCCCGGCATTAAATGTTAAGGAAATCGCATTTATCTCAGATTCCATCGAAACAGAGACGGTGCCAGACAAAAAAAGAAGTCTCTTCCGGGCGCCTCAGATCGTTTCAATTTACATAAGATGCCAGTTCGTGGGTCTGTTTGTTTTTACTCGACTTTGTACGACCAAAGTCAGAAGTAGTTCCACGAGAAATTCGACTAACGGAGTTAGCTCCAGGACCATAAAACGCACTACAGAAGCTGCAATTAAGCCAACGGTCGTTATACTCAGATTGATAACCACACTTCCCGCGTTATTTAAAAAGCCTTAACATTTAGTGAAAAATAATGAAATGTAAATCTTTCCGTCACTACAGCTATACCGACATCCATTTAATTAAACGCGTTGTATTTCATCCCATATGAGTAGTCTCAGGGATGTGGAATAGTGCATATAATTAACAAACCAATAATATTACCAACTGCAGGTTACCGGTTAGTTACTCAACATTTTAAAAGTGTTCAAAATTTTCAGTGTTAATTACTAATTCATAACATTATGTTAGCTGCGAAACTATCATACCTCAGTTCATTGATTGTAAAAAATCTTGTCAGCTTTCGTTTCCATACCTTAACGTAACTATTTTTTTTCCCAGTCCTATCCAATTACCAAATTTTATGAAGAAAAGTCTTTCACTGTTTAGAATGGATTCTGAAGCAAAAATTCTTTTACTTTGGACTTTCGGGTGACATGTTTTTGCAGACAGCATTAAATTTCCTGTAACAGACCATTGACAATAGAATATGCAGAGAATCTAATCAAACTCTGTATAATTGACGATAACTTTTAACCTTCTTGAATATTATATTTATTGGTAATGTTATAGCAATAAGATACAAGTTTTCAGTATTTACTATTACAAATTAGAGTAGGGAGGATTTGCATTGTGCTAAAATTTTACGTATATATAGACTAAAAAACACCTCTGATTTATGAGCAAAGTTTGTGGGCTTATTTCATAAATATTTTTTACCCCTAGACAACAGGCTCCTAAGCTTGGCATTCGGCATTGTTTGCAATTAGACCTTGACACCTGCGTGGGACTCAAGGCCGCAAGGTGGAAATGAATTACTTGCTGCCTTAGTTCTGTTGTGGACCTATGTCAGAGGCCTGTTAATTTCTAGCATTCCCGCACAAGTGTTTCTAGCATATTACATATATTTTTCTATCCGCTCATTAATCAAGTTCTCTTCTGTTAGCCTCGGCAAGAGACACTTGTTAGGTATCCTAATTACAATTATTTTTTCGGTTTATTGCTATCGTTTAGCCGAAATAAATGCTGGTCCACCAATTGCGCCTCAAGTTTTGTAAACTCATAATCACAGCAAACATCGAGTAGAAACAATAAGAGCTGCATAATCACCAATCAAACACTTGTCCACCTGTCTGTTGTTCCCCAGAATCTTGAAGTTTAATGAATTTCTGTGTCAAGCTTGGACACATTGCCGTCTGTTATGAATTTAATTTCTTCTGTGTCGTATGTATTGAAATGACATGTGACCTATCTTCGCTCGCAAAAGTGCATTCTGCGAGGAGGACTTCTCTTATCTTTATCGCAAAGACGCTACAATAAACAGCTGCAGCTCTTTCAGCATGTGGAGTTGACATTCACGACACATAAGAACAGCCATGTCAATATCATCCTGTCAACAGCAACCTCAACTGAGTGTCTTGGGAGGACGACCACAATCACCCAGTGCGAAATCAAGCATCTGGTATTAACTAGATAACTGAAAGTACTAGTCAGCGTATTATTCACTCATACCAACTTCCTAGCCCGATTCAGATTCCGAAAGGAGGAAACAGACAATTGTGATTCGGAAGGTCAGGAGATTGAATTGCATTATAAGCACCGAGCACCGCTTTCCAACTTCTGCGCAGGGTCTACTTGGGACGGTGAACTAAGCTCACATATCACTAACAATTAATACTTCGTCACAGATGACAGTGGTTCAACACTATGCGTGTCTGAGATTTCGTTTATTCTTTTTAAGATTTCCCACAATTTCTTTTATTGAAGGTTGTCTTCGGAATAAACCTATTAGTTAGTATTCTTGTCTTTGTGAACATCAAGATATCTTCAGCTGAATGTTTACCTCGCGATTACTTCCATACTTGAACTCAGGACTTCAAGCTGATGTTCGAATATTTACCCACAAGTCGTTCGTTACATTGTGACCACTAGCTGCATACGACTGTGCTAAACCAAACTGGTGAATCAGTATTCTTTTATATGCAGGGTTATTAAAAAAAGAAGAGATTTTGCATTTTTATTTCTCACAGACTATAAAAGATGTAAACTTGTGTCGCACATCACTGGAAACAGAAATCTTCAAAAATTTACCGTAGTGGATTACCAAGGGCTCCGTGCGGATATGTTCGTCTTTATTTGCGTTCCAGGACGACAAATGGTTTTCCCTTTGCATGTGCACTAATCTTTTACTAATTTCTTGTGCCAATCGTAAATCTGTTTATGATTAGGTAGCACTTTATTAAACTTACGACGGAATGCCCACTGCGCGTCGAGAATGAATTCACTTTTTGCATACTGTCACACACAAAACGACTTCTCCTGTGGCGTCGCCATTTTCATATAAACAGGACAACGCCGTTGGTGGCGGCAAATGGAACTAATTGGCGGGGGGGAGGGGGGAGGGGAGGGCGGAGGGGGAGGTTACAAACTTTGAACTTAGCTACCCCTGACAGCGTAGGGGTTAGCACGATGGCCTCGCGTTGTAAAGGTCGCCTATTCGAGTCCGGCCTCGGTGATGGGTGGTTTTAATTAAGTGTTATGTTCGTCTTGTGCTGTCCTCACAGCCGTGTCTTTAGTTAGAAGAGCAATGCCGATACATATAAGTAAATTGGAGCTGGCTAAATGGTAGCAGAGACTGAAGGCAATATATATTTAAAAAACGGTTTTACGCCTTGTTGAGGTCATCAGGAGTGGAAGACGCGGGGGCAAGGAACGGGCAGGAATTCAGCCATGACATTTTAAAAGAACCATCCAGACATTCGCCTGAGGTGATTTTGGAAAATCATTGAAAAACGAAATTTGGATGGTTGGACGGGGATTCAAACCCGAGTCCTTCCGAATACAAGGACAGGGCTATACCGCTCATCCGCCACACTTGGTTAAGATTTGAAAATGCGAAAACTCCATCATGTTGTACAGCAGCTTTCTTCCTGATTCTGGAGCAAACGGAAAAAATTTACTCAACGCAGTTATAGATTTACTGATAGTACAGAAACGTATATTTCGATTTCTTTTGAGCCATGTTGCGCGCAATGACACGTTTTTCTGAACCGCAACACTCTCCCCACTAAACTCGATTGGTGAGTGGTAACGTTCCGGCCAAAAATTCGGGAGGACGCGGTTCCCAATCCCCTTACACCCAGTCAGATCTCGATTTTCCATGGTTCCTTCCAGTTCCTTGCCCTCAATCCTTTTCCACCTCTAATGGCCTCAATGTTGACCAGGTGTAAAGCCCTAAACAAAAAAAGACAAATGAAACTAGTGCCCATTCAGTTAACAGAGGCGAGTCAAGGTCATTCTGCTGAATCCCCACTCTGCTGTCCTACACCCTACATGCGAATGGGGAATTTGTCACTCGCTTACCTGGATACAGAGTTCAGCTCGCAAATGGATGAAGGGAGGGGATGGTGAGGTTTGGAGTGTGACAGGAGGGGGGGGGGGTGCAGGAGAACATGACCTTAAGCCGTGAGCAGGGCATAGTGGTCGACGCTATGGACTTTGGCGCTGAATCAGCTGTGTCTAGAAGCATTCGTCCCCCCTGGCGGCAGGACTGCGAGGCACTCGACTCTTGGACCGGCCGTCCAGCAGCTCGTTACGCGGGGTTCTGCGCCCTCTACACAACAAATTAACGCCGACCCGAAAAATAATGAGCTGTCCGCGCGGGCCTCCGCTGCCGCGCACTCGTTTGTTCAGCTGCTAAATCTCCGCTCTCCATCACTTTCGCGCTGCACGACAAGAAAATCTGAATGGAGAATTTAATTACTTTCCACTAACTTTCCCATCACCCTTCCTTCCTCTCCATTAATTTTGTTTACCCCTTATAACTTTATTTTCAATGTTCCTTAATAAATTTTGGCTGTTGAAATCATGTTAAAATTACTATACATTCAGCTAAATTGAGTATTAAATACGATCTTCTATAGATCTTACCTAATCACAACTAGCTATAGATAACAGATCAGCATATGCACTTAAGTTATGGAAGTTACAGTTACAAGAGCTGCTTGCAAAGTATACTCTGCGGGAAATCCCTTCCCAGCACTGCCAATGGAAAAAAAAAATCTCGAAATTAATCCATATGTTATAAATTTAAAAAAAGAAATCAAATTAAAATATAAGTAAAATATCTCGTTACTAAACGATCTTGAAGAGAGCTATTAATATTAAGCTTGCGAGTTATATGAGACAGTGAGTTATTGAATTGAAGGAATACATTACCAGGTACGAGATGTTTGCAGCAATTCCCCAATTATTTATGTTAGTCCTCTTACCTGAAACAAAAACAAGTCGTTAGATAAATGTTAAAAACTTCTGATCAGAGCTAAGAAATACAACATCCGTGCCACTATCACAAATTCATTCAGATTCCTCAGTCACCCTACAAATAGCTGATACAAAATTGTATGGTTCACAATATTTCTATAGAAAACACTTTGACAGTGTAGGCGTGTGGTACTAAAAATATAATAAGCTGCAAAGTCGCAGATTTCTTACCAGCAAACAACTCCGTACGACTAACGTCGTCGAGTTGTAAAATAAAGTCTCGTTCTTCTACAGATATATTTACAACCACGAATTGATAAACTTTAAATAGAATATTAGTTTTACCCGTATATCAAATGGCAAGATTAGTAGATAAAAGGTACTCATGTTCGTTTTTCCACTGAGAGAGGCATTCACTACAATCAAAACTTAAAATGATAATTACGAGAACTTTAAAGTGTCGCACAAAAACTTGCACAAGTAAGCAAGGTGGGGAAAAAAAAAATTCTGTTCGTCTACAAAGGACCCCGTAAACACTGGCCACTGTTTACACAGGCGGCCAGTGTGAATCATCGTATTACAAAATCAGATTTGTAGGATCTGTAATAAAAGTATTTTTATTTCTGAAATTTGCAGTTCATGAAGCGAAGATTGGGTACCATTGCAGAATTCGCCTAGATCAAAGTTTCTCAAACTTTTAACTGCACGTACCCCTATAAAATGTCCCAGGAGCTGGCGAACCCCCTTTATTCACCATTGTGCGTGTACCCCACTTTAGAAGCGAGGCCTAGATGACTGCGGGAGACCGTCTAAAAACCGCGGGAACCAGGAATCGAACCTGGTCCCGTGTACCTCCGAAGTCCTCTGTGCTGGCGACTGCGCATATAATACATTTTATATTATTCCAACCATTAAAACAAAAAAATATTTTAGTGATTAGTGACATATTTAATCATGTTCTGATCTTCGCCTTTCTAATTGATAATGTGTAACAACGAGGGAGGAGTTTTATTTTAATTTCGTTTAACAACAGTACACGTATTTTGGACGTGAATTGCCAGCGCAATTGGGGAAACGCCTAGTAGCTGTTGAGTTGATGCCGAGATTTTTAACGGCTTGAACCTTGGTCACTGAATATGACAGTTGATCACATTGACAATACCTAGCGGCAACCGAATTGGTTTGTTGGGCATTGAAGCATTTAATAGTACTCATCAAAAGCCGATGTCTACTTGAATCATTAAACTGATCGTTTCCGTTTTCAAACTAGACTAGAATGTCGATAATCCAAGCGTCAATTATTTTTTTACAAAATGTTCGCTTCTTACAGATACGTAAACGTCTTTTCTATATACAGCAAACAATTGCACTTGGTATGTTCGGGAATTCTACTAATAAAGAAGTAGGTACTATGACTTTAATCCTTATACCTAGCGTTTGTCATGGTATTATCGTCGCAGAATCCTCATGACGAAACGGATGCTGGTTATGATGTTTAATGTTTGTTGTATCCATGACGAAAAAACAATTACGAATGTTACTATTACAGCCTTTCAGTGTTCTGGCAATTCAGCGTTTCTTAGAAAACTGAAACCCGTCTTGCTTGTCCTGCGTATTTGTTACTGATTTGAATATTTTAAACATAAATGATTTTTTAAGAAAAATATTAGCAGTCTACCTTAGGAGCAGGTAGCAATAGCACAGGATGCTGAAAATTTGAGTCGACAGATGAAGTTCGAAATGGAAGGGTTCTGGAAATGATGGGTAGGGAAAGAAGTTTGTGGACGAGTCTTACAGAAAGAAGAGACAAGATGGTAGGTCATATTTTGAGACATGCTGGATTGGTTAATTTGTTAGTGGAGGGGACAGTCGAAGGTAAGTATTGTAGAGGTAGAAAAAGATTAGATACATGAAACAGATAATTGAGGACGTGGGATTTAAGGGGTATGTTGAAATGTAGAGATGAAGAGATTAGCGCAAGGTAGGAAAGGATAGAGGATTACGTCAAACCAGCCGAGGGGGGGAAAGAAAAAACACCATCTACCCTGTTGACTTTTTTTTTGCTATGTAAGTAAAATTATAAAGTGGCTAATGTAATATTAAAGGCAAAATAATTTTTAATACACTGTTGTATCAAAATCTCAAAACTGTTTTGTAGCATATTTTGCATCGGAACAAATCGATCCGAACAACCCTCTGTCCAAATTAGTTCGGATTATTATCGACGTTTTACTGTATTGGCCTTGAACGCGTTACCCCTGTACAAAGTTTCAGGTCGCATGTACCCACCTCACTCCTGCTTCAAGCTGAAACAGTTTTCTCCCACGTTGCTTTTCCACTTCACCTTCCAAACTGCAGTAACTTTCTCCAAATATGCTTAACACGAAGCATATAAAAAGTACAAAGCTATCATTCCCTATGAGAATATTTCAGTACTACTGATTTACTATTCTTAAAACAACCAGTAGGAACTTATACATTAGCCCAGTGAGGTCCGCTCGGACACGAGCCGTGCAGAGCTGTATGGTGCTGTGGCTCGTGGCCCCCAGCTTGTAGTAACTGGAGCGCTGCAGTCGGTCTGCGTGGCGACAGCTGGCTTTGTTCACCGGACGCACTGTGGTCAACAGGTGCCACCTCAGGTCTCCTCTCAACTACAACTTACTCTGTATAATCCCATTCCAACCGGTCTACATTATAGTGAACGGTAGAAGTATCATCATCATCAATACTAATAAACGGCTAAGCTTGGTAACTGTGTCATCGTGTCCGTAACGTTGACGTCACGACCCCAGCTTTCGTTGCAGAGCTAACAACGGCCAGACATGATACTCCAAAATCGAGGCTATGCGCGTTATGTATTACTTAAGCAACTGAACAGGAATGAACTGACCGAACACTGAAAGAAAAGCATATACTCCATATAAATTAACATATTAATTACTATCTGTTACTCCCGATCAGGGGCGGATCCAGGCTTTTGGTTTGGGAGGGGCTTGAGCGGACTTTGGTTTGGGGGGGGGGGGACTTGGGGGGCTTGAGTCTGGCAAGGGTAGTGAAAGCCTACTGGTGTGATTATGATTTTGATTTTAATTAAAAGTCATTTACCTAAACACAAACAATTGTTAATTAAATAAAAGGTTCTTTAAGCCGCGGTCGCCAGGTTTAGGTACTGTTCTCCATCAGGATAATTAAATGAGAGAGTCACACAGCTTAGGGTGAACATCTACTCAAAAAACTTTATTTTAGTTCATTAACCTCTGCCACTACACCGACGGAAAGTACCACCACCAAACAATATATCAACAAGGAATCGGACTTCTTCGAAAACCACAGATTCGTGGGATAAGAGGGGTTGACTTACAAAATATTCTCCCACATTCACTATCGTCCTCTTGACGCTACACAGTCACTTGAAAAACACAGCATTCCCTTTAAAACAATGAGTTACACATAATACAAGTCTCCATCATCCACTTCACCGAAGTTTTCACAATTTCTACTATTCGACCGAAAAATATTCACGCGTCAGACCTTCACCTGACGGAGGTCAAAGACTCACTACTTATACAAAGACAACATCATATTTACTGTCGACGCCGGCCACAGATATTACTGTAGGCCACAGACGTTTGTTATGTTACAGTAGTCTTTATATAGTCACCTCGGTTTACTGCCTCTTTAAAAGATCAATAGAGCTAAAAAAAAAAATTCATAAGGTCTCCAAAATTACGATGTCGGGGATGGACCTAGATACTTTTTTGGGTGGGGGGACTTGAGCCCTCTTGCCCCCTTCCCCTGGATCCGCCCCTGCTTCCGACCTCGTACGCGCGGTCTCGGCGAGAGAAACAAAGCTAGTGTGGCCGATATAACATTATAGAGATTTACACACGCTATCCGTCTGTCTGTCACCGTTCGGTTAGTTTTCAAAACTTCAGGACAAAATATGTTATTTATCCCCAAAAAAGTATCGTAAGTACTTCCTAATGACACATAGTATTTTCTTATCAAATTTCTTGGAGATCGGTTTGGTCGTGAAAACTTAAACTGACAGAGAGACAGAGTTACTTTCGCATTTATAATATTAGTGTAGAAGTGTGAATTAGTTGTTTTTTTGTTTATTTATATGCATTCGCTGTAGATTGTTTCGTTATATTCTCTGATCTGAAGGTGGTATCAGGTTTGTATTGTGATGCAGTGAATGTATTCATGCACGTGCGATGGAAGCTTTCATTTTCGAGCAGAAATATTACTATTCGTCGTTACAACAGAAGGGCATGTATTAATCAAGTTTCTAAAATAATAATAATAATAATTTAAGTTACTTTCATGAGCTGCATGAAATGAAATCATCACTTAATTTGAATAAAAGCAGTTTCGCATTGATAGTGATCTGGACAACAATTAAAACTAATATTACGAGGCATAACGTAAGTATTCGCGTGTAATTGAAGCTGTGATTTTCTAGCGACAATATTAGACCATTTTTTGATTGGGATGACAGTTAAATTATTTTGTTACAGCGTCAGGCACGAGGAATTGCGTTGAGCGTTATTTAATAACAATTCTGTTCAGTTAAGAAACTGTTAAGAAACTCAGAACACTCCGTTCATCTTATCACATTTGACGGAATTTAAAACCAGTTTATATATTAATGGCAAATTAGTATTGTGGAATTTATTCACTAAATATCTGAATTTGTCTTGTTAACAGTTTTCTCATTTATATTATTTTTTTATTTTATTATTATTATCTTAACGAAACATGTACATGTACAGTGTTTGTAACGTATTCAATGTCCATGATAATTCAAACAACAAAACTTTACTGCAAACACTGGTGGCTAAAGACCAGATGGTAAATGAGATTGCCAAATGGCACAACATATAAAAGTTTGAAGCGCTAAGCCACTATTGATCCAATAGAGTACAAAATAGATACACAAGAGACAGTAGCAAATGTATTAAACATCTTGGCATTGAAATTATATTTAATAAAGATTTTTCCAAGGTGCCCATGGATTTAATGCACGAATGATTCTCAAAGCAGGATTTTTTATATATATCTTCCCTGCTAATGAAGAATTTCCTCAGAAGCAGATTCCATAATTTCTAAGTAATTAAAATGTGTGAAGTTCCTTTATCTGCTATTTTAGAGACAATTACTGAAAAGATGTAAGTACTGTACAAGATTTTCACTGCAGTTTGACTTTATTTGAAGATAGGGGTTGACGTTAATTTCCTCATTCAATCGCCTTATCCGTATACAGGTCATTAAAATCGAGAACAAATGAAATGTTCCATAATTATCTAACTTCTAGTACGTAAGATTGAAGGCTTTCACGGCGTATCGATGAAATGTAGTCTTCACGGGTTTTCCGCCGTATGTTGTTGAAATACGACAACGAGCTTTCGGCGGCTGACTCTGCCGCCATCTTCAGGTTGGATGTTGTGCAGGGAGAACCAGCGCTGCACTGGAACCAGCGCTGCACTGGTTCAGTGCAGCGCTGGTTCTCCCTGCACAACATCCAACCTGAAGATGGCGGCAGAGTCAGCCGCCGAAAGCTAAGTTGTAGCATTTCAACAACATACGGCGGAAAACCCGTGAAGACTACATTTCTAGTTCGTATTTTGTTTTACAATTAGCGAGGTATTATTAAGAACGTATTTATATTCTTAATTTACTATTACTCATTTCCATAATACTGATCACTTCCTTATTTTATAATTATACAGATGCAGAGGACAGAATAGCAGACAATTTTCTGTTTACTTCTACTTGATCGTCCTAAAGAAAATTGCTACACATGTCTCGGGTTGCAGGTGATGAGACAGATTTACGAGCTGTTAGCTATCAACGCTATCTTCAAGTGCCGTGGCGATTTTATCTCATTCCCGTACAGAAAAAGGCGTCAAATAAGGCGATGCAGCTTTTGAAGACCAGAGATGTTGCAATCACCTTGGTCTGCAGTGCTGCAGCCGGCGTTGTTGGCCACATATCTCTGTCATTAGATTCGTGATGGCGTGCAATGACTGACACCACAAGTTCATTAAGTTAAAAACTAAAATAAAAAATGAGTGGTAGTCTTCCTCTTCATCTCACGGGCAATTAGTTCTCTAGTCTTTACGTACGAGGCTTGTCAGTCAGCGAAAGTGCATTGATCTCAGCATATAGTAGCTTAGAAGCTGAAATAAAGTTTCAAGTGGTTTTCACCTTTTGTGTTCAAAGAAGTAGATGTGACTATTTTCTAAACGATCTTTACCTGTTTGCAGCAAATTTTGTTGTTGATAATTTGAGCAGTAAGAAACAGTTATTTTTAATGATTGTAATCACACGATCGCGATCAGAGTTGAAGACAATAATTAGCAATTTTGTTTAGTTAATTTATTTATCTAGACAAAAAATGGAAATTATGATGACTCGGGTTATTTAAACTGAGCCTGGTGGGTAAGCGGTAACTCTAAGGCCTGGCATTCAGGAGGATGCGGATTCGAATCCCTGTCCAGCCATCCAGATTTGGGTTTTCAGATGTTTCCTTAAACCACTCCGTGTGAGTGCCTTCATAATGTTATGGTCGAATTTCTTCCCGTTACTTTTTCCCAGTTCTTTTTAGACTATAATGACCCCAATGTCGACGAATGACCAACGCAAGCTGAATAGAATTTGAAAAATACTGAAAAACTGTGCGATCGGTGATTCAAATTATAGCAGGTTTTTTACCAAATTTTCAAAAATTATTACTTAATCTCAAGTTATCTATAACATGAGTATAGATAAACCATACGATATATGTACAAAACGGAGGCTATTATTCATCTTCTCACATCAATTTCATCCTCTCCATTTTGTTCCTGTGCGTTAGCCATTTCCCATACTTTACACATTATGGCTCGACTCGATGATAAATTAATGCGCAACATCTTCCACAGTTATTATGCAGTATCCTACTTCAGATACTTCGATTTTTCGTCTTCATGAATTCCTTGAACTAAATTCTTCGCTCCCAATAAACGTTGCACTAGAAACTCGCGAATAAACAAAGAAAATACCTTCCAAACAACAAATATGGGTTACAGGTCAATATTATAAAACGTAATTCTCGTTAGTTATTTTGGTCGGTTTCTTGTATTTTCCCCATTTGGCTGTAGCATGATTACAAAATTGCAGAATTCACTTAAGACTTCTATCGTTTCTGTCCCAATTTTGGTGTCTGATAAACTGTAACTATCATTATGTCCGTTCACGCTACAGGCCTTCTTCATATCTTCTTTAAATGTAGCACAAATTTTTTTAACAATATTTTGTTGATCCAATTTAGCGATCACTCTGTTTTTTTTCCTAATTACGATGCACATACGATCAACATTCAGTAGGCTCATCTTTCTGTTACGTACGTTAGGAACCTACGCCTGGTCATCAACTAAATGGTTTAAAGTTGCGTTTTCTAAAACTGTTAATACGCTGCGTGGTTCTGAATGTTGACAGTAAGCTTACCCTGGAATTCACTAAGTTGTGTAATTAGTGAATATTGAGACCATAGTATAAATTCACTGAGGTATTTGCCTGAGGAAAACCAACGAAAAACTGTAATCACAATGCTATGGCGGAAGGACTGAAGCTCGTATCAGTTTGACCTTTTGAACTTATGTTATTAATTGGTATTAAGCCTTTCTGGTAATTCATCCCGCTGAATGTGGCATTGTCGACTGTGTTACCAATTATTGTATGTGACTAATTTGCGTCACTGGAAGGTCAAACAAAACAATCACAACACTTACTTATATTCACCTAATTCCTAGTCCTAACTCGAAGCAGTGGTGTCTGTGACAATGTAACATCCTCTGATGTGATTAATGTGTTATCAAGCAAGCACGCAAGAAAGCCGGAAGACGCAGGCTATCTCAAGAGAAGTTTGTGTTTTAAAGATATGATAAGTTTAATGGATACAGAGCCATGTGGGTGCCCTTTGTTTTCATGCAGTGTAAAGAGGAGATAAGCACACCCGGAGGACAGTGCTCTCTGCTCGCTTATAATTTTCATGTAGACATGACACTATGTATACGTAGGGTCTAACTGCAAGTTCACGAAGTTTCACTGTGCGTGTAGGTGTAAAAACTGTGTAGTCATGCTGTGTCAAATATTCAAAGCGAGAAAGAGAGAGAGAAAAATATGTTTTATTGATTGTCTAATTATCTTCAACCTGTAGGCGAGAACAATTCCTTGCCTTAGACCAGGGTTTCTCATAGCGGGCTACGCGAACCCCTAGGGGTTCAAAAGTTGATCGTAAGGGGTTCGCGACAATATTTACGTTATGGCTGCTGTCTGGTTATCTCGAGGTTTCAACACGCACTATGATAAATCGAGAATGAACATGAGCAAAATGACTCAACCTGCTACAAGAAAGAAGCCCATCAATCACATTAATTAATAACTTCGTGCTATTTGTTACTCTAATACTTTTGTAAATTAAAAATCTTATTAAAAAAAAAAGTTTATTTAATGGGGGTTCCCCATTGCCTGAGAAATTTTAAAGGGGGTACGCGAAGCTAAAAGTTTGAGAAACCCTGCAGGCTTAGACCAAACTCTAGGCCTCAGAATCTTGTTCAAGATGAATAACACAGTTGGATCTAACAGGGATTTGAAACATAACGCTCCAGACGATTAGCCGCAGGGTATGGTATTAATGTCTAGTCGAGTAAAATAGCGCGTTGCACTGACAAAGTGAAGTGCATTGCGGTTTGGACGTGAAGGAATTAGGTGCTAACGCCCCTCGTCCGTATACGTTGGTCTGCAAACGGTGAGTCCATTATTCCCTTGACGCAGCAGTCTCGTCCGAGGAGACGCCTCCCTCCAGCGCCAATTTATTATTAGCGGTTTGCCCAGGATCGCTAATGGCCTTAATGCAGACAATTAATCAGTCGCGGCGACGGCAGAGGCGGGGCTAATACTCGGGGAGCAGCTCAGCTGATAAATTAGCGTTACTATCCAAGATGCTCCACCTTCTGCTGCCCGAAGTTTTTTCCCTCAATTCATCAACGAGCTTCGCATTCCCGCAGAGAGGTACCGAGAGTGATGCTTCTGAGATTTACGGGCGAGACTAATACAAAGAGAACAGGAAGAATTACACAATACCACCCACTCTGCTACACCTATTACTCAAAACGTCTTCCAGCATATAACTCATAAGTTCTGTGCTAATAAGAGAACGCGACATTACTGTGATTTATGACATATTTCTAAGCTTTACTTCCGGTGTTAGTGGTATAATATGTATGTGATGAGGCGTGACAAGATACTGGTGGAAGAATTAGGAATGGTGCATGGAAGGGAAAAGATGACTATGATCACAAGCTGGCACTCGATTTCGTGTCCAATGGCGTGGGAAAACTTTCCTTCATACATAAAAGGTCAGGTATTGGAATAAATTACCAGGGGAAATGATGAATAATTTACCAGAAATGCTGAAAGAATTTAAAGTTGAAATTCATAGAGAGAAAAATTAGGCGGTAACAAGAAGAAAATGAGTGAGTAGAGAAATTGCCATCAGAGTGAGCGCTCCATCGCAATTAAATTAAAACCTGTTATTATTTTTTTTAATTGCATTTGGCAACGGAGGCCATACAGCCAGCTCAATGTAATTTTATAGCTTTCAGTGTATAAGTCGTCATCCAGTATATATATTGTATTTTTCCAATGTATGGACGCCACAGGACGGACAGGACATTCACACAGACACAACACTTAAACATCCATGCCCGTGGCCGGATTCGAACCGGCGGCCTTCGGCACGCGGAGCTAGCACTCTAGCCCCTACGCTACAAAACCTGTTATTTCAGAGATAAAATTCTGGCTCGGAATTCAGGTGGAGCATTGTTCCATTGACCGTACGTCCGACGTAATTTAGGTTCTACCGTTTCCTGAAATGAGTGTAAGCGAATGCCAGCATTATTCCTTGGTATAAGACGGTTACTGTTTTCCTGTTGACACGCTCCAGTGAAACTCCTCACAGAGAGCCGTGAAAATATATGCATGCGTCATTGATGTATTTCTCCGCCCCCCCCCCCCCTTACCATAGTTCTTCGAAGTTATCAGTGTCCTCATTGGTTAACAAGGTGGACCCTCGTAAGCACTCTTTTCATCCCTGACAATACTGTGATACAGCGAATATGACACTGAAGGGAGAATGACTTGAAACTCCCATATTGCCATCAATATTGTGTTCTTTTAAGATACTGCGAAAATACTGCAGTTATACCAAAAGCAAAGTAGCTGTAGACTTTGTGGTTTCTCGCGCCTTCTAAAATGCTGCATTCCATCAACATTGATGGGTTAAAAAGGCCAAAAATGCGTAGACTTATTGTATCCTTGTGGGTTACACGCCCTAAGTTATTTTTTTTTAAAGTGACCTTATCTAATTTCATATTATGTAGGTCAGTAACGTGTCGTAAAGAGAGTTGGCAGTTTCTCTGCTCCTTGGTAGTGAATTGTTTGCGATCATCGAATGTTAGATATGCAGTATTGTGTCGTAAAAGTTGTGTGTGAGGATTTCGAAGGTGTAGGTTGTTTGCTGATGTTGCGATCAGCCGTTTCCTTGAGCCGTCATCAAGGTAGGTCGTGGTCCATTGTTGTACGCACGCATTGCGAATACATTTCGGACTTAACGCAAGCATTCGATGGGTGGGCTGGCTATCAGGAGATGTGACTTTGCATCTCCATTACACAGGTATGTTCATTCGATCTAGAACCCAATAGAACGAGAGCCAAAAAAGAACTGCCTTTCAACTACGATGTTTTCAAATTAATCACTCAATTTCGTTGTATAATCAACAAACATCATTTAATACATTCTTCCTTCTAAGAGAATCCATTCACTTCCTTACCAACTATCTCTTTAGTCGGCTTTTCTTTAAACGTTTTTGTTTAAAACAAAAGCCAGAATATAGGTAACTGTAGAATTTTAAACATGGGCATGAATTTGATTTAACGAAATATACTATTCAGAAAAGCTTCAAACGACTGTCCTACCGACTAGTTTAAAATATAATTGATTCTGGTTTCCTTTCTATCTAAGCTGAAACATTCATCTTATTTGCAACTATCGATTGTAAATTTTAATACCTGAACCAAAATAGTTGTTTGGATAGCGTAAGCATTATTACCGAGTTTTAAAATTGATTTTAGGAACTTCCTTACTTTTCTGCATAAGATACAGCAGTTTTTAATTAACTTTTGCGATAACCGATAAGAAACACACTTTCGGTTATTGTTGACATAATTGGCTCTTTGTTAAGTTTCAAAACTATAAGGATATTAGTTTCTAGAATGCTACTTTACAGAATGTTACTATTGATTAGTCTGAGTTAAAGAGGTGTCTCATCGTCTGATCGCTTGCTGGACTACTCTTTCTTGAATAAAGCTCTAGGACACCCGCAAGGACCCAGTCAGTATTTTACCGGAATAATTCTTCCCTTAAATTGTACACTGTTTGTGTCGGTTGAGTTCAGTAATTACTTATGCTCTAAGTTTTTTCCTGTCTTCGATCTTCGAAAATTTCCGTTAAGCGTGAATGGCTGATGGACGGGGGAGAGGGGGAACTTTTTTGAGGCATATAGGATATTTTAAAGCAAACTATTTTCATATTTACTTTAAACATACTCTCACCAGAATTTGAAGTAAACTACATCAGACATAGCACTTCAACAAGCATGCGACTTAATCTAATTGATTCCACAACACTTTATTAGTTTTGTCTTTTTTTTTATTTTTAACTGCTTTACGTCTCTCAACAGCGAGGTATTTAGAGACGGGAAAAGATGGGGGGCAAGGATGGGGGTAAGGAATGGGAAGGAATTCGGCCATGGCCTTTTGAAGGAAGCATCCCGGCATTTGCCTGGAGTGATTTGGGAAACCATGGAAAACCCAAATCTGGATGCCCGGACGGAGATTTGAACCGCCGTCCTCCCGAATGCGAGGCCAGAACGCTAACCGTTACACCACCACGCTCGGTGTCTTATTTTGATCATATCTCGTTTTACATTATGACTAGCCAGGATGTTATTTGTGAAGCCGTAACTTTATTCCCACGATATCCAGATCATCATCTCTTACGTCGTCTTTGAACTTGATGATAATGGCCTATGTAGTTAAAATCAGCTGTAATTTATCATGTGAAATTCAGAGAAGAAAAAACTCACAGCATTAGATAGAGAGATAATATCGCGAAGCATCTGAACTGAAATCAAACACGCTTCACTCCGAAAATAAATGGGATTATTGGCTACAGTTTGAGATGAATGCGACTGCTTGATGGCTAACATTAGACGCGGCATTAACAAAATGACTTAATAACACCTCTCTACCCAACCACGCTCGCTTTTCATTTCGCACTCGATCACGTTTCGTGACTCAAACTCTCACATAACAGATTAGGCAAACCTTGAGCCAGAAATGCACACGTCATACAAATGTCACTGCAATAGGCAGCGGTTAAAGCCAGCGTAATACTGGAAGCTGGTTACTTCTTTGGAGTCTGTGTTGGTAGCTCAACTGTGACCAATTGTGAATGGGGATGAAAATACATCGCAGTGCAAACACAAATTTTTTGATTTTTGGACTGTTGAGAAAGACGGCTGTAAGCATTCTGTAAACCAAGCTTTACTTATTGACATAGCTCAATATGGAGCTGATAATGTTAATATAATAATCAGGGTAGCAATTTTTCCTTTGTGTGACATTCTCCCAGTTTGGAACCTCCTCACCAGTCCGATCAGTCTGAATACGTTATCGTTACCAGACTATATATTCCTTACGAAAAGCACAAGCTTTAACAGTCTTATAATCGATCACATCTAATAGCCGTACCTTTCAGGAATCTGCATTGCAGCAGATGCGGATCGGATCGATCTCCCAGCTGTATGTTTTCCATCTTTTCCCGAAATTATTCCTGGTAGCTGTCGGGATGGTTCCTTCAAAAGGCCATTGCCAGATTCCTAACTATCCCTTGTCTCAAATCATTCCATGCTTTTAATGTTGATAAGAGGTGAAGCTTTTTCTGGGGAAAAATCTTACAGGAAGGAGGTAAATGCGGAATAAACTCGAAAGTATAACGTTAATAGTGATCAGGGTTTTACTTGACTATTGATTGGTAATAGATCGGAGTGGTTCAATGGATGACTTCCAACCTACAGTAGATGAGAAGGTTAGCCGGCTACGGTTGGGTATGGGCAAGAATGCTTCACGTGCCGAAGGTCGCCGGTTCGAGTCCGGCCGAGGGCATTGCTGTTTACGTGTTGTGTGCGTTAATGTGGTGTCCGTCCTGTGGTGTCCATACTTAGAAGCTACAACGTACTGAAGAAACAGATACACTGCAAGAGTCATGATTACATTGAGCTGGCTGTATGGCTTAAGTTGCCGAATGCCATTAATTTTTTTTTTTTTTACATATAAGGATATACGTGCATTCCTTGTTACAATTATTACATCAGAAAATTCCCACAATATTTCAATCATAAAATCGTACCCAATACTCATCCTTCAGAAATAATTCTTCTTGTTATTTTATTATTGTCATTATGGGATTACTACAGTTTTATTATAATCTATGGGTATGAAAAAGAAATTGAACAAGTTTTACATTTTGTTGGTGACCCTAAGTATAACTTAATCCAAGAGAGACTCCAGCAAATTGTTCGCTCGAATGTATCCTTCTGCACGCTCCATATACTGTACGTCGTATCGTTGCACTGATAAGGGAACTATCAGAGTTGGTAAAAATTGATTTCGATCTTAAGGACATATGTTGAAGGGTGTCTACACACATGCCCGTGAGAAATTCGTTCCGTCAAGTTCTGAGCCATTTGCACGCGATAAACCCCAGTCACACGAAATACTGCTCAAGTTCAACGCCGACCAGCGAAACGCAGATTGGTCCAGTTGGAAAGATTTCCGTCTACTGCTCCCAAAACTGGTCTTCGAGTCCCGTTATGTGGCATCCATTAATTACGTGAGGTGAAATGGGGGGGGGGGAGAGTCTACGGAAATCTCACGTGAGGTTTTGTGAATTTTTTTTTGACTGTAGAGCTAAAAAAAAGTCTACAAATTGCGCGTGAAAGTCGATTTTAGGATAATATTTCGACCTAAAAAAGTCTCCAAAAGTTTGGAGGGCGATTTCTAGTGAGGAGGTTCTCATGAACTAGATCTCACCAGAGGGGGGTGGGGGGTCCGGCCAGATCTCACGAAATCTCACCAGAAAGGGGGGGGGCGGTCCGGAAATCCGGAAAAACACCTCACGTAATTTATGGATTTCTTCTCCCAATAAATAAATACCACGGTTCTGATGCGTTTACCACGTAGGGATACTTTTTTAATTCCAGTTTATTCCATCACCATTTTCTTACTTGTATTTCACAAAATTATGATTTTAAACGAAACACATTAACCACAAAAAGTTACATAGGCGATTTAATCAGCTTTGAATAATTGTGAAGAGGGAATAAAGTGTGTGAGTGTCGAATAGCCAAAAATATGGAGTTCGAAGAAGAAACGAAGGTGAAGAGCCTAATTTATTTAATTAAAGGTTTTTTTAATGCCTATAAATATTGTAAAATCATTATGACTGATAACTATTTACTAAAGGATTTATCATAAAACAAATTTTTTCCTTCTTCGATGGCTATGCGAGGCATAGTACCAACGTAAACATTTTGATTTGTCGAAAAAGTTTGTGTATCATCGCACTGGACACGAGTATTCAATGCGCTTGGGGATTTTTGAATGAGAATTTCACAGAATTTGATCCGTTTATGGAGAGCTATCCTTCGAAATACATTCAGAAGTTCGAAATCCTTTTTTACCAGGACTGATCGTCCGCTTGCCGTATTACATGCTACATTGCTTTTCCATCTCCTTCTTCATTTGTTCATGGTTTTCCCTACTGATATGCTAGATAATCTGTCTCAAGAGATCTGAGCAATATTTTATTCTTATCTATGCAGCAAATATCAATTCTGGTTACAGAACTAGTTTGTTTTTTGAAACTGATAAAAGGCTCACTTCCCTTAAAATCTTCGAAGTGACATTTCTCATTTTATTTACATATTGCACCTACTTCGTCTGGAGTCGATGACAGCATCAAAAAACAAGTAGCTTTTTCGCCAAAGCGATTACTTAGTGACTGGATATTAGAAGATCTGATTAGGGTCCGTTTATTCCGAGTTGTGGACTTGACAAAAAAATGTCATGATTGGCGCTTCACCACAAGAACAACTGTGTGCTCTACCAGGTATGATGTAAGAATGTCTTAGCAGCAGCCGACGTTGACTTAGGACCTGTTCAGTGGGATCCAGGTGGAAGAGCCTCTTCCAGTTTGCTGTAACTGCCGCCTTCGTGGTGCATGGTTTAGCTAGAAGTTGCCTTCTGCTACCAGGAAACGCCCAAAGTTATAAACACACTGGCAGAAATTAAAAGTGTAACACCCACACGGAGATGTGATACATGAATGAAATTTGTCCCCAATTATCCTCATACAAAGAGTATTAAATGATTAAAAATTGAAAGTTTTACATGTAATTGCATAAGAATAACGGAGGTTTATAATAAGCAAAATTTCTATGTTTTTAGCGTATAAGTGGCGAACAGTGTGGTGTAACATTACACTTTTTTGCCCTCAAGTTCTTGCTGACCATATATGCTAAGAAGAAGAGTGCTGACCCTCTACAACCAATAGCCTGACCGTGAGAGAAGTCGGAGAATTGGAGTGTTTGAAATGGGCGCATCATATCATGCAATCTCTCAAAAGATGGGTCGTAGTGCAATGTCAGTATACAGACTTGTTACACAGTGGATGAAAGAAGAGTCTAGTACTCTTATGGCAGATACAGATCCAAACAGAAGAACAAAAACACATACCACCAAATTGTGTGTGTGGATGATGCTGGCAGATAGGTGACTGCAGGCCAGATCCAAGCAGCGGTTACAGAGTGTCATCCCCCGGACGATTGTAAAGATTGTAAACCAATTGCTTGAAGCTTGGTTACACTCTCTCACCCCTATGCAATGTGTTATATTAACTTGATTTTATTACTAGTATCGTTTAATTTGGTGAAATGCAAAACGCAAATTGACACTTGAATAGCGTAAAGTTGTGTTTATAGACTATTCTCGATTCTGTCTGTGGCAAAGTGAAAATCTACAACAGGTACACAGGCGGAGTGGAGAAACAGCTTACCCTGCTATGATTTCAGAACGTTTCACAGGTCCAGCCACTGGTGTCGTGGTTTGGGGGCAATCAGTTCCGACACCAGGACTGAGTTGGTTGTTGTTGAAGGGACAATGACAGCCCACCACTATGTGGACGCTATTGTGATACCCTTCATGTCAACCATCCAAATCGCATTTTCCAACAGGATAATTCCCGCGCCGCTACTGTGTCCATCACAACTCAAGCCTTGCAAGGGGTTACTATCACAATTTTGACCACACCGTCCTCAGATATGTCCCCAAGAGAAAATGGCAAGGATGCCAGGAGTAGACACGGTAAATCACATGGTCACCCAGCACAAACTGTGCAACAACTGACTGTACAAGACATGCAGGCTTAGAGATACATACCCCAAGAAGACATTCGATTCAGTGCCGGCAAGGATCCAGGAATATACAAGTGCTCAAGCTGGGTGCACTTCTCGCTGACAACTGTATCTAAAGGAAGACTCATCCGTTTAAAATTGTTTCCATTTCTTCTAGGTATAACCATGGATATATGTAAAAATTTTCATAAAATTCCATCATTCCTGTTTGGGTGTTGCAACTTTTAATTTCCGCCAGTGTATAACGTTAATCTTGGGCTCATCTTTCTTGTCCAAATGACGACTGACTCTAATAAAATGACATGTCTAATTAAGATAATTGAGAAAAGACTCCTTTCGGAAACCGCTGATGCATTGGAGAACACGATATCTTCATCAGCGTCCAAAGTTCTTGATCCGGCACTGGCGGGTCGGCGAGCCCCCAAGGTTGGGCTGTTGGACGCGGACCAAGTCTGCCGCCATTACAATAACCAGTTCCACACCCACGTGTCCTGGGCGAGTCTTACCCAGGCTCCGGTATCTCTTGCGACACTATCCATACTATATGCCTCGCTCAGACGCTAAATTCAACGTGGGAAGCAGTCTTCTCTCCAGGCAGTTCGAAAGTCAGAACTTGGTAGTTTCCTTCACACGATTCATCTACGACTGCACCATCTCGATATATTGTAGAAAAAGTTTCAAAAATCTAGCTAGATAAATCATATGTTCACGAGCATCATGCTCAAATTAATCACCAACAATTCTTCACGAATCAGAATTCTGTAATATAGGGGGGGGGGGGGGGAACATAGCATCATATCAGCTTATTGCATGAGCTGATGGGTTTTTTTCACGTCTTTTGCTTCTACCACGCGACCACAGAAAGTATATACAAAATATATGTATGTTCAGCGATATCTTCGCCAATTTTGAACCGATTTAAATGAAATCTTTTTAGTGGATACCTCCAAAGTGGTCCCATATAAATTTCATTGAGAAACCACCCGTTCTACCCCATTCCACCCCTTAATTTTTATACAAATCCACATTTTTTATTCGATCTCTATGAAACTTTAGACATATATAGCCAAAAATTAAGAGAAAAAAACTGTCAACTTTTGGTTTAAAAAAACCGAAATCCTCTCCCCCTATCCACCCCCTTAATTTTGGCCAATTTTCTTTATTCTAAGCTACAGTCGACACCATTTAACTGATCTCCATTAAAGTTGGCAATTACATGTAGTTTTTCATGGAGAAGGTTTCTGACCAAAAAATAAAAATAAAAAACCACCCCTCTCCCCTTTACGAACTGAGAACCTCCTCCTTTTTTTGAAGTCGGTTAAAAATGGACAACAGTGATGTTTAGTTTAGTCAAAGTGCTGTATCTAATTCATGAATAAAGAGTAAATCTCCGCTGCTGAAATTTATCGTAGACTTCAACCCGTGTACGGAGATGTGTTCTTGAGTGCTAGTATTCTGTTTTGCTTGTGACTTTACGCCTCGTAGGCGTTGAGGTCTTTAGAGGCGGGAAAAGACTCAAGCATGGAACAGGAAGGAATTCGGTCATGATTTTGAAGGAATCATCACGGCATTCGCCTGGGGTGAACGGGGCAAAAACAACGAAAAACCGAAATCTGGATGGCCCGACGGGGACTGTAACCCACGTCCTCCCGAATGCGAGGCCAGAGCGTTAACGCTTAGAAATGCCTCCAATGAATACAACATGGAAAGTACTATGGATAGACCTGGAACCATCAATGAAATCTTGCAATAGGACACAGTGTAGTGATCGCGCTTAGGCTATAGGGAAATTTCGTCACACTTCGTTCTGCGATAACATGCGGCCTCACTGTTCGTTTCAACGTGAAAATAAAAAGCACCATCAAAACGGTCCCAACGTGGCAGCTACAAACGATCACATTTTCGGTTTTTTGAAGGAACAGATGTGAACTAACAAAACGATGGAAAACACGCAGAACCCATTGTGCAGCCAGCTAAAACGGGGTTGTACGGCAAGCGAATGTTAAAGCTGATAGAAATCAGGGAAACATTTAGAGAAAATTTTGAAAAATACGGAAAAATATAAAGATTTAGATGGTAGATTCTAGCTATCTGTTAAATTTGTTGCTCATTAATTTCGATAAGATCGTTGTTCTGCTTGCTCAAAAATAATACTAAAACTTTGGAATAAAAAGCATTTTCCTATATGTATAAATAGTCAATGGTTTCCTTTCTGCGTGGTACTTGTTGGAAGCAACCAGTTCTAACATTCTTACAGCACGTGGTATGGGCTGAGAACTTGCCCCATGCATTCGCTTACTACGATGTGTCGCCATCAATTTACCATTTACGCCACTGCCCGCTGGATTTTCAATAAACTGGTTTCTGCCAAGCAAATATCTATCTATACTATCCTCAGAGTGTTGCTTCCTCAAATAAGATTGGATATCCATACTGGGAAAGACTGTCAGCTTCACATTAAGCGTCTTATTCTGTTTACAAACAAGGAAGATATGTAGAGATGGGACTAATGGTAAGAAGAATTGTTTTTAGCAGCTGAGCTAATTGGAATTGCGAGCTTGGGATTACACGTCTGGGCACCGAAGATTATAAAGGAAGTGTTTCTGAGCAGAGATGGTGTGTGGAATGATGAAACAGAGTTTTTTTGTAATTAATCTCGATTTACAATTGTGTAACAAGCAACTGCGGAATGATGGCCAATTTACCATATAATCTCGATTTAGTTTCACCAAAATGGAACTTCTTGTCAGATCCTAGGAGATACTTGAAAATGTAGACTTATTGATGAAAAATTTTTCAACATCAAGTTCTATGCTCATTGAATCCCAATACAATACGTCTTACAATATGTGGCAATACAAGGGTAGATATGTGCCTGTTAACAAGTGATTCCGCCTACACCTTTACTTTCTTACCACCGAGCGTGGCGGTGTAACGGATAGCGTTCTCGCCTCGCATTCGGGAGGACGGCGGTTCGATCCCCGTCCGGGCATCCAGATTTGGGTTTTCCATGGTTTCCCAAATCACTCCAGGCAAATGCCGGGATGCTTCCTTCAAAAGGCCATGGCCGAATTCCTTCCCATTCCTTGGCCCCATCCTTGCCCCACATCCTTTCCCGTCTCTAAAGACCTCGCTGTTGAGAGACGTAAATACAATAAAAAAAAAAAAATACTTTCTTACCTGTGTACTCTCGTTATTATTTACTTTCCTTCCATGTTGCACTGTCCTGCTAGAAATCTGAACGATAACGGGTTCAGTTAAAAGAAGAGGCTAAATGTCAGTCTGCTTTATCCCCTCTCCTCTGGCCTTACCCCTATATGTGGAGGGGAAATTCACCACTCACCTATATGGACACAGTGTACAGCTAAAAGAGGTAGAAGAGAGGGGATGGTGAGGTGAAGAGCGGGGTCGGAAAAGATGACCTTGAGACATCAGTTCAAAGTGAAAAAGATATAAAGCAAACGAGCGCAAGACCACCACGACACGTCCATTCGAAATGTCGGAGCTCGGGAGGCGATGTG
The DNA here is from genome assembly GCA_031002005.1 of Vandiemenella viatica. Taxonomy (NCBI): domain Eukaryota; kingdom Metazoa; phylum Arthropoda; class Insecta; order Orthoptera; family Morabidae; genus Vandiemenella; species Vandiemenella viatica. Next base: position 194,182,583 of record JARYHS010012519.1, read on the forward strand.
TCCAATGTGTGGAAGTGAGAAGAGGGGCGGTCGTTCTTTATACCAGTGGGCTCGCCTTATCTGCATGACACACGCCGCATCTTGGCGCCTGGCGGGCGCTTATCGACCGCCATACATCACCTCGGTATCTCACGGGGTCCACTGAGCACGCGAATTGTCCAGAAACCTGCTGTACTAAAGCGCGTTCAGTCAACAGGGGCGGCTCGAGGTCAGTCCCCACTAACAATGTTTGACTGGTCACAGCCATCTGCAAGGAGGGACAGGTAAAAGGAGGGGTAGTGAAGTAAGGAGCACATGACTAGCGATGGGCGAGTTAAAAAATATAACTATAAATATCGTATCGATATTTACAGACAACATCGATACGTATCGTGAGAAAAATATCGATGTGTCGATACAGAACAGCACAGCTTAAACTATTTTAGTGAACAACTACTCACTTATTTTCTCCCTTTTATCCACGAAACCTGCTTTCTTCGGACATGAAACTATATTGTCTGGTGGCTAGCTTCTGGTTAATGTATTTGAAGGGCAATAAAACCTATCGGGAACTGTGATTGGCGGCACGTGTGTATACTTCGGCCTGCCACATGTGTTTATCCTTTGACTCTGATTGATTTAATGATTCATTTAGCATAGCTAACCAGACTGGCGACTTGTTGACACCCGCATACAGGAATTAAGAAAGCTGTCGGTGGTACGTAACCTGACTTTACGACTGTGGAAAACATCTTATTTAATAAGCCCCAAAGTGAACAAAAACCTTACAAGGCGATAAGGATGAATTGCTTCCAGGTTGTGGTAGTAGGAGGGGTTTTGCTGGGTAATTGTACTTATAGCATTCCTTTTACCATTTTATTAATTTTAATATTAATGATTTTGTTGAGCTCAATTTTAATTATTAAATTTTATCAAATAGGAATAGGGTGCAAAGTGATATTCTTGCATTACTAATGTAAACTCATAACCTGACAGATTTATTCAAATCAAACATTGAATGCCAACAGACGTCGGTGAACTTTACAATTAATTTAAAACACGAAAATCCAATGTTCAAACAAAAATCAACACCGAGTCTTACAATATGTGGCATAAGACGTTAATTCTAAGCAAACAATAACATATCCATGTGAAATTTATAAAGCTGTTCACAAATACAAGCTTATACAAAAAATGAAATCAAGGAGGGCGCCATTAAGTCTTGGTCTTAAATAAGATAATATTTCCTGATTTATAGGAATTTATAAGTCTTCCCATATCAAATCAGATTGCTCACGGCTAATAATACGTTCAGATACGTTCAGAAAAATTGTCGGAGAGTGATGCTCAAGGGCGTTCGCGGGTCGAGGAATGCGTAACACTGAGTTCTTTTTAATGTCTGAAGGTCTTTACCGTTTATTCAGCAGCTGTGGCACCAATGGTGGTAACACGCACACTTCCGCCACAGGTATCGCAAGCCAGAAGTGGCTTAAGCCGTCCAGCTCTAAGTCTCGTCGTAATCGCAGACTCGGTGATGACGTGACCTGTCTGTCCGCCAGACACCACCGGAAGAACCTCTTCTCTCACGATGTTCGATCGGAATCCCTTCCAACCCCGTCGAAAACCAATCCGTGGGCCCGTAGGAGATGTGGGCCCACAACACACCAAACAGCTCCTTATTATTTTGTAACATGCCCGTTCATTGGGAGTTCGCAGCCACGTCATTCATACATGGAGCTACCATAACTGCCTCTGCCCGAGAATATCCGACCTTCTCCGAGTTTTGTTTTGCCCACCAAATTTTTCACTAGCGTATGGCACAATAGATGGTCCAGCCGAATTATCCACTTGACCGAAAAAGGGTCAGTTCGGCGATACCTGCTACAGATAAACGGGCTTTCCCTCGCATTGAGAAACATGTTTCTACCCCAGCTCAGGTGTGAAAGGGTCTCGATTCACCGTTACAGGTGGCTACCTCCAAGACTTAAAGCGAAAATACTTTCGAGCAAAATATTCCAGCCCCCCTATCAATATTAATTATTGTGGCTATTTATAAAGTTGTACGAGTCTGACTCAGCAGTGTCGTTACAAGGTTAGAGGAAACAATTTTAAACGTTTTCAAATTTTCAGTACTCGTAAATTAACTTTCTACTAAAATCTCCTAAGCGATTAATATAGAATATTTGAGAGTAATTAGGCTACATCTAATTAAGGCCTAAGACGATCTCTCAGCGTGGAATGCGCAGGTAGTCTGTTTGAAGACCCAGGCACTAGAATCTAGATAGTAGTTATCGATGAGTTTAGTCAAAAAATGACGGCCCCACCATAATAGGAGTTAGAGCACTGGCCTCACATAGCTAGAGCCACATATTCCAGTCCGAACTGGGGCATGAAAAGTTTTAACGAATGTTATGTTCGCCCTGTGTAGAGCAGTATTACAAATTATAAGAAGAAAAAAGTGTTGATAAAATAAATACATAATATTTGGCTGTATGGTCGAGGAGTAGACATTTGCCATATGATAATGATGACACAACTTACCATCGAAACGTCTTGTTATTTAAAATATATTTAGAAATAATAACTAAGTCAGTTTTTGCTATAGCAACATGCCGAAAGTACGTCAGCTTACAATTACAGAGGATTATGTTTTGTTTTTTTAAATCGTCGCATGATATCGTGGTCAAGTGCCGCATCATCTCTGGGGGTTCAGATCAGTGTCCGAACACAACAGAGCTGCAAACAGTGCAAAAAAGGGAGAGATCTGAATCAGCCGAGCATAGCAGGCAAGCGCGTCTGCTTCAAAGTCGAGACGCAGAAACGAGTCTGTAATTAACTCAGCTCTCCGCTTATTCGCTAAACCAAAGAATGTAATCGTGCAAACGGTTTGCGGAGCCTCAAACCCCTGGAATGCATTAGCGGACGCCCAGTGCTCCTGCAATTACGAGCAGAATTGTTCTGTTTCGTAATGGCTCCCCGGAAGCGAGCATTGAGAGTCTCTTTTTTCCGGGAAAAGAGAAAACCAGGTCTGAAGACGTAACGGAATGTAGCAGCACAATAGGTAAAGCAGATTCTGAGGCGGCGAGGCAGGCAGAATACCTCCCGGCTCGCCATTATATACGCAAACTCTAAGCAATCAATTCAACAAGAAAGTGGAGGAATTATAGTTACCATAATTACCGATTATTATTTCTATAATACGGTAACCCATCAACACTGTCGGATTTCCTCACTCTATACTATTACTATTACTTCGCGATTTACTAAAAGTGTGTGGCAGAGGGTGCATTGCACAGGAGAGTGGTTTGTGATTTAACCTGGGACCTTGGTGCACAATTTGGTGATTAGAAATTGTTCATTACAACTTCTCCTACCCTGTCACACAAGCACTGGTGACGAAAGTTTCTTCTACCATCAGCACTGGAACTTGCTTCCAGTTTTACTGTTATATGCTCGACGTGTGAACGCAATATTCGAGATGCTAGAAAACGATACCATGCAGTGCACTGGAGTGGAGAGGTAGTGAGAAAGTATTCAAGAAGTAGAAAAATGATCTGCAGTATTATAGCCGGTTTTAAATTATTAAATTGAACAGAGCACACTGGAGAATAAGAAAACGGCTGATCGCATTCGGTAAAGACCCAAAAAACAATTTCAATGACAATGATCATTTATTATATACAGGGTCCGGCAATAAAACCTCCCTCATTTTAATGTGTTGTCACATAGAAACTAAATATGATAGAGAATAATTAATTTTATTTATGAAAAATACATACCTTGCCATTTTTAATTATTTGGTTTTAAAAATTATATCTGCCCTCTATTGTTGACACATTGACAAAGTCTATCCAGAAAGTTCTCCTTCCATTTTCAGGTCATTTCTCTTGGAATGGCTGCAAATTCTTGGGTAATGGCCTCTTTAACCCTGCAGTAGTCGCGCTCTGAAAAGTCCCATTAGAAATGGCTTGAGTGGACTACATATGTAATCCACGCGACCACTGCAGGGTTAAGTGCTTGCAGTGTTGTGGGACGATGTTTGTATACTATAGGCTATAAGTGTCCCCAAAGATTGGTGAATGTTGCATAGACACACTCACACGCGCCAAATTTTCCAGCGTTGTTGCAGTCCGAGGACGGCCTGTAGGATTTTTTTTTTTAGTGCTGAACCTGTCTTTCTAAAGTTTGACACCCCCAGTTGAATAGTTTTTCTATCCGGGACATGATCATATAGGCCAAGTTCGAATCGTCTCCGAAAATCTGAGAACAACTGTTACGAATAAATTCGTCCACAACAAACGCACGATGCTCACCAAGCCATGACATGGCGCACACTGAAAATGGCAGGTACACATCTTTAAAACAAAACACATTCCAAATCAGTATACTCACTACAACCCGCACGCCGGCTACGTGAAATGTGGGAGGTTTTATTGCCGGACCCTATATATATTTATAATTATATAGCATTATAATTTAAAAGATGTTTATATGGGTGAAGTTCGCAGTGAAAAATCACTCCATGATTTTTTTCTGAATCATATCTAATGCTCTACGATCAATGTAAAAGAAATATACTTTCTTGAAAGTTACATTCTGTGGGATGTTTGTTTGGAGAAATGAATTTCTGTCCCTCTGCTTTACTGCTGTGGATGTGATTGCCTTAATAATATTGACACACAAAGTCAACGACCTTGGCCGAAATCGAAACCGCAGCCTCGGAGCTAGAAAGCTATCGCTCAGTTAGCTGTCATGTTTTTGCCGCAGGAGCTTTGGCAACCTTGGGCTTTCCCCTGCACCAATAAGCTATAGACGTGCCACTGGTCATTTGGAACGTAACAATCAATTCAATCAAGCTCGTCTAAACACTTGCATTGCTTTATATGTACACTGCATCCTCTGGTATGCGACAAGCAACTGCATACACATAACGGTAGGAATTTCTGTTGACGGTGGCATATGTAGGATCGCAGAAACTGTGTTGTTTACTACTGAATTCGGAGTTATACTCAACGTATTATCTTACGTGAAACCATTCTCTAACTTGTTTAAGAATAATCACGCTTAGTTTCAGTCCCCTTTTCAGATAGTAAAATTCACCACATCGCCTACAAAAGTAAAATAGAAGCAAACTCCATTTAAATATTTACAAAAAATAGAAACTAATTACCAAACTTGGTAGAGTTAATGTCCAGAATATGGGGTGCATGATTTCCATGCGTCACAACGCCACCGTCCAGTTCCAACTATGGCCACCAGGTGCCGTGATCATCAACCGCTTATCCGAATCACATTTGGAAACGATCGAATTATCAGCCGATGCATGGCCGGCACGATCACGTGACCTCACTCCCTGTGATTTCTGGTTGGGGGCTACCTGAAGGACAGGGTTTACCAGGGGAACTTTCACACATATGCTGATCTGAAGCGCAGCATATCAAGAGAGGTAGCCAGCATACCTACGGACATGCTTCGTTCTGCTGTGCAGAATGCAATCCTGCGCTTTCAGACTCTTCTGAGCTCTGATGGGCGCCATATTGAGCCCCTTTTGTAGCAGTAATGGTACCGGTATGTAATGATATGAAGTACCGTAGCAGCACATTAAAAGTGTTTCAATTGAATTGATTCTGCATTATTTTTTTCCCCACGTCCTTGACATTAATGCTACCAAGTTTGGTATCCGTAAACAGATTCCATGTTATAACGTGTTAAATAGCGAAAGTTTAATTATAACCACCCGGTACATCACTCTAAATGAATCTGCACAAGCTTTCTTGAGACAATCAGCTCTGAGCAGAAATGATTCAATTATTTCCTCACGCGTAATCACTAACTTTTGGATCTGGTATTTGGGAGGATGCGGGTTCAAATCTCCGACCGGCAATCCAGATTTCAGTTTTTCATGATTTCCTGAAATACTCGTATTGAATGCCTCGATGGTGCCTTCAAAACACAATGGTAGAATTCCTACCTGTTATCTGTTAATCTTATTCCTCACAGGTTAATCCTGGGAGGCGGGCTGCTGGAGGATCTCGGGGACCTTTTCAGCCAACTAGCCTAAAGGGGAGGGAAGGGGGATGGAAGTCGGCCGTGGCCTTATAGGGAACCATCCCGGCATTCGCCTTGAGTGACTGAGGAAAACCAGGGAAAACCCCAGTCGACCTATCCAAGTTTCTTCCTACTACATTTGCCTGCTGATCCTTTCCTCAGTCTTTGCAATCACATAGGGACAAACAGCCAGTATATCTTTGCCTTTGTAGTCACGTGACGAGCTCCGGCGAATCAGGAGTAGTCTGAGGGACTGTGGCCGCGATGGCGTGGGACGTACGGCTCACAAAGAAAGGTGTTGTTTTTTATTTATGCGGTATGTTGGGAAGTGAACATTCGGTATGGTATAGCGTCGTCAAAACAACTGAGAACAGTTCCTGTGCTCTTGTTAAGTAGACAGTCTAAACCGGAAAAGACAGTCTTTTTATTGTATAGCATTGGACGAGAGAATTCGCGGATAAATAAGTGATGTCAACAACGCAGGAACCTGCTTCTTCGAATACGAAGTTCCGATAGATAATTCACGGTCAAAATTGTAAAAGGTGGTTGGTCATGTTGAACTTCGAGGCAAATGAAGGTGTTATCTTGCAACTGCTTCTGAACGATCATTTTTGAAAACCCTTGTTTTTTCAACATTCTATTGGTGGCGACCTGTAACTAATTAATCTTAATTAAAACAACATTCATTGTCGTCTCACTTCTTACATCTTTCTGCACTTAGTCCATCCACCATTTTCTTCCCATAGGTGTCTTCCGCATACCCTTGCTCACTGCATGACTAAAATCACCCAAGCACATGTTTAAATGGAAAAGAGTTTCTTCTGGATATCTCAAAAATTAATTATAACAGTTGAAAATGGAAGGCTCCATCTGTGGGAATCATAGATATCCCAGTCTTCCACGAGGGGTGATAATAGCTGAAGACTTATCAACTTGCTGCAATGAGAACTGGGTAACATAAAAGTCTCTGGACAGGCGGAGTTAGAAATGGGTAGGTCAAAGGTCAAGCTGACGATATGTGACTGCATCAAATCTTACATGACCAGGCACGAGTGTGGAGAAAAGCTTAATGTATAGCTGATGCTTCAGTGTTCACTGTGTCCTGAAGACGGACTTGGTGGGTAAGCAGTTAGCGACAGGGCTTGGCTTTCAGCAGGATGTAGGTTCGATCCCTGGTTTCACCATCCCAATTTCAATTTTTAATGCTTTTTCGAAATCACTCCATGCGGTTGACGCGATTATTCCTCTGAGAGACCGTGGCCGCAAAAAAAGAGACAACTTACTTCAAGGAATGCATAATGGACTCGAAGTATTTATGATTCAGAATGATAAATAAAAATTATTTCAACATTGCTTTATCAAACTTACAAATACATAAGAGCCAAGATTTCCTTCACACTTTTTACGTAATTTGACAATTACTATGTCTTTTATCTAAGTAAAATTAAGACATGCATAATAGCGAAGTCACCATGATTATTTTTTATTTTAAAACAATCTATAACACCGAGAGAAACCATTCTGTTTCACAAAGTGAAGTGAATACACACTGTAAAGCGTAGACTTGCCTCAAAAGAAGATCTGATAACTTTTTGTTGCTACACGAGCACGAGACTTGGCTTATTTTTACGAAGAAGTTATGAACATTTCAGAATTGAAGACATAAATACGTTACCAACAACGGCCCTCTCTTTACAACAATGGGAGTCCGCCGAGCAATGTGGATTGCCTCTGCTTTAACTACCACCCTAAGTAAAATAACGCGTAACTTCCAAACAAAGCATAGGAACAAAGTAAAATTTAATATGTTAGTTCCTGATCTCTATAATTACAAGAAATCTCAGGCATATAGCTTCTTCTGGAACAAAGCAATTAATCCAGAAATAGGTGTCATCATTTTTCATGTTTGGGATTGTAATTAATAAATTAATAAGGGGGAAAATACCAATATTAGACTTTTATTATGATTTAGGGATGAAACTATTTCTGCATACCAAATTACTTGTTTCTAGGTTTACTGGAAGTACAGCGAAATTTTGATGTCAGGGATGTCGTTGTCGAAATAAAATTTTGAATTTCACTAACTTCCAAAGTAAGGAAAGGAAAGAAATAAAATTTAACAAATTAGTTAAGCTCAGTAAGCTTACTCTACAATGAAAATATGAGGTACATAAAGTTATTGGGCAGAAAACGATTTGATGGTAGGGGTAGGTAAGGCGTAGATATTTGGAAATTTACAAGTGTCAGACTTTTCTTGTAATATTTGAGTAAAATTTGTGTATCAAATTTCAGCTTTCTACGACTACAAGAAGTAGGCCTACCTTAGAGTTTTGATGATCAACAGTCATTGAGTGACAAAATCGCTGAAATTTAAATTTTAATAACATCCGAACTAAGAACAATAACGAAATAAAATTTAGTATTTTTGCTAAGATTGCTGAAGTCTAAACAGAAATTTGAGACATATAGCATCAATACGACCTAAGAAATTGAGGTACAAAAATGGACCGAATTGGTTCGACAAAAGGGTAGGCAGTGCCGCCGTCGACTTGGTGGTGACCTGCTCAGACAGAACCCTGGTGTTTGCCACTCTACATACTATGTGTGTGTGTTGTCACCAAACCCGCATCCCTCGCCGACTTTCTCCTGGTCACTCTCCCAGCCAGGCCGGCGAGGTCTGAAAGCAGAAAACGAAAGTCCCGTCCTCCCCGCCTTTCTACATTCAATGCTCCGCACCTCTTCCGTAATTACTGCACATGAGTCGCTAAACAGCGCCGGAATAATGACTGCCGCTCTAGTTTACAGCCGAACTTTCTACACGCCAGCAACCAGTCCCTGACACCCGACTCGTCCCAGAGCACTGTGCATTTCCTCAACCACTCACTGCTGACAACTGCTCTACTGGCAACGCAGGACTACTCGTTACAACAGGCATTAAAACAACCGATGTCAAATGGTGATAACTGTGAGGCTAAACTACTGAGAGATACCGTCAAAGGCACTACTCACGATTCTTGTACAGAAGAGTACCAAGCTGCAATCCGAAAGACAAGGTCATCTGCTGAATAGATCGTAAATCTTAAAATCATTCCCACCTACAAAAGCATCAATGCCTCACCCTTCGTGACAACATTCGTTGACTTTCAGTAGACCTATGACTCCGTGGATAGGAGAGCCGCCTTCCAAATGGTCACTGAACTGCTATTTACAAACAATACCTTGATCCTTGTGAAAACGAGCCAAGTAACACTACTTCCAAAGCTCAAGTTTGGAGGGGAGTGCTTTGACATTAGAACAGGTGTTAAGACAAGGGGGTGGTTTGTTTCCGTTCCACGCTCCCAGACCTTTACCATCTTTAATGACCTCGACATTGACGAGGTGTGAAGCCATAAGGAAAAAAAAATGTGGTAAGAAAAACATTTAAAAAGAACAGACCGGTACTGGTATCACACTAGTAAGAGATTTGATGAAGAGACCTGAATGTTTTGTCTTAGGAAGAATGACTAGAAAATGTAGGAAATAGATTAAATTAAGAGGTATCTGTGGGGATGTGTAATTTAAGAGGGTTACAGGAAATGAAAGGGTTGTAGTTTAAAAATGTAGAGAAGTAATCTGGACGGACTGTTTTATGTAGACATTGATGTGAGGCTGAGATAAATAGGTAGTGATAATTAGGAGGCAGAACCAGAGCAGAGGTAGTGCAAATGATGCTACAAGGAGAAGAGTAGAGTAAAAACTATAGACGAAGTGATAAATGTGTGAGAGGTGGTAAATTATCAATGCAGTGCAATACTTCATAGAGATATCAAGGTTAAAATGGTCTGGGCAAGTAAAAATAATGGGAAAGGAGAGGACGCAAAAGAAATATGGAAGTAATAAACATCAAACGAAATACGTAAGACGAGAGGGAGATGGTTGAACGAAGCTAGGAAAAATGTGGAGGGAAAATGATTGTACTGAAAAATAGTGCAAGAAAAGAACTGGTGGACTAATACGAAACGGTGGATCTGAATAGTTATTGGAAATCGTCAAGGTAAAGGTGATCGTTTTCAAATTTGAAACTTATTTTTGGTTACAATATATAACAATGTACACGATAATCGATTGCTGAGGCTTTGAACTTTTCAGATAGCGGTCGTAATGCCACCGATTCAATAACGAAACATCTGAAATGATAACAGCTTATAGCTGATGATGCTGACCTTAACCACAGTTAGGCGTAAAGTTATTGCGATTGCAATTAATTAAGATGCAAGTCAACAGTAAGAAGGTAAGGAACGGAAATGTTTCCTGTCATGGGTTCCTATGCACTTCTGGTGTCCTCCATCTTTCCTAGTTTTTACCTTAATTTGTGAGACATCCTGTACATATATATGAGGAAGCTTTTAATATCAGATGGATGTGGAATAAAAATACCTTGAGTGCAGCATTTGGTCAAAATAATTCGTGCAAGAGAACCATGTAAATACGTTGAAACAAACTAGCCAAAAAAATTTATACAAATTCTCTCAGGAAATCATAGTAAGGAAAGAATGTGGAATGGTTTCACAAAAGACGGTATAAAACGCTTGTTCATACTTTGAGACACGTTGTGTTTGTTAATATGCTGGGAGCAATTAAGCCCTAGTGGTATCTGGTAGTACTGAAGGCTTTCAAATTGACGGACAGCGACCCGACATACTTTTCTGAGTACCGAGCGTTTAAATAGCAAATTAGATATTGAATGATTATAATTTTAAAGTACAGCATACGGTAATCTCTCAATAGCACGGCGAGGAGCTGTATATAGTGCTTCGGCTGTCTTCATATACATGTCGACATCACTAAACTGTCTGTAATTAGTGATGGAGTTAAGAGTGCGGGAAGTAATTAACCTGTCTAAGGTATTGTTCCACGAAATGAACCGTCCATTGCGGTGAAGCAACACGGTATTGGCTGAGGCTATTAGGGGCACCGCTGATGGTGAGTTAAGTCGCTCCATCCGTTCTATAAATTGGGAAAAGTACGATCGAAATGCGTGGATAAAAAAAAAAAATCTTCGTCTAACAACTGCTTCTCTCATACCAAAATACAGCTGCGGATTTCAATCCTGAACAGAATCTTTTTGAATGCGCTACCATGTTCTGAGGATAATATTTGCTGCCCACATCTAATCCCTTACACGTAATTAGGTAGTAATTAAAATTACGTTATAATTACTTAGTTGTGTTTCCAGTAAAGGCCCTAATTATCCAAAATTCACACATGAGTTATTTGTGCCGTGATAGATGTTATCACATTTACTTAACCGAGCCTGAGGGTGAGTAGTAATGCTCTGGCCTCTCTTTCGGGAGGACGTCGGTTCGAAACCCCACCCGGCTATCCAGATGTGGGTTTTCGATGGTTTCCGCAAATCACGGCAAGCGAAAGCTGGGTTGATTCCTTTAAAATGCCATGGCCAAATTCCTTCCTGTTCCTTGCTTACAGTCCTCTCCCATCTCTAATGCCCCAGATGTTGACGAGGCGTAAAGCTGTAAGGAAAAAAAACTTTTACTTTAACGTAAAAAGTTACAATATCTGATTTCTCCCATTTGTTCCATTGCGAATATTATTTTTCCTAAATCGAATTATTATTTTTGACGTCTAAACCATATAACACCGAAATCTTAGGTTATCAGGAGTATGGTACACATCCAAGAATCAAAACCAACAGCAAATACTAATTTAAATGTGTCGCTCACTGAAATTAGCCAAAAACACAGCTGCTTCTAGAATGTATCACACAATTTTGGTATGCGAAACCACCTTGCGCAGAAAATGATTGGGGGTAATAAGCGGAGGTAATTCGCCGTGGTCTTTTGAAGGAACCATAATGAAATTCTCCTGTAGTGGTGGAAGGGAAACCAAGGAAAAACTGAACTCGGGATAGGTCGGAATGGGACTCGAATCCCTGTCCTCCCAAATGTGAGGAGAGAGCGTTGCCACAGGCGATAAATTCAGGTTGGAATTTAAAATAGAAACTTTCTTGTAATACCTGCAAATAGTCTGGAACTGAATATGTTAGTTTTTTTTTTTAAAAAAAAAAGAAAATTGGTAAAAGGTTAAAGCATACTTCGCTAGATTATAGATTATTTCATGCTTGTAAATTGCTGTGTTATTTGTGTAAACACATCTAATGAATATAAATAAATAGACAAAAAGCAACTAATAAACAAAATATTTACACTTGAACAAACATGCATAGAAAACTTAACGCGTTTGTTTTGAGGTTTAATGTCGAGAACAATTTGGACAAAATTATCTAATAACCGTTCTTACAATTAAAAAAAAAAAAAGAATGCTAATATTTCTGTACGGAAATGGAAGCTTCTTTTGCATGTCCAATAATACATTCACTATATCGCATTGCAGTAATTCTATATTTCTTTGCTTTCGAGCGATCGGAGAATATAATGAAACCATCTACATCGAAAGAAAATAAATAAATAGACAAAAAGCTACTAATAAACAAAATATTTACACTTGAACAAACGTGCATAGAGAACTTAACGAGAACGCGAATTCGCTCAAAACGATGTTAGCGAATACTCAATGTTTAACCTGAGCTTGAAGTGGGGACTTCAGGATTCTCCTGTATGTGACTGCTAAGCTGTTTCTCAGTGTGTGGAGAACATCATCAAGGAATGCCCTCTAAGGAAGTACGATGGACATTTCAAGATGTTTATAGTGATACAAGTTCCTTCATAGCATCGCTGCAACAACTGGACATCATTTTGTGAATGCTATCAACGTTCTAATCGTTGTGTATATATATATATTTATATGTATTACATTAGTTTAATTGAGCTTAAATGACAGCGGACAATATCGTAGCTGCGTCGCCGTGAAAGCGTACATGATTATTTAACGTCATAGTCGCCTGCATCAAAATATCGTTAAATGCGCATGCGCAGAACGTTGCGACGCATGCACACCAAACGCGTAACTAAAGAATTTCTCCCTACTGCGTCCAAAGAAGTTTCTCTTCAAAAAAGAAAAATGTGTTCAATGATAAATTCGCATGTGTTCAAAGCACTGTTTCGCCACTTGGTGTTCCCTCCAAGGTGTGTTGCATAACGCCGCAGACCATATGCCTGCTGTACGGCCGTCGTGGCGTGCAGTGAAAGTTCTGCGGCCACTGCCTTCCACCCACGCTGCCCACTCGGACAGCGAGAAACGGTAAATCTGCCGTCGACTGCTCGTTACCAACACCTTCACCCGGCGGAGATAATGCCGCGGCTGCAGATATACATCGACAGCTTTCTCTGCAACTGCTGCCCTGC